>JAJJMC010015296.1:3713035-3861274 GCA_023531435.1 Papaver californicum
CACTAGAAATTAAGGTGCAAATTAGACACTAAAATGTGTCTATCACATCCCCGTCCACTCTAGGCCACGACTCGTCTTTCCTTGGACCCATGAGTGGTTCCTAATACATCCCCTCGAAACACATTGACCATTCTTTCTCTGGGCTTCGTGACAGACTCCTAGATTATCCTTTCGATAAACACTGGTTTTGTCTTCCCCATAATATGGACGTAATCACGGATTGACTCCTAGTACATCCACGTGGGATACGCTAGCCAAATATGAGTGCCCCTTAAGTGTCACTGAGACAGTCCCATATGGACAAAAGACGTTATTATCCTTATTCTCAGTCTCCCAAACTGAAAGAGACTCACAGTCTATAAGCAAAGCCCCAGTCATCCTTGCAATCTGTGAGCATCTCAAGCTCATTTTAAAGTCTTTTACAGACAGAAGACTTAGGCATAAACCTCACCTAAGGTATATGCCTTTTTCTCATCTTCTCAAACACACTCATGGATAGCAAATTGAGTCTGAACCCTGAATAAATAGAAAAAAAAAAGTTGATAAAGTTCCCGGAGCTCCACATGCTCATTCGAGGGACCCAAAATTAAGGATTCGGCTTCCACAAGATATACGTGGACGACCATACAAAGATAGAGCTCAATCGCAGCTCCTTTCGTATTCCACGCACGGTTTCCAATGCATTTATTTCCCAACACGTGAGTCATCCTAGTCATACTCGTAAATCAGGGAATATGTTTATATATTATCCAACGTCGACTATAGGGAATATCCTACCCTATCAATACATCATTTAAAAGGCGGATTCAGTCATATGGGGATATCAATTAGGGTTTTGTATGACAAGCTACAACACGTGAAAGAAATACCTGGCTTATTTCTCACCGCAAAAAAGGTAAAGGAGGTTGAAAGGAATCAAAGGATAAAGTTCAGGCTAGCTTATCCTTAGATATTCCCACAAATACAAGAAACACGATCTGCAAGGCAACCGATCCCTATTTTGACCGAATTGAGATCAAAGAGTTCTGCTATAAATAGATCATTCTATAGAACAAGCAACACAAATCTATACTAGAAACCCAAAATTCTTTGATCTCTTTCTCTTATAAGCTTCCCCCAATAAGACCATCCATAATCTCTCATGTGACTCAAGCATCCCTTGTACGACCATCTCTCTTGGTTTAGGCGAGGATTGTTCATACTCAGACTCTCGAAACTCACTTTCAAAAATTCTTGAATCTCATTTCTACCCTTTCACTAATTTTAGGTAACTACATCCGCAACCTCAGGTTCAAAGTATTAAATATTTCTTCTTGGCTGATTAACGTATCCACCAGCATCCCTGAAATTCTCAAATTGACTTACTGTAACAGTTTGGTTGTTATTTCTTGATAATAAACTGGATGAAGAAAAGTTACTTTCATAATGTAGTGACCTCTAGCCAGTTCTCCTTGTTTCTTGCTTCATTTTCAGACCACGACCATTCCTTATTAAATAACATAAACAGCTTACACATACATTAAAACATGGAGTTACACTCTTTAGGATTACACATATAAATGTTTACTCAACTAAAGTTTTTATAGACTTCATGGAAACTATTATCTAAGATATAAGTATTCATATTTAACTCTTAAGTATTATTGAGTCTCCAAAGGATAATTGCGACGTTTTTGCATTTGAGTTTAATAATCCAGTTCACCACAATTACCATTGCTACTTGCCCAATGATTACTCCCTGTGGACCCCTGGTACATCTAGATCCTTTGAATATCCCTGTATAATTAAGGAGAACCGTGCAAATATAAGCACAAGAATCATTACTGTTCTGAAATAGACCATGTCCAATTTCTCTGCATCATTTCCAGAATTATTCTTTTGTTCTCCCTTAGTTATCTTCCAAGTTGTGACATGATTCACAATCTTAATAGTTGTGTAATTCGAGTTGGGAGTCACACCATTGAACACTTTTTGGCATCTAGTTTTCTAAACAAATCATATTCACATAATTCATCCCAGTCAACCTCTTCATGAAGGATTTAAAAAAACAAAACAATAACCAACAACTAAAAGATAATTTGTGGTTTTGACGTTTTGAACATTATAAGGAAGGTGAGTCCAAACCTCATTAACGAAATCATACACCATTAACAAATGATCCAGGCGTTCATCAGTTTTATTGCACAAAGGACAGACTTTAATAGTGTTGGTAAGATTTTAGCAATCCTTCTCTTATGGGGGAGAATATAATGAAGGCATTTCCATAAGAACACTTTATTTCTAGGTAAAACATTTAGTTTACGAATTTTATTCCAAGGTTTCAAATGGGAGATACTAAAGTAAGGTCTAAAGATGAGAATAAACTGATTTTTAACCAAACTATTGTACATGGATTTCACCGAGAATTCATATTCTCAGTTAGGACCCATACCACTTTATCTTTTTGGGTCTTGTCGATTTTTGATGAATCTTATCATTACTGAAATATTTTTTTAACTTATCAATGTCCTATTCAGTGGACTGATTATTAAATAATTTTTTAACTTTTTTAAAAGTTTGAACCACATTAGTATAAGAGTTACAAGGCAAAATAGTATCCCCAAGGATCTATTTATGCTTCCAGATTTATATATCATCTCCATTAGTCACCTTCCAACAACAACCATTTCTCAAATTAGAAAAACTCTTGGAAATGC
Organism: Papaver californicum; assembly: GCA_023531435.1. NCBI lineage: Eukaryota > Viridiplantae > Streptophyta > Magnoliopsida > Ranunculales > Papaveraceae > Papaver > Papaver californicum. The sequence continues at coordinate 3,715,732 of JAJJMC010015296.1, forward strand.
GTTTCCAGATCCATGAATCAATTATTTTAGAATGAAAGTTATCATATAAAAATATCATCTTTAGGAAAGTATTTCAATCTGAGAATGGTATTCCAGAGATAGTTAGGGTAAGATATCAACCTCCACCCAATTTTGGAAATCATAGAGTCATTCATGATCTTCTTTCAGTAACCCAAACCTCCTTCTTTATTAGGCTCAAAAACAGAATCCCAATACTTAATGAAGAAACCACGACTAATACCCTTAGTTTTAACCCAAAAAAAAATCACTTTGAAGGGATAGATCTTGTTTATAATATGTTGAGGGAGTTGAAAATAGTTCATTTGGTATATATGTATGGTGTCTAGTTCTTCATCCCTTGAGTTTGCTGGTAATTTTTTGGGGAAATGTTCAAAACAAGTAATTTTGAAAATGTTTATGAAAAAGGGAGATCCAAGGTATTTGTTATCCATTTTAATTTTTTGAACTTTTAAAATACTTATAATGATTCTCTAAAATTTATTTAGAACCTTAGTACTAAAGAAAATACCATATTTTTGAAAGTTTATCAATTTCCCAAAACCATCACTAAAGTCAGCGAAAATTTTGAGAATGGTTTTGTTTTCCATGAGGTCAGCATTAGAAAGGATCAAGCAATCATTAGCGAAGAGTATATGATTGATAAGAGGACTACCTTTAGTTACCTTAAGTCCATGAATAAGACATTTCTTTTGAGCCAATATAAGATAACAAGAAAGAGCTTCCATGCAAAGAATGAAAATGTAAGAAGACAAAGTATCTCCTTGTCTTATACCTCTTTAAGGATCAAATTTTTTGCCAGAGAACCCCATTAAGCAAAACTGCAGAACTAGTAGTACTGATGTATTAGTGGATAAGACCAAACCTCATTTGTCTTAAGATTGCAAGAAGAAAAGACCGTTCAACACGGACGAAGGCTTTACACCTTGGGGATGTATCTCAGATGGTAGAGTGTTTGCTTAGCATGCAATAGGTATGAAGATCGATCTCCCATTTCCCCATCTTCTTAATTTTTGGAACATAAATAATTGGACAAATGATCAACCCGTTTGGTTTAATCTTAGGTTTATGATTTTTCGGTTGCAGGAAGCTCTCCACATGTAAAATATATTGTTGATTAATTATAAGGGATAATTGATTTTTGGTGCTCAGGTTTTGACCTGGTTTACTATTTGGTCTAATATTTGTCCAACGTTAGGGCTTGGTACCTGGACTGGACGTTGACCCGAGTTGACTAAGTTAAGCTTAACTTCTGTTTAATAACTATTAAAAAATGTGCTAATTGATGTTTTGTACTCAGGTTTTGACCAGGTTCAGTATTTGTTCTAACATATTTAAAATTGTGTACCTTCTTTACGAATTCATGCATAAGTGATAGAAACATTTTTGTGTCTAAATTGTGCTCGATTATCTATTTTGATAATGTTCAATTTTGTACTTATTATGGGTTTTTATGTCTTTGTAGGTATTTTCGAGAAATGAATACTTGTGGAAAAATTGGCTCAAAAAGTGATAAAGGCACCCAACAAAAGTGATAAAGGCACCCACCAGTTGGATTGGGGGTACCCCCTTCTTGATTTCAAATATCCGGAAATGACGGGAAGTGTTATTCACGTAAGAGAGAACTTCTGGATTAGTTGGCAATCGAGTTTTAAGGGATTTTTAGGTGATTTCAAGTTACCAGAATGAAGAAACAATTTATACTAGCTTATACACACGTTAGAATGAGGGTTTTTACGCCGTGAAAATGGCTGGAGCATCAACACAGTTGTCGGAAACATAGTTCTTCTCTGTTTGGGATTTTCACGGGATTTAGTGTTTGTTTTGGATTTGTTTTGGAGTCCTTATCGGTTCACAAGAGATATTAGGGTTTACTAACCCTATATAAATCAAAGAGAAATAAAGAAAATCTGACCTGGAGCCACTGAAAAAATTCAGGAGAAAAGATATTTAGGTTGTTGAAGAGAGAGAAAAATTGAGTGGAGAGAGATGGGTGTGACCGAGTACATAAGAAGGGGCTGACAACTATTGATTAGGGAGAGTAGGTGGTAGGGTTCGGTAACCTAGGTATATAAGAAAACATGTGTGAGAAGTGAAGCAGGCTTTTTCTTTTGGGACTTTCTTTTAGGTTTTCTTTTGGGGAGTTGACGGAGGATACCTAGGGAAAGAGAAAGGCTAGGGGAGAGATTGATTAAGAGAGAGAAAGTACGACTGTGGTGTGTGGCGTGAGAGGATAGAGAAGAGTAGGCTGGAAAGTGATTGGGGGGCACAGAAAAGTACGGTTAGAGGTTGACAGGCGTAGCAGGCAGATTGAGGGATAGAGAAGGTGGGAAAGTGATTGATTGGGAGGAGTCTGACGGCTGCTTTCCATTTTTCAGTTCTGTTCTCTTTGGTGATTGGACAAGGGAAAAAGACAGAGAAGTGAGGCGTACAATGACACTGGTGTTAGAGTTCTTCCAGGTCGGTGAAGAGAGATACATGAGTAGAAATCAAAAAGGGTTTAATCTTTTCCCTCTTTACTTTTATTGATTATTTTTATGAGTTTTGAGAAACCCAACCCCATATCTTGCTAATTAATTTTGTAGCTAGGGTTTATGTTGAAACCACTTAAAAGTTTTAGATCAATTAAATCGAATTATTTGATACAGACTATTATGATTTGAATAGATTAATTCATGATTTTGATTTAATGATAAAATTCGTTGTTGCTTCACTGGTACAGTACAATACAGTAACCTATGCGGCAGAATTAATAGGATAGCAATATATTTATCTACTTATTTGATATTTCATGCTTGAGTTAAATCCTTAGATAGGGTATGCTTAGAATAGCCAGGTATTATTTGTGAACCTATAATTAGTTTCGTATAATTTTCTCGCTAACGCAATTAAATGGTGTATGCATGAGACTCAGGGCTTTTTGATGAGCCATGCTTAGGGTGTCCTAGTGATATTTGCGACTCTAATACATATAATAGGTGATGTCGATAGAACGAGCAATAGATGAATATTCAGGAGTTATGTTTCACATCACTAATTAAATAGAAACAGTGGTGGATACTAAAAACCTTGGTTACCGACTCTCTCTATTGTTTTATTAGTTTAGTTTGTTTTATTATTTCATTCATATTTCTAAAAATTCAAAAATATTATTTCTGATTAGTTTAGTTGAGATATCGATTACAGTATTATCCCCGCTCCCTGTGGGTTTGACCTGTACTTGACGTTGCCTGCATTATAGACACCGTGCGATTGCGGTTATTTATAGAGGGTTTCTAAATCCTATCAATTTTTGGCGCCGCTGCCGGGGACTTGTCTTTAGGTTTAGAGTTTTAGTTTTATTTGTAGGTTTTTATTTTTAGTATTATTTTTACTTTGTTCTATTTTACGTTTCTTTGGGTATTTATCTTTTTGATACAGGTTTTGGATTTGGATTTAAAGGAAATAGTGCCAAAGACTTTGGTGATTAAAGACTTGGAGTTAAAGCTAAAGCTTAAAAAACGAAAAAGAAGAAAAAGAACTTTATTTTTAATTAGATTTTATTTTTATTTTTTTTAGGTTTTATTTGTTTCTCTTTTTAGAAAATTGTATTACAAAATTTTATTATTTCTGTAATTTTTCTTTTATTTTGGACACTTTTTGGACTTTATTTTTGGGACTGTGGACATTATTGTTATTTTTAAACCCTAAGGAAGGGTAATTTAAATACAAACTGCAACAGGGAAGGACGACAATTACGATATTGTCTCAGACCCTCGGGTTCGTACACTGACATAGGAGTCGGTAGCCCGAGTCAACTACAACCGATTCATCCCCTATCTGTTACGGGAGGTAAGACTCGGTCAACCCACGAATCCACTGCAAGTGGGTTTACTGTATTCCTTCGTACACATATATGTTGAGGAATTGAATACAAACTTATTTTTCTAGTAAAGGGCAAGAACTGGCCATACAAGATAAGGACTCGGATTTCATCACCGTTTCCTTCTTACCCGCTTTAGGAACACGTTACCAAACGCGAACCTAAACCTTAGAATTTTGACTAAAAGAGACCGACAGGGTAACGAGCTTATATGAAACTCGTTCAAAAGGACTGTATTGGTTACTTTATTAGCCTAACTCAAAGTTTAGGAAGATTATTTTAAGTTGATTAGAGCCGCCTTGTAACCCAGGGAAAAGTTTCCAAAGAGACAGGGTTATCAAAGCTCTTTAGAGCTTATCCTGTTTCTCTTCGACTTAATCTTATTCGGATCGTTCTAAGAGGTTTGCTAAAACTGTAACTAGTTGCATTCCGAAAGAATAGAAGCTGGTCTAGAAAAAATCTAAGTGGAGCCATCATGCTTTTTGTTTGCTAGATTCAATAGGTTTGGTTTGGTTGAGTCAGCCTTCCTTGTGATTGTTTAGAATTCCCTTCCAATTAGGATTTATTTTTTCAGTTTTTGTAGTTTATGCCAAGACCGCTTGAAATCATCACTGAGAGGGCTTGGAAAAGAGACACTCTAGGTCGTTTGATTAGTGAGAAACCTAGTAGTTCTGTCCCTGGAAACGAGGACCTCGAAGACTCTTCTTTTGAGGGCCTTGTTTTTGGAAAATTCAATTTTGAGAACTTGACACTGTGTGAAGAAGTTACTTCTAGTCCTTTGATAGCGCCAGCAATGGCAACTTTAAAATCTTTGTTGAACCCGACTAGGACTTCTCGTCCATCATGTATCAAGTTAGCTGAAACTGAAGCAAACTATGAGTTGAAACCTGGGACCATACAGATGTTCCCAATCTTCTTAGGGAAAGAAAATGAAAACCCATATTTTCATGTTAGGGATTTTGAGGAAATATGTAGTACCATCAGGATTAAGGACCTAGATGATGAATCATTGAAACTTAGACTGTTTCCTTTTTCACTAAGAGACAAAGACAAATCTTGGCTATATAGTTTGACTTCCAATTCAATTGAAACCTATGGACAACTTACATATGGCTTTTTACAGAAGTTTTTCCCTAGGCACAAAACATCATCTATTAGGCAACAGATTTACACATTTGCTCAACAAGAGGGAGAATCTTTATATAGGTATTTGGAAAGGTTCAATGACTTATTATCACAATGTCCTCATCATGGTTTATAAGAAGTAAGGCTAGTTCAGATCCTCTACGAGGGTTTAGATTATTCGACAACAACCATGGTTGAGTCTTTATGCACAGGTGGGTTTGAAAATAAAACTGTCGATAGTGCGAAGACATTTTTGAATGAAATCGCCGAAAAACCCAACAATGGGGAAATAGTAGGGAGCCCCAGAAAACAATTCTTCTAAGTAAAGGAAATGTCAATAGGGTAGATGGATCTTTTGATACTGATGCCAAAATAACATTTATATCTAAAAGGTTAGAAGCTTTAGAACTGATTCAATCTAGTTTTGGAATTGAGACCAAGCCATTTTGGGAAGGACAGACTGTAGAAGAGCAATCCCATGCTCTTTATAATAACACTATATTTGATAATCATTAGAAGTTTGACCCTTATTCAGAAACTTATAACCCTGGTTGGAGAAACCATCCTAACCTTTCTTGGTTTAAGGGCCAGAGTCAAGGTCAGTCTAGTAATTCTAAGGTTACCCCAGGTTTTGGTTATACTAAGAATCCTTAAGGACCAGCACAATTTCAGAATCCGATAGATAAGACGATCATGAGTTTAGCAGAGTTTGTCGCCTCATTAACTCAGAACACTAAAGATTTTCAGCAGTTTGTCAACCAAAGTTTACGAAAAAATCAAAAGATGTTCAGGCTAACAGTCAGGTTAGTTCCGATTTAGAAACCCAGGTTGGTCAAATCGCTGAGTCTTTGAGAGAAAGAGAAAAAGCATGTTCCCTAGTCAACCACATCCTAATCCTAGAGGAGTTCATGAAGTATATTCTGGTGAGAAATCATCAAATCATGTTAATGCAATTAGAACCCTTAGAAATGGTAAAGTGGTAGATAAAAAGGTAATCATGCCTGATAGTGAACATACTGTAGTTCACCCTTCTGAGCCAGTAGCTGTTGAGACTGATGAAGTCTCTAAAAAGCCCGATGTAGCTCCTCATAAGCCATATTTTGTGCCCAGAGCCCCATTCCCACAACTGTTAGCACCAACAAAGAAGGAATCCAACTTTAACGACATACTAGAGGTTTTTAAGCAGTTCACGATCAACCTTCCATTATAAGATGCAATTAGGCAGATTCCTACTTATGCCAAGTTCCTTAAGGATACGGGTAAGCGAAAGCGAAAGCTTAATGTAAAAAAGAAATCATTTTTATCTATTCATGTGAGTTCAATTATCCAGAACAATACAACTCCTAAGTACAAAAACCCAGGTTCCCCAACCATTTCTTGCATAATAGGTAACTACCGTGTTGAGAAAGCGTTACTTGACTTAGGAGCCATTGTGAACTTACTACCGTACCATGTGTACCTCCAGCTAGGACTTGGTGATTTGAAACCTACTCAGTTAACCTTGCAGTTAGCTGATAGGTCTGTGAAAATTCCTCGTGGTATCATAGAGGATGTTCTTATTGAGGTCGATAAGTTTATTTATCCAGTAGATTTTGTTATCCTTGATACCCAACCTGTCCCCGACCCAGAGAATCAGATACCTGTGGTATTAGGTCGCCCGTTTTTAGCTACATCTAATGCGATCATTAACTGTCGAAATGGAATTATGAACTTATCTTTTGGTAATATGACTATTGAGCTGAATATTTTCAATATTAGTAAGCAACCACCTGAGTTAGATGACACGTGCATTGAAGAGGTGAATATGATAGGAACATTAGTTCAGGAGTTATTACCAAACACTTTGTTAGAAGATCCATCAGAGAAATGCCTAGCCCACTTTGGGTTTGATTTTGATGACGATAGTGTGATTAATGAGGTGATTCATCCCCTTTGATAGACACTAGTAATGAATGGAAACCTAAGTTTGAACCACTACCAGTTTCAAAGTTTACCCTAATTCCTTCTTTAGAAGAGCCTCCTAAGTTGGACCTTAAACAACTACCAGATACTCTGAAATATGTGTATTGAAGCCCATTTGAGACTTTGCATGTGATAGTAACATCCGACTTGGATAGTAACCAGGAAAGTAGGCTAGTGACAGTTCTTCAAGACAATATGGAAGATTTAGGGTGGACCATAGCAGACATTAAGGGTATAAGTCCTATTGTTTGTATGCATCAGATTCATTTAGAGAATGATACTAAACCATATATGGAGATGCAACGTCGACTTAACCCTAACATGAAAGAGGTAGTTTGAACTGAGGTGCTTAAGTTGTTAGATGCAGATATTATCTACCCTATCTCAGACAGTAAGTGGGTCAGCCCCGTTTAGGTTGTTCCCAAGAAATCAGGTATCATTGTAGTCCAAAATAATAACAATGAGTTAATCCCAATCTGAGTGACCATGATGTGGCGTGTTTGTATTGACTATAGAAAACTGAAAAAGGTCACAAGGAAGGACCACTTTCCCCTTCCTTTCATCGACCAAATGCTTGAGAGATTAGCTGGATATAGGCATTATTGCTTGCTAGATGATTTTTCTGGTTATAATCATATTGTTATTGCCTCAGAAGACCAAGAGAAAACTACTTTTACCTGTCCCTTTGGTACCTTTGCGTATAGACGCATCCTTTCGGGTTGTGTAATGCACCCGCTAGTTTTCAGCGTTGTATGATGAGCATATTTTCTGACATGGTAGAACGGTTTTTAGAGGTCTTTATGGATGATTTTTCAGTATTTGGCTCATCTTTTGATGAGTGCTTGCATCATTTGACATTAGTGTTGACTAGATGTAAGGAAAAGAATTTAGTGCTTAATTGGAAAAAATGTCATTTCATGGTTCGATCAGGAATTGTTTTAGGGCATATCGTATCTTCTAAGGGTATAGAGGTAGACAAAGCCAAAGTTGACCTTATTAAGACTTTACAGGTCCCCAAAATTGTTCGAGATGTGAGGTCATTCTTAGGGCATGCAGGTTTTTATCGTCGATTCATTAAGGATTTTAGCTTGATTTCTAGACCTTTTTGCAATTTTCTTGCAAAAGATGTTAAGTTTGTCTTTGATGATGCTTGTTTAGAGGCTTTTGAGAAGATTAAGACTTTACTCACTAACGTCCCCATAGTCCAGAAACCTAACTGGAACCTACCCTTTGAGATAATGTGTGATACTTCAGATTATGCTATTGGTGTTGTGTTAGATCAGCGAGAAAACAAATTACTTCATGTGATTTACCATGCTAGCAAAACCTTGAATGATGCCCAACTAAACTACACCACCACTGAGAAGGATTTGTTAGCCATTGTTTTTACCCTAGACAAGTTTAGATCCAATCTCTTAGGATCTAAGGTTATAGTCTTTACTGATCATGCTGCTTTGAAGTACCTTTTGTCTAAGAAGGATACTAAACCTAGATTGATTAGATGGATCCTTTTGTTACAAGAATTCTTGCTATAAATTAGAGACAAAAAGGTGCAGAAAATGTAGTAGCAGACCACTTGTCTAGACTTGTTTTGGATTCCCCTGATGATTCTCCTCCTGTGATAGATAGCTTTCCTGATGAACAACTATTTGTTGTTTCCCAATCACCTTGGTTTGCGAATTTAGTGAAATATCTTGTTACTGGTCGAGTGCCTCAACACTGGGGTAAACAAGATCGTTCTAGGTTTTTAGCTGAGGTAAAGCATTTCTTTTGGGACGATCCTTACTTGTTTAAGTATTGTCTAGACCAGATTATTAGGAGATGTATTCCTGAGAGTGACCAGTCCAGTATTATTTCCTTTTGTCATGATCATGCTTGTGGGGGTCACTTTAGTGTTAAGAAGACTGCTGCTAAGATATTACAGTGTGGATTCTACTGGCCGTCGTTGTTTAAAGACTCACACAGTTATTGTGTTACTTGTGAGCGCTGCGAGAAGTTAGGAACCATTTTCCGTAAAAATATGATGCCTTTGAACCCTATTTTAGTTATTGAGGTCTTTGATATCTGGGGCATTGATTTTATGAGTCATTTTCATAATTCTTTTGGTTATTTTTATATCCTTGTCGCCGTAGACTATGTATCTAAGTGGCTAGAGGCGGTTTCGTGTAAAAAAAACGACCACAAGGTTGTGGTCCAGTTTTTGAATGATAACATATTTGCACGTTTTGGTACACTGCAAGCTATAATTAGTGATGGAGGGTAACACTTTTGTAATCGACCGTTTAAGCTTTTAATGAAGAAATATGGTAGTAACCACAAAGTAGTTACCCCATATCACCCACATACTAGTGGTCAAGTAGAGGTTTACAACAGGGAGACAAAACGTATTCTAGAGAAAACAGTTAATCCTAATAGGAAAGACTGGTTGTTGAGGCTTACTGAAGCCTTATGGGATTACCGTACTGCGTTTAAGACCCCCATTGGAATGTCACCCTATCTTCTAGTTTTTTGAAAGGCCTGTCACCTTCCCTTCGAGTTAGAACATAGAGCATATTGGGCTGTAAAACAGTTAAAATTTTCACTTGACAAGGCAGGAGCTCACAGGAAGCTCCAGCTCAATAAGTTGGAAGAGATTCGGAAAGATGCATATGATAGTGGTATGGAGTATAAGAACAAAATAAAACTTGTGCATGATAGAAATATTTTAAGAAAGTCATTTTCTCCAGGTCAAAAAGTTCTTTTGTATGATACTCGTTTGCATCTATTCCCCGGGAAGTTACGCTCTCGGTGGACCGGTCCTTTTGTTGTTCGCACTGTCTTTCCTCATGGTGCTATTGAGATTGAGATTCAAGATGGTAGAAATCCTTTCAAGGTTAACGATCAGAGATTGAAACCATTTTTAGAGCCTTTTCCTACAGGTGATGTTGAGGAGATCCCTCTGGAAGACCCTGTTTACTCTGATTGACCATCAGGGTTGTTTTTGTACATTAGTAGATTTTTGTAGGTTTTTAGGTTTTTATCTTTTTATTTTATTCTCAATAGAAAGATTGCTACGCTTCACCCAGGTACTATCTTTCTGGCTTACCTCTTTATTCCTTTTTTTACTTATCTATTGGTACTGCTCTTTATTTTGAAACATTAAGGACACTTTTGATTTAAGTTTGGGGGTAAGGGAGAAACTTTTTAGTGCAATTATAAAAAATACTAAATTTAGAAGCATGTGAACAATTCAGTATGACACTAACCATTCTAGGTAGATGGAAACTTAGCTTTTTTTCAATAGGAATTGGTGTTCCCAGTTAAATGGTCTATTCATAAAAGGACAGAGTTCAGATGTTAGAAATAACATGATAGTTGTCACCATATCTCGGAGTCTATCTCGACTATATCACCTTCTATTTTTATTTCTGCAATTTTGTGTTTCTCTAAGTGATTTGGTGGGGCACCAGTATCGAATTTTTATCACCGCCAAAATGAAATAGAGTGTTGAGGTCAAGCCCCGTTTTTAATTCTTATTTAAAAAAAAATCAAATATTGACACCTTGATAGCAACATGTGTGTGTTCTCCTGTCTCCGCCGCCTAAGCAAGCGTGGAACGCAGGATCCATGAGAACTATCATGTAAGATGTTAATAAAGACCGCCGGAATCATTAAGACCAATGGGAACTATCAATTTTATCCAATCATACCACATTTATAAGTGTTTTATTTTCAATAAATCGATCGCGGGAACCCTTGTATATACCAGTTGAATCGATATTAGTATAATGATTAAGACCAGTGAGAACGTATCTCAATCCATTAGGATTCATCCTGGCACTGACCTTCAGACAGATATGGGAAACACCGTTCACCTTAGTCAACATGCGCAAACTTCATTTTGTCTATTTTCATCTTCTAAATCTTTTCATGTGATTGAACTTTGATAGATTCTGAGTATCGTGGTTGAACAAACTATCTAAGTAGAGCTTTGTTTTCTTATATATGAATTTTAGTACGCTGAGTGCAAACTCGTGCACATCAATTGGACTCATATAGGGTAATGATTCCCTTAGTCGAAGAATTTAGTATGCCAACTAAATAGTTTTTTTAGTGTTTACCCTCAATCGTTCATAAGCAGCTAAAATTTGGAGTAAAGGTTTTATGGGTATACCTCTTGTAAACCCTCACGAGACAAAACTCGTCCACTAGGGACACCTAGGGGATCAAAGGCTTATTACATATGCTAAATGTCGTTGTGATTCCTGCGAAAGTGAGTTAGGATTTTATTTTATTTCTAGATTAGATTTGCTCGAGGACTAGCAAATAGTAAGTTTGGGGTATTTGATAGACACATTTTTGTGTCTAGATTGTGCTCGATTATCTATTTTGATAGTGTTCGATTTTGTACTTATTATGGGTTTTTATGTCTTTATAGGTATTTTCGAGAAATAAATATTTATGGAAAAATCGGCTCAAAAAGTGATAAAGGCACCCAACAAAAGTGATAAAGGCACCCACCAGTTGGATTGGGGGCACCCCCTTCTTAATTTGATTTCTAGAATTATTATTTTTTTCTCCCTTAGTTATCTTCCAAGTTGTGACATGATTCACAATCTTAATAGTTGTGCGATTCGAGTTGGGAATCATACCATTGAACACTTTTTGGCATATAGTTTTCCAAACAAATCAGATTCACATAATTCATCACAGTCAACCTCTTCATGAAGGAATTTTTAAAAAAATAAAACAATAACCAACAACTAAAAGATAATTTGTGGTTTTGACGTTTTGAACATTATAAGGAAGGTGAGTCCAAACCTCCTTAACGAAATCATACACCATTAACAAATGATCCAGGCGTTCATCAGTTTTATTGTACAAAGGACAGACTTTAATAGTGTTGGTAAGATTTTAGCAATTCTTCCCTTATGGGGGAGAAATCATGAAGGCATTTCCACAAAAACACTTTATTTCTAGGTAAAACATTTAGTTTACAAATTTTATTCCAATTTTTCAAATGGGAGATACTAAAGTAAGGTCTAGAGATGAGAATAAACTGATTTTTTACCAAACTAGTGTACATGGATTTCACCGAGAATTCATCATTCTCAGTTAGGACCCATGCCACTTTATCTTTTTGGGTCTTGTCGATTTTTGATGAATCTTATCATTACTGAAACATTTTTTTAACTTATCAATTTCCTATTCAGTGGACTGATTATTAAATAATTCTTTAACTTTTTTTAAAGTCTGAACCACATTAGTATCAGAGTTACAAAGAAAAATAGTATCCCCAAGGATCTATTTATGCTTCCAAATTTATATATCATCTCCATTATTCACCTTCCAACAACAACCATTTCTCAAATTAGAAAAACTCTTGGAAATGCGTTTCCAGAACCATGAATCAATTATTTTAAAATGAAAGTTATCATATAAAAATATCATCTTTAGGAAAGTATTCTGAGAATGGTATTCCAGAGAGAGTTAGGGTAAGATATCAACCTCCACCCAATTTTAGAAATCATAGATTCATTGATGATCTTCTTTCAGAAACCTAAACCTCCTTCCTCATTAGGCTCAAAAACAAAATCCCAATACTTAATGAAGGAACCACGACTAATACCCTTAGTTTTAAGGGTTAATTAGACTTTGGTACCTGGGTTTTGACCAGATTTAATGTTTTTACTTATATTTGTCCAACGTTAGTGTTTAGTGCCTGGAATCATTGTTCACCCGAATAAGACAAAAACAGATTAGGAAGGAAGTTCACGGGTGAACAGTAATTCCAGGTACTAAACACCAACGTTCGACAAATGTAATTAAAAACACTAAATCTGGTCAAAACCCAGGTACCAAAGTCTAATTAATCCTAGTTTTAACCGCAAAAAAAATACCTTTGAAGGGCATATATCTTGTTTATAATATGTTGAGGGAGTTGAAAATAGTTCATTTGGTATATAGGTATGGTGTCTACTTCTTCATCCCTTTAGTTTGCTGGTAATTTTTTGGGGAAATGTTCAAAACAAGAAATTTTGAAAATGTAAAGGGGAGATCCAAGGTATTTTTTATCCATTTTCATTTTTTGAACTTTTAAAATACTTATAATGATTCTCTAAAATTTATTTGGAACCTTAGAACTAAAGAAAATACCATATTTTTGAAAGTTTATCAATTGCCCATAACCATCACTAAAGTCAGCGAAAATTTTGAGAATGGTTTTGTTTCCAATGAGGTCAGCATTAGAAAAGATCAAACAGTCATCAGCGAAGAGTATATGATTGATAAGAGGACTAACTTTAGTCACCTTAAGGCCATGAATAAGACATTTCTTTTGATCCAATATAAGATAACAAGAAAGAGCTTCCATGCAAAGAATGAAAATGTAAGAACACAAAGTATCTCCTTGTCTTATACCTCTAGAAGGATCAAATTTTTTGCCAGGGAACCCCATTAAGCAAAACTGCAGAACTAGTGGTACTGATGTATTAGTGGATAAGACCAAACCTCATTTGTCTTAAGATTGCAAGAAGAAAAGACCGTTCAACACGGACGAAGGCTTTCCACCTTGGGGATGTATCTCATATGGTAGAGTGTTTGCTTAGCATGCAATAGGTATGGAGATCGATCTCCCATTTCCCCATCTATTTCTTAATTTTTGGAACATAAATAATTGGACAAATGATCAACCCGTTTGGTATGATCTTAGGTTTATGATTGTTCGGTTGCAGGAAGCTCTCCACATGTAAAATATATTGTTGATTAATTATAAGAGATAATTGATTTTTGGTGTTCAGGTTTTGACCTGGTTTAGTATTTGGTCTAATATTTGTCCAACGTTAGGGCTTGGTACCTGGAATGGACGTTGACCTGAGTTGACTAAGTTAGGTTTAAACTTCTGTTTAATAACTATCAAAAAAATGGGTTAATTGATGTTTGGTACTCAGGTTTTGACCAGGTTTAGTATTTGGTCTAACATATTTAAAACTGTGTACTTTCTTTACGAATTCATGCATAAGTGATGGACACATTTTTGTGTCTAAATTGTGCTCGATAATCTATTTTGATAGTGTTCGATTTTGTACTTATTATGGGTTTTTATGTTTTTGTAGGTATTTTCGAGAAATAAATATTTGTGAAAAAATCGGCTCAAAAAGTGATAAAGGCACCCAACAAAAGTGATAAAGGCACCCACCAGTTGGATTGGGGGCACCCCTTTCTTGATTCAAAAATCCGAAAATGAAGGGAAGTGTTATTCACGTAAGAGAAAACTTCTGGATTGTTGGCAATCGAGTTTTAAGGGATTTTTAGGTGATTTCAAGTTACCAGAATGAAGAAACAATCGATACTAGCTTATACACACGTTAGAATGAGGGTTTTACACCGTGAAAATGACTGGAGAAATAACATAGTTGTCGGAAACATATTTCTTCTTTGTTTGGGATTTTCACGGGATTTAGAGTTTGTTTTGGATTTTTTTTTGAGTCCTTATTGGTTCACAAGAGATATTAGGGTTTACTAACCCTATATAAAGCAAAGAGAAACAAAGAAAATCTGACCTGGAGCCAATGGAAAAATTCAGGAGAAAGATATTTAGGCTGTTGAAGAGAGAAGAATTGCGTGGAGAGAGATGGGTGTGACCTAGTACATAAAGAAGGGGCTGACAACTATTGATTAGGGAGAGTAGGTGGTAGGGTCCGGTAACCTAGGTATATAAGAAGAACTGGTGTGAGAAGTGAAGGAGGCTTTTTCTTTTGGGACTTTCTTTTAGGTTTTCTTTTGGGGAGTTGACGGAGGATACCTAGGGAGAGAGGAAGGCTAGGGAGAGAGATTGATTAAGAGAGAGGGAAAGTACGACTATGGTTGGTGGCGAGAGAGGCTAGAGAAGAGTAGGCTAGAAAGTGATTGGGGGCACAGAAAAGTACGGTTAGAGGTTGGCAGGCGGATTGAGGGAGAAAGAAGGTGGGAAAGTGATTGACTGGGAGGAGTCTGATGGCTGCTCTCCATTTTTCAGTTTTGTTCTCTTTGGTGATTGGACAAGGGAAAAAGACAGAGAAGTGAGGCGTACAATGACGCCGGTGTTGGAGTTCTGCCAGGTTGTGGAAGAGAGATACAGGAGCAGAAATCAAAAAGGGTTTAATCTTTTCTCTCTTTAGTTTTCTTAATTATTTTTATGGGTTTTGAGAAACCCAACCCCATGTCTTGCTAATTAATTTTGTAGCTAGCGTTTATGTTGAAACCACTTAAAAGTTATAGATCAATTAAATCGAATAATTTGATACAGACTATTATGATTTGAATAGATTAATTCATGATTTTGATTTAATGATAAAATTAGTTGTCGCTTCACCGGTACAGTACAATACAGTAACCTATGCGCAGAATTAATAGGATAGCAAATATATTTATCTACTTATTTGATATTTCATGCTTGGGTTAAATCCTTAGATGTGGTATGCTTAGAATAGCCAGGTATTATTTGTGAACCTATAATTAGTTTCGTATAATTTTCTCGCTAACGCAATTAAATGGTGTATGCATGAGACTCTGATCTTTTGATGCGCCATGCTTAGGGTGTCCTAGTGATATTTGTGACTCTAATACATAGGTGATGTCGATAGAACGAGCAATCGATGAATATTCAGGAGTTATGTTTCACTTCAGTAATTAAATAGAAATAGTGGTGGATACTAAAAACCCTGGTTACCGACTCTCCCTATTTCTAAAAATTCAAAAATATTATTTGTGATTAGTTTAATTGAGATATTGATTACAGTATTGTCCCCGCTCCCTGTAAGTTCGACCTGTACTTGCCGTTGTCTGCATTGTAGACATCGTGCGATTGCGGTTATTTATATAGGGTTTCCAAATCCTATCAATAAGTGAACTGTTAGACGAAATACTAAACCTGGTCAAAACCTGAGTACCAAACAACAATTAGCCCATTTTTAATAGTTATTAAACAGAAGTTTAAACTTAACTTAGTCAACTCAGGTCAGCGTCCAGTCCAGATACCAAGCCCTAACGTTGGACAAATGTTATACCAAATACTAAACATGGTCAAAACCTGAATATCAAACATCAATTAGCCCTAATTATAATTAACAGTGGTTAATTGTTTTTTTATTGGGTTTGATCTAGGGATTGAGGGATACGCTAAGATAAATCAGCTTACACCTCATTTGCCTGATTTGTCTTTGTCCTTTGTCTTTTCTTTTCTGGTTTCGTTAGTTTTGCTTTGGTGTTAATCTTCACTTCTAGTTTTCAATCGTATCCTATCGTTCTTTTCCATCGTCTGATCATTCTTTCTTTTTTCACCTGCTTCCTGTTAGTTTGATCTTTTTTTTCCCCCTTACTCTTTGGGATTGTTTAATAGCTGTCTCTTCTGTTTTCTTGAGTTAACAGTAACAGAAAAAAAATTATTTTGTTATCATCTTCGATTTCTAATCCAAGATTCCTATTTTCTAAAAAAAAAATTGCCCTAGCTTGTTCTCTAATAGATTTTACTCCTTCCATCTTATTCTCCCCTCTTTTTCTGTCTGTCTTACCTAATTCGTTCGTTCCATCCATACCTATTTCTTTTTCCTAGCTTGATTTATTGGTGTAAGTATTTCAATTTCAATTCTGATTTTTCTCATTTTTTTCCAGTTTTCCTGGTAAGTGATATTTGTATCCCAAAATTTTATGAATTCAAATTTTGTTGGTACTGTGTATGGTTCTTCTAGTACCATTATGTGTGTAACAATTCTTAATTAGCTCTCTCATTTATATTAAAAGCATGTTGTTATACGCAATGCCTTGATTTTTATCTTATAAATTCAAAAGGAAAAAAAATCACTTACATTTTTCGATGGTATAACATTTTACTTCCTAAAATTGTCATAAACGTCTTGTTGTTCTAAGCTTCGTTCCACCTACGAAGTCGGTCAAATATTTTTTTTGACACATCCCGATGGGTTAAGGAAACCCAAACCAAAACAAAAAACGGAACAAAACAAAAGAAATGATAATCGGACTAACTATTTCTTCTTTTCCTCCTATGACAAACTTGTTATACCATATCAACTGCCATAATTTCTCTAAAATCAGGAGAGAAAACTGATAGACACATTTTAGTGTCTAAATTGCACCTTAATTTCTAGTGAGTTAGTATTCGATTTTGTGTCTATTACGTGTTTTTATGCTTTTGTAGGTACATTAGAAGAATAAAGATTTGTGGAAAAATTGGCTCAAAAAGTGTTAAAGGCACCCGGGAAAATGGATCAAGGCACCCACACTTTGGATTGGGGCACCCTTGGATCGGGCTGAGCTGGATCGGGCCAACTCAGCGGGTCAACTCGGCTGGATCGGGCTGACTCATCGGGATCGTCGGAGAAGCTGCTGTGTACGCTGTTCAATCAATTTTCGAGTTGTTTTCGGCTCCAAATCGTCCCACACGCTAGAAGATATCTCATACAAGTCATAACACGTGAATAGATAGCAAAGAATGCCGAGAAATCTGTTCGGGAATGTGATTTTGGCCGGAAAAAGGAATCACTCTTTGATTCGGATTTGGGAAGATTCTAGAGTGTTTTGGAGAATTCTATTAGGTTTAGAACTCTCCCTAGGGTTTCTACAACCTATATAAACCAAGAGAAGCCAAGAAAAAAGGGGAGAAAAAGCCTAGAGATCGATTCCGTCAATTTCCGGTCACTTCCGGTGATCGCCGGTCACTGCTGCTGCACCGGCCGGCGTGTTCTTCATCCCATCGCTGCCGAAGAAGAAGACTAAGCAACATATATATCTGTTGCTGATT
Organism: Papaver californicum; assembly: GCA_023531435.1. Taxonomy (NCBI): domain Eukaryota; kingdom Viridiplantae; phylum Streptophyta; class Magnoliopsida; order Ranunculales; family Papaveraceae; genus Papaver; species Papaver californicum. The sequence goes on from JAJJMC010015296.1 coordinate 3,733,476, forward strand.
CAAACTACTCTGTTGCCTTAGATTTCAGACCTTTGTTGCTTAGAATACTTTCTGTTACAGCTGAACCCTCTCTTGCAACATTTATAAACGTATCTGTTCAGCTGTTGCACTATTATTTCACCTTGTAATCAACTTTTTGAGCAATGAGAAGATCTTTTGAGCAAGTTTTCTTCACCATGGGCTAAGTTTATTTACTGGATGATGGATAAGGTACTTTTCTCAATTTTATGTGATTTAATTATTTTTTAATAATTATTTATAATTCTTTTGTTATTAGAATTGCATAGTTTTAAATAGTGAAAACGGTTTTCTTTCAACAGTTGTGCTTTTGCTTGATGGATTATGCTTGGTTAATTAATTTTGATAGTCCATGCTTGTGATTTACCTCTGTTTGTTAGCCTAATAAAACCAATTTTGGCAATTACTTGTGCTTCAATTAATTTAATAAGAATTATCTGATTAATCACATAGGTTGTTAGAATTACCTGATTCCTGATTCCTAGTCCTTTTAAAATTATTCAAAAATCATCTTTAGGTTATTTAGTCTTTTTCTTACTCCTGGAATTTTCTAGAGTTAATTAGAATCATTATTTTCTAAAATCATTACCTTCACAAGTTCGAGAATCGAACCTTTATTTACCACTTTCTAAAATTACACCAAAAACCTCACGGTGAATCTCCACCCATGGAAAAGAAGGATGGGTATTATCTAATATATCAACAGCCCTATTGGTTTCATTATCACAATGAGTAACTTTCCATGGAGAAAACCTACTCTTAATTCTCTTAACTCTTCTCCATATCTGTAAGACATTCCAAGATGGTATGTAATCCGGATTGATGAACATATTGTACACATCTATGTAATCAGTAGTTAGGTGAACCTTAAGCAAATTATGGTGAAGATCCATCTTCAACCTCAGCTCTACCCCTTGCAATTCATGAGCAAACACCGAAATATGAGGGCTTCCTCCAGAAGAAGCATCTAACACCTCAGCCTTATGATCATAAATAATAACTCCATAACCACCAGAATTTTCAGACTTTGAGCCATCCACATTTATCATCACCTTATTCTCCGACGGGGCAAGCCAGGTACAAGAAACAACTTCAGGCATAACAAACAAACAATCAATCCTTTATCTTTTCATAAGCCATCTGACATTCATTTTATCCTCGATTATCTGAATAGAAGCTGATAATTTGAACCTAGCATCTTGCACCACCAATATTTTTTTTGCTCAATCAATTTTATTACTCATTTGAACTGAAAATTCAATATACAAAAAGAGATTCTATATCAGGAATCACTGAATCAAAACAGAATTACAAACATGCCATACATTGACACTTATTACATCAAAAACAAATCAGCTAACCAAATCGATAATAAAGCTGAAAAGGAGATTCCAGACTTGACATGATCTTGATAATTAGATAAGGCTCTGAAAACTAAATGGTTTCTTTCCTTCCAAATATGGTATATGAACCCATTCAAAATCAATTTCTTGACCACACTAATACAGCTAGAACCTAAGAAATTCTGAGAACACCACAAAATCTCATCATCCCTAGAAATTATGTAAATTCCTGACAAAGCCCAACTCCAAAATTAAACCTTCCCAGATACCATCAGAGAAAGGGAAATCAAGAAACTATGTTCTTCAGTCTCAACAATTTTTTAATCTCTTATGTAAAGCAATCCAAGTGATAAAAGAATTCCTAGGGATGTGGTTCCTAAACCAAACCAGGTCCTTTGATAAAGGAGGAGAAGTATGAGAAGAGATAGAAAGATAAGTAGATTTCATAGAACACTCGTCATTAACACTAGACTCCCAAATCAGCTGGTCCTTCTCTTGAGTATTGAAGTCAGTAGAAGAGATTTGAGCCACCATATTCTGCACATTATCCTCTATAAACCTAGGAAAGTCTCATTTCTCATTAGAAATGAACTCAACAACAACCATATGCTCATCAACACCAATAGTCTCCATAATATGAGGCTCAACCCAATCCACAAGTTTCCCCTTAGGACGCCAGTTATCAAGTACAAGTAAAAAATTAGTAGCATCCCCATCACCTAAAACTACACCAATGTGTTTTTTATCTAACTCCCTATGATCAAGAATTCTTCTCCAACACCAAGAAGAATTTTAGGAAGCCTTCATAGTCCACAAGTCCTGGTTCTTAATGATATTATTCTTCACCCAAGTAGTCCAGATGGTCTTCTTCCTAGAAATCAGGTCTCATATGTGTCTCAAATTAGCAGCTACATTAGTAAGATCAAAATCCTTCCCTCCAAGCCTTCCCTCCTTATAAGCATGTCAAACATTAGACCAGCTCAAATGGTTATAACTCTTCTTCAACTCGGGCCCAATCCATAGAAATCTCTTAAACTTAGTATTGAGTTCCTTCCTTTTGGTAAGAACAAAACAAGAGAACCATAAATATATCATGCCGCTCAACACAGCCTTTATAAGTAAAATTCTACCAGGATATGCAAGCAGTTTTGACTTCCAAGATTGGATCCTATCATCAACTTTTTCCATCAAAGGTAAACAAAGAAAGTCTAGTAGATAACAAAGGAACACCAAGATATCTAACATGTAGCTCACCTTTTGAACAGTCCAAGACTTGGAAAATTTGGATCAAAGTAACATCATCAACAATAATATAAAATAAGAAGTTTTTTGTTTGTTCATCTCTAAACCAGTGCAAACGCTGAAGTCATCTAAAACAATAGTTACACTATAAGCAGCAGAAGCATTACATTTAAAGAAAATCACCACATCATCTGCAAAACAGAAGTGGGTAAGGCTAGTGAGCTTACATCTAGGGTGGAAACCAAATTGCTGAATTTGCACTTGTCTGAGAAGGGAAGAACTCAAAATCTCCATAGTAAGCACAAAGAGGTAGGGAGAAAGGGGGAAACCTTGTCTCAACCCTCTAGAAGCTCCAAAGAACCCATAAGGGGAGCCATTAATATGAATAGAGAACTTAGATGAAGAAATACACAAAGAAATCCAATTAATAAACATAGAAGGAAACCCCATTTGTTGCAGCACATAAAAAATAACCTCACATTTAACAGTATCATAAGCTTTTCTTAAATCTATCTTCAAAGCACATCTGGGGGAACCCTTTGGCCTATGATAGTTCTTAACCAATTCATGAGCTACCATAATATTATCTTGGATTGATCTACCAGAAATAAAAACAGATTGATTCTGACTGATTAAACCCACTAGGATCTTTTTAATTCTTAAAGCAAGAATTTTGGTAATACACTTATAAGCAATTTTGCAGCAAGAGATATGCCTGAAATCATACAAAACTGTAGGGTTCTTCTTTTTGGAAATAAAGTAATGAAAGTAATATTTACCTCTTTTAAAAGCTTGGATTTGGTAAAAAAAATCTAAATAGTTGCAATAAAATCATCTCCCAGGACAGTCCAACAAACTTTAAAGAAATAACTTAAAAAACCATCTGAGTCAGGAGCTTTACTAGAGATAATAGATTTGAGGGCCACAACCACCTCCTCCCTAATTATAGGTTGGATAAGACTTGCAACATCGTCTTATTGAATGCAAGCATCAATACTTAAACCCATAATAGAGTCTGAATCAACAATGGGACTTTCCCCACTAGCAAACAGGTCAAAATAATAATCGATGCATACATTAGCAATCTCCTTATCCTCAATTAACTTAACATTATCATTGTCGCATAGAGATAAAATATTGTTCCTAGACCTACTTCGTTTTAAAGAATTATGAAAGAAAGAGGTATTTATATCACCGATATTTAACCATTTAATTCTGGACTGTTGCTTAGCAGGAGACTCCTCATATTTAGCTAATTTGACATACTCCCTTTCTCTTCTAGCCAACTACAGATCAAGAGGGTGAGACTGAAGTTGGAGTTAAGCAAAATCCATTTTCTCTTTAACATGCAAAACTTGCTCAGAAACATTTTCTAAAGTCGGTCAAATTTACCAAACACTATTAAAGAGTTTGGTCTTGATGATGACTTTAAGTCGGTCAAAATCTCGGTCCAAGTGGACGTGACAAAATTTCTTCCAAGGAGCTGTTTGGCAAAGGCTGATGAAGTGGAAGCAAGAGTTTCATTTGCTTACAATGTTTTCCCAGCTAAGTTGTGTGAAATCTGTCGAGTCATGGATCATGGTGCTGTAAGATGTGAAGATATTTCATGTTCCTATGTTATCTACGGAGAGAATGGTAGAAATGGCTGGTTCTACAGATATGGAACACAACTTACCAGGAGATAATGGCCTCAGTCTGGTGGCTAGACAAATTATAAGAGATGATAAAGAATTGTGGTAGATAAAAAACGAGAGGCTGTAAAGAAAAGGGGTAAAGGAAAAGCAAAGATTATTGATGTAAATTTGACAACTACTCAAATAGTTCACATGGATAGTAGATTGAATAAAGGGGTGGAGATATGGGATTGGTTCGTTGTGTTGATGGAGAGGTACAATCCAAAATGAAACCAGGGGTCTTGCTCAGGCTATTGATGATATGCAACTGCAGTTAAACCTTCCAGAAGCGTCAGCTGAACAAGACAAGCAGGTAGAGGGGGCTACAAGCAAAGCAGATGGGTACTCAGATTTATATTGTAAAACCTAAGAGAAAATAAACTAAGGAGGAGAAGTAACAACAAGGAAAGAGCGGTTAGTATGTAATATGTATAAGAAGCAACAGAAAACTGGCAATTTGATTCTCTCTTGGGCCAAGCAAAATACTGAACTTCCAAACAAGATTCAGGTTGAATAACATCATAATCAGGGTTTTAGGACGGTGTACCAGCCGAGTGTGTCTACAACCCTTATTTGGGATATTAATGTTGGCTAATAATCTTCCTGTAACATAGAAACACAAACAACAGAGAACTTGAAGATGATTAAGGGAGGGTTAGAATTAAACATCACACACACTCAAGCACAGAGAGGTGAAGTCGCCTGTTCAACAGACTGCCCTTAACTCAATATTTGCCAGGTACACCTTCAGGAAGATGCTGCTATACCTTTTAAGTGACGAATTTGAATTCAGGATAAAATCACCTGATACCAACCCAGCTAGCAAAGCTCGTTGGCCCGTTGTGAACTTAACAGAAGATGAATAATAAGAATGTAAAGCTAGTGCGCAGAACAAAGCAAGAAGATGGTGAAAAGTCGTCAGGACAGTGGCTGCGACTGGGGTAAACGAAACACTTAGAAATCTTTTTCTTTTATAGGAGAAAAAAACTTTTGATTTTCAAAACGGTGAAAATATAATTAATTTGAAAAAATTTAATCCCCATTAATTTAAAACGGTAAAAATAATATTTATGATTTTATTTTTCCAGTTAATACAAAACGTAAAATATTTATTTGAAATAAAGAAATGTTTTCTCATTGATGGATACACGTGTGCACTCGCAGGCACACGCCAGGCACACGCCAATGGTCACGCCAACGGTCACGCCAACGGTCACGCCAACGGTCACACCAAGGCTCGCACCAAGGGTCGCGCCAAGGCTCGTGCCAAAACATACGCAAAAGCACATGCAAGCTCCGCAAGCCCGCAAGCCCGCGGCCTGCGGTGCTTCGGTGCGAAGCACCGCACATGTATGCATTTGCCCACTAGTCCATTTCCCAAGTCCATATCCAATCCACTAGTTCTTTTCCTTATATAGAACGTTTGTGGTAATATGCATGAACTTCCTCCTTGGTTTGCCCAATGTGGGACAACCAAAGGTTTCTCATTCACTAAGAAGTGAAAATGGATGGCTATAATTCCACCCAAGTTTGGACTAGTGATCCTAGCACCCATCAAGTTAATTATAGTAACAAAATTATTTTAAGTAATAAAATCTTAATTTTAGCATTAAACCATTTTTATTTCCAACAATCCCCCACATGAATGACGAAACCGAAAAATCGGAAAATCGAAAAAACGAGAAATACCTCTTAAGCAATAGGTGACCATTTGGAATTGAACCTTCGCTTAGTGAGAAGCACCGGAACTACTTGATGGTCAGTGAACGTGATGTCTTGAACTGCCATCGTTTAGTGTAGTTCTTCAATAACTCCTTACGCGAGATATCTCTTAAAGTGCTGTTAAGTTCACGCCGTTGTGTCCGTTTTGGCCCTGGACGTATCCCGTTTCTCACAATGCTCAAGAGAATCAGCTCAGTTCTCATAGGAAGCGACCCACTTCCTCATTCAGATAGGTGAGTTCTATCAAGAGTGTTAACTGCTACACCCCATTTCAATCTTAAATTAAAACTATAGAACTCATTAAGACTTTACTCTAAGTCATCCTCACTTGCAGTCACACTATCACGTCTACACCATAGGGAAGGGACAGAGAAAATAATTCTCTGATAGTGTTTAATTTTTACCCGCCATAAATTAGTTGTCTCATTCAAAACCTTGATCTTGGGATCTCCAGTCAGCAAGGTTGAGTATCCTTCATGGAAAGTTTTAATTGATGAGCTTAAGTCCCATCCCCCTCGATGCATTACTAACTATCTCCTTGGACAAGCCTTTTGTTAAAGGGTCCGCGATATTCTCCTTAGACCTCACAAAGTCAACAGAAATAACGCCAGTTGAGATTAGTTGTTTTAGAGAATTGTGTCTTCTCCTTATATGAATAGATTTTCCATTATAGTTGTTGTTTTTAGCATTAGCTATTGCAGCTTGATTATCACAATGTATAGATACAGCTGGCACAGGCCTATGCCAGAGAGGAATGTCTTCTAAAAAGCATCTTAGCCAAGCGGCTTCCTCTCCTGCTTTATCTAACGCTATAAACTCGGATTCCATAGTGGATCGAGCGATACAGGTCTGTTTGGAACTCTTCCAAGACACTGCTCCACAGCCTAGAGTGAAAACGTATCCACTCGTAGACTTAGAATCTTCTGAGTCTGCTATCCAGTTTGCATCACAGTATCCTTCCAGAACAGCAGGGTATCTCTCTTAACTCAACCGAAAGTTTAAAGTGTATTTAAGATACCTCAGCACTCTGAAAAGTGCATCCCAATGCTCTTGTCCTGGATTACAGGTATACCTACTTAGTCTAATCACTGCATAGGCAATGTCTGGTCTCGTGCAGTTCATTAAGTACATCAGACTTCCTATGACACGTGAATATTCAAGTTGCGAGACTCCATTGCCTTTGTTTTTCTTGAGTCTACAAGAAGGGTCAAAAGGAGTACTTGCTGGTTTACTATCAAACTGGTTAAATTTCTTCAGAACTGATTCAACATAATGAGATTGACTGAGACTGAATCCATTAGACTCCTTTCTAATTTTCATCCCTAGGATTACATCAGCAGGACCTAAGTCTTTCATGTCAAAGTTCTCATTCAACATGTTCTTAGTGGAATTAATGATTTCTAAGGTTGTACCTAGTATAAGCATATCATCAACATACAAGCATACCATCACACAAGCATCGTTGACAGATTTAGTGTAACACATTTGTCAGCTTCATTTATTTTAAAACCACTAGAGAACATTACATGATCAAATTTTTCATGCCATTGTTTAGGTGCTTGTTTCAAGCCATATAAAGACTTTTTAAGTCTACATACCTTATTTTCATTACCCTTCACCACAAAGCCCTCGGGTTGATCGATATAAATTTCTTCATCTAATTCACCATTTAGAAACGCAGTTTTTACATCCATTTGATGTATCTCTAGATTATGGATTGCAGCTATTGCAATTAGCAATCTAATTGAAGTAATTCTAGTGACAGGTGAATAAGTGTCAAAGAAATCTACACCTTCTATTTGTTTATAGCCTTTAGCTACAAGTCTAGCTTTATATTTTTCCACGGTTCCATCAACCTTACGTTTTCTCTTAAAGATCCATTTACAACCTATGGTTTTGCACCCTGGAGGTAAATCTACTATTTCCCAGCTTTCATTCAGAACAATAGAATCCATCTCACTAATAGTGGATTCTTTCCACCATGGAGCTTCAGACGAAGTCATGGCCTCTTTATAGGTTTGTGGATCAGTTTCAACGAAACAGGTAATGAAGTCTGGCCCAAAAGATTTTTCTAATCTAGGTCTTTTGCTTCTTCTTGGCTCATAAACAGGTTCATCTTCTTCTACCGGTAATGAATGGATAGAAGAAGGGACATCTAGAGTATCTACACGTATCACGCGAGATTCAGTTTTCATTGGAAAAATATTTTCAAAAAACGAAGCATCTCTAGATTCCAAAATGGTGTTCACACCAATTTCCGAGTTATCGGAACTCACAACCATAAATCTATAAGCAGTGGTGTGCTCGGGATATCCTAGAAAGATACAATCAACGGTTTTAGGTCCTATTTTAGTCCTCTTAGGTAGAGGAATAGAGACCTTGGCTAAACACCCCCACACTTTGAGGTATCCATAAGAGGGTTGTTTGCCTTTCCATAATTCATACGGTGATTTTTTTGTTCCTTTAAAGGGCACTCTGTTCAGGATATAGCAAGCTGAGAGGACGGCCTCCCCCCACAAGTTCGTCGGTAGTCCTGAACTGATTAACATGGCATTCATCATCTCCTTAAGGGTTCGGTTTTTCCGTTCAGCCACACCATTAGATTGTGGTGAATAAGGAGGAGTTACCTCATGAATAATGCCATGTTGCGCACAAAAGTCTCCTATAGGAGTTACGTATTCACCCCCACGATCAGACCTAAAAGTTTTAATGGTGGTACTCATCTGGTTTTCTACTTCTAATTTATATAATTTAAATGCTTCAAGAGCATCATCTTTTCCTTTAAGCAAGTAGATATGACAGTATCTAGTACAGTCATCTATGAAGGTAACAAACCATTGTTTTCCACCTCTGGTTTGGATTGATTTCATATCAACTAAGTCAGTGTGAATTAACTCTAAGGGATTAGAAACTCTGTGGACATTTTTCTGAAAAGGCTTCTTCGCATATTTCGATTCTACACAAACTTCACATTTATGTTCATATTCCAAATTTAATTTTGGAATGCAGCCAGATTTTGCCAATTTGTTCATTGAATTATAATTTACATGACCAAGTCTACCATGCCAGATATTCAATGAGACAACAACATAAGAAGAATCAACTTTATTAATTTCAGTAGAGATTACAGATAATTTGTAAAGGCCCTCAGCCTTATAGCCCTTTCCCACAAAGTCCCTATCCTTAGTGATAATCACTTTTCCAGACTCAAAAACAATTTTAAAGCCCTTGTCATCTAGCACACCACTTGAAACGAGATTCTTGCAGATGTATGGTACATGTAACACTTCATTCAATGTGAGGATTTTCCCAGAAGAAAGCTTCAGCGAAACCTTTCCTTTTCCTGCAACTTGTGCTGCAGAAGAATTACCCATATAGAGTTTTTCTCCCTCTCCTACTGTCTGGTAGGAGGTGAACATATCCTTGCTTCCGCAGACATGTTTGGTAGCTCTAGAGTCTACCCACCAGTCCCTCACATTGGTAACTAAATTCACCTCAGACACCGTGCCAGATAATTCATTTTTACTACTTTCAGCTAGGTTTACATTTTGTTTCTTAAAATTCGCATCTTTGCGTTTTCTACAATGCATTGCCATATGGCCAGACACACCACAGACATAACAAGCTCCCTTAATCTTACCAATAGCAGACTTTGGTTTTTGAAATTTACCTTTTCCTTGAGGGCCAGGCTTGCGCTTGTTGTGGTCCAGACTGAGTGAAGAAAACTTGTGTTCGATCACATGAGCTTTGTTTGACATGTCTCTTGCAGAAGAGACAGTCTTGTCCTTTGAGCACAACAACTCTTCAACTTGTATTTTCTTGCCCAGTTCTATCATAGTAATCTCACCAGTTTCATGCCTTAGTCTTCTCTTGTATACGGCCCATGAACTTGGTAATTTTTCAATCACAGCTGAGACTTGAAAGTTTTCAGAAATAGTCATACCTTCAGCAATGATTTCATTAATAATTTTCTGCAACTCCAGAAACTGGTCAACCACAGATTTTTCATTCAGCATCTTGTATTGTAAAAAACGTGCAACCAGAAACTTTTTACTTCCTGCAGTTTCTGCTTCATATTTTTCTTGGAGTCTTCAAGGAAATTTAAAATATGATTTTTTGCTAAATAATTATTTCTCGTCCAAGTATCTTTTTGCTTGGATGATTCAGGAGTATCCAGAGCTTTGTCATACGGTTTCAACACTACTTCATCAAGCATGTGGAAACTCAGGAAAAAGAGCATCTTCGATTGCCATCTCTTAAAATCCTTACCAGAAAACTTCTGAGGTCTCTCAACATCAGTCTTTGCCATTGTTATAGAAGATTCGTTGATTGCACAAGTATTGAGTTAAGATTGTTGGCTAATAATCTTCCTGTAACAGAGAAACACAAACAACAGAGAACTTGAAAGATGATTAAGGGAGGGTTAGAATTAAACATCACACACACTCAAGCACAGAGAGGAGAAGTCGCATGTTCAACAGACTGCCCTTAACTCAATATTTGCCAGGTACACCTTCAGGAAGATGCTGCTATACCTTTTAAGTGACAAATTTGAATTCAGGATAAAATCACCTGATACCAACCCAGCTAGCAAAGCTCGTTGGCCCGTTGTGAACTTAACAGAAGATGAATAATAAGAATATAAAGCTAGTGCGCAAAATAAAGCAAGAAGATGGTGAAAAGTCGTCAGGACAGTGGCTGCGACTGGGGTAAACGAAACACTTAGAAATCTTTTTCTTTTATAGGAGAAAAAAGCTTTTGATTTTCAAAACGGTGAAAAGATAATTAATTTGAAAAAATTTAATCTCCATTAATTTAAAACGGTAAAAATAATATTTATGATTTTATTTTTCCACTTAATACAAAACGTAAAATATTTATTTGAAATAAAGAAATGTTTTCTCATTGATGGATACACGTGTGCACTCGCAGGCACACGCCAAGGCTCACGCGGCTCGCGCCAAAACACACGCAAAAGCACACGCAAGCTCCGCAAGCCCGCAAGCCTGCGGTGCTTCGCACGTGCGAAGCACCGCACATGTATGCATTTGCCCACTAGTCCATTTCCCAAGTCCATATCCAATCCACTAGTTCTTTTCCTTATATAGAACGTTTGTGGTAATATGCATGAACTTCCTCCTTGGTTTTCCCAATGTGGGACAACCAAAGGTTTCTCATTCACTAAGAAGTGAAAATGGATGGCTATAATTCCACCCAAGTTTGGACTAGTGATCCTAGCACCCATCAAGTTAATTATAGTAACAAAATTATTTTAGTAATAAGATTTTAATTTTAGCATTAAACCATTTTTATTTCCAACAATTAATCTACAGATGCTCTTGCCAAATCCTTCAATTCTTCATTCCAGTCCTTCTTTCCCTTCTCATCCGAATATTCATGGTCTGCATATTCCTACGGCCTCTTATAACATCATCACCGGAAGCATGCCAACTTTAGAAGATCCCATTGATACGTATGTATAATGATTATGTCTTGGAGTATCCCGCAAGTCTAGAGCTGAACTAGCCTTTGGAACCAACATATGTGGAGGAAATTTCCCAGAATGAGAGCACTCAGGTATGGAATTCAAATACCGGGTTCTTTATTATTCCTGCTTGAAATAAATTTTAATCAATTTCATAAAAAGGATACTATGAGCATAAATAGAATCAACATTCTTATCTTGAATATGCATCGTTTCATGTGGTATAAAGAATATTTTCAATTTTAAACTATGAAGGTTTTGTTTTGGAGATGTCAGGGATGTGGAAAGAAATATCCTAGAAAGCATTTCAAATCTCTAGTAAAATCTATACAACATGATATAATATTTCTTAATGAAACTAAGCTGAAATGTTTGTACGTTAAAAATCTTTTTTAAATGGTGAATTACAAAAACGGGAAAATAATGGATCCGCTTGGAAGATCACGGGGAATTATTGTCGCTTGGATAGATTCGGCTAATTTAAGAATCACTTGCTTTTGAATTTTTTATAAATGCATGCATCACTGATATGTTTCGGCTTAAGTTATTTATTTATTTTGTTTAATTTTTTCTGTAGAAGAATAGAATTCTTCACATCCATCATTGAAATAGGGTATTTCAATTGCGGATGAAAGTCTGCAGCAAGTGCGATGTTTTGGTTGTAAAATCTGATTGGCCAGTTATTGTCTTTTCATTATTCATCGGAATTTATTTGCCAAACTAGTAAAAGTTGCAATATAGCATCCCCACGAGACCTTACTCAGTCAGTCAGTTACTTATGCAACTGATGTAGTTTAGGGAGATTGAAAAGCATTTCCAAAGGCACTTTGTAAATAGTTGGTCGCATAACAAAAGCTTGTTTCATCGAGTTTTATGGTTTACTAGATGCATACATCAGTCCTTGTTCGTGTCTTTTCGTGATTATTTTCTTTTGGGATTTTTAATAAAATGGCAGACTATTAAAACCCGATATAAGAAAAATGCCCTGTTTTTTTGAACTTTTACAAAATGCTTCAACCGTTAGTATTTCCGTCAATGTCATCCAAATTGGTAAAATCTCGTTTACCAAGTAAATTTATCGTCTGACAAGATGATAAATTGATGGGCGCAATTACAAAGCTACCCTTTAAAAATCCCCCACAGTTGGATTCGTTGCATGGGATTATTACACGTGTTTTTTGGTTAAAAAACCCTTCAAAGGAAAAAACCTCTTCCCTTCTTCGTTTTTGATTCCGCCGCCTCCTCCTCTTTTCCCTTTCTCTTCTTCATCCCACCTCCTCATGTTCTTCCCTTTTCTCTGCAACACACGAAGATCACTAGCAACATCAATCTCTGCAAATCAAGGGTTTTGTTTAATTTTATGAAACACACGAAGATAACCCTTTTCTCTGCAAACACGAAGATAACCCTAACCGAGAAGATGAAGAACAAAAACAGGGAAGAAAAAAAAGCGATAAAGAGGTAACCCTTGTTTAATTTTAACAGTAGTTAATTTCGTATGATTGGGGTTTTGTTTTTTATTATGAAATTAGGTGTTTTTTTTTTAATTAGGGTTTTTTTTCTTCTGAAATTAGGGTTTTTTTCTTTCTGAAATTAGGGTTCTGTTAGGTTCTTATGATTAGTTTACTGGGTTCGTATGATTTCGTGTTGTTGTTGAAATTAACATGTTGTTGTTGAAATACTAGTCGTGTATAGTGAGGACAGTACACAACATGTTTCCCTAATTGAAGTAATGAAAATGAAAAAAAGAGAAACAATAACTAATGAGTCTGTACAGTAGACAACATGATTCCTTTGTTGTCTTTGACTCCCTTAATACCCACTGAAGAATGCTAACCCAAGTTTGTTTACACAATAAATCTGTGAACTTTAATCTTTCCTTACATGTTGTGCACCTCCATCTTCACTCAAAGATTCTGGATCATCCGATGGATGGTTTCATCATCGTAGTCGTGAGTCTGTGAAACTAGCATTTCCATTTTAGGGATCAAGAATCAGGCAAGCATACCAGTATCTCCCTTGGCATTTCCAATTTAACACGAAATGAGCACACAATGATTCATTGTTCTAACTAAGACTCTTTAAAACGATTCAAGGGCATTATCGTCTTTTTCAACAGCTGATTTAATGTCACATATGCTCTAACTACCGTTAACCTAAAAATGGATAGAAAAGGTCAAATTGTAGACATTTTATTAATGTTAAAAAAACGAGGTTATTTTATAAATGAGGTTTTCGTACGTAGACATTTTATAAAAAGCTCTTTTTCTTTTTATAAGATGGTACCCAAGTAGTCTGAAGATTTGCTTCTTCTTACAAGGTGGTTCCCAAGTAGTGTGAAACTAGTAACAAAGAAGGATGTTTTATGTTGTCTTCGCACATAGATTGGTCTGATTCTGATCACGATCAGGCATGGTTCACAAACCTGTCAATGTCTGAGTTATTGATCTTCTTTAAAATTGAATGATACTCTTTTCTTAATCGAAACAACCAGGAATAACATATGTTATTGCCACTCTTGGCCAGCATTTTAGAAGTATCAAAATGAAAGCGAACACCAAGCAGCAGGGCAGAATCATTAACAAATGCTGAAATTTAGGAATCCTTGTACTGAACCCTGGTTGTAGTGTGCGAGGTACCATGCTAGAATCGATCCTTCCCATGGGAAAACAATTACTTGGTTGTAGTTAACGCATAGAGTTGAAATATAAATCACATTATTTTAGCCTTCTGCTTACTTGAGTCGTCTATTAATCTAATGAAAATTAACGATAATGCAGACAAGCTTTTCTACAGTTTCATATCTGTATCAAATAATCTTCGTACACAAAATGAACCAATTAATAAAGATGACTACTTTCAATACTGTGCAAGACACTTGGGCATTTTGATGTAATCTCGATACCGTACCTAGGAAAGAGCCGTTTGCATATTTTGTTCAAGTCATCTAAACATAGCAAGAGAAAGGTGTGTGTATTCAGGATCCATAAAACGACTCTAAATAGCAGATAAACTAGCAATGATCTTGTAAACCTAAGGTACTTATAAAGAGAAGAGTTGAAATCGAAACATGTCTGCTAGTGGACAAAGTTAGCACCAGAATACAAGCAATCCAGTTTAACTTTAATCAGTAGACTTTTCGTAGTACGCATAATATAACAATACTAACGCATTTACCCTAACCGTTACATGTTGCAACTTGCTACAACGAATAACAGGGGGAAATACAAAAAAGATCGTAACTCGGCCCCTTCAAGTTGTCAGACTAATTATGCTCTAAAAACTAATAGATGCTTTACTAGCAGTGTAGGGTGAGGGAAAACTTTCACTTATTCCATACCTTAACTGGATATATCATTCCGTTACTTTTTATACGCAAAACCAGTTTACCACATTCTATGCAACATTCTCACTAAAATTAGTTTGATTACACATTAATTATAACAATGAGTAACAAAGTAAGATAGCTCAAGTCCAAGTTAAATAACCTCGTGTTTTTTAGGGTGATCCAAAAAAAAATTGGGGTGATTTATTTAGTCCCATCCAATGAAGGTGGTTATGAGGAATCTTAAAAATAAAAAATATCTATACTATCCTTTACCTTTACACTAAACCTAAACATATATCCTTTATTTTCATAATCGTTTTGACTACCCTCTTTTCCTTCTCTATATTCTACAGATTGAAAAAAAAAATCGTTTTCATTTTGATTGAAAAATCAAACATCATCAACCAAACAAACTTTAGGATTAATTGTTTGAACTTAAAATAAAAATTCATTAACCTTAAAGTTAAAACTTAGAACATCAAAACAAATTCGAGCTAAACAAACAAAACGGAAAAATGATAGTAGTTGTGTCCAAACTTAGATTTTATTGCTTGAAATCAAAAAATTGATCGAAATTTTTTCTAGGACTTACAGTTGCAGAAACATAATCGGTAGATAAAAAATTGATTATATTCACCGATTATGGTTGATGTTCTTAAGAAATGAAGAACATCAACCATAATCGGTAGGTAAAATTGATCATTATCTGCCGATTATTTTTGTGTCAACAAATTCAATTTTTCTATACTAAAAATTAAGCATAATCGGTAGATAACATGAAATCGTCGTGTCTACCGATTGTGAAAGCATAAAAATTCAAAATTTGATAAGTTTTGTAAAAATTGTATTTGGGGCTACTTTCACAATCGTTAGATAATGAACATCACGAAACTACCGATTGTGAAAGTAGAAAATTTCGAAATTTTATTAATTTTGCTAAATTTTAATTTAGAGCTACTATCACAATCGGTAGATAATGAAAATCACGAAACAACCGACTGTGAAAAATTCTTCATCAAGACTGACAAATATCTCTATAGATGACGATTTTAAGTCATAACGATAAACTATGGTATTTGTGTGTCTCGCTTTGAAACACATAACTGCACCACTGTTTGTAATGGCAAATGGTTCCATATCTTCACCGCGGCTTATTGACTTGTAATCTACCGCCTCCCAATTCATGTCACCATTTTCCTTTAATAACTATATGTCACCCTTTCTTCTATTATTGACACACATCAAACTTTCACCCAAAGCCCCAACAGGTTTAAGGCATGTATACTATGGAAGTGCGGGTAATGAGATTCCACGAAACTTCTCATCAACCAAATCGAAGGACATCATCATATACTTGCCAATGTCTATCCAATGAATAGCTCTATTTGCAAAGACACCTATTTTTAAAGAGCTAAATGAAGAGTTGAGTTTTCCAACATTTCTCCAGCCACTGCCAAAAGTGTATACCTCGATTTATATATCTATAGAATCGGGTTCTGGGTCCATTATTCTAACAACCTTATATTCATTAGTTGAAACAAGGTAACCAAAACCATATAACCGACAAAATGTAAACCCTGAAAGAACAGCGTACTCTTTAATAATGGGGTTCCAAATAATAAACGAACCAAAAAATAATGAAGGCAGATTAACCCGTTACCGGAACCCACAAAGGTATGAAATTTGAATTCAGGGTGTAAATTGATCTTTCTAGTGCTATAAATGGGTGTGTCATTATTCTCACTGTATTAAACATGGTATACTTTTTCCGGATCAAAAATTTCATTATCAGAGAAAAGAAAACCCAAGTTACCTGAATCATCATCAGCAGAAAAGAGACAATTTGAATGTTTTTTAGAGAAGGATGGATGGCGAACAACATCTCTCCAAGATTTGGATACCAATTTGGATTCCAAAACTGATTCAGTCGGTAAACGAGTTAAGATGTCTAGCATGATGTCTTCTGGGAGTTCCATTGAAAACTTTTGTTAAACACAGGAAAGAAGATTTACTGAGAAAGAGAGAGGGAAATCTAGGGTTTGAAGAGATATCCCGGATAGAATATGGGACATGGATTTCCACACACCAATTAATCAAACTCGCGAAATTGGGTATAGCCTTGTAGGTTAGAGTAATTGGGGGCTACTATGTATGCTTTTTTGAATCAGATCTAACTCGTCTGGATCTGACTGAAATCATCTGATTCTTTTGGATCTGACTTAATGTGTGTGTTTTTTAAGTTACAACGGACTCAAAATTATGCGAGTCAAGGATATTTCCATACCTGACTTAAACGGGTCCGAATCAGGAGTTAGGTCTGAATCCAAAATCAAGTCAGACCTGACTCAAAACATAAAACAAATGATCTGACATTTGACTCGCATCGAATCATAAATTTATTCAGATCCAGATCGTGAGTCAGATTTAAACAAACATAATGGTAATATAACAATAAAATAAAGTCATTTTGTAACAGAATTAAAAGCTTTTAATCATATATCTTTATTAAAATATTGGAGAAATATGAGTCTATAGTAACACCAAATTTTATTAAAATTTCTAAACTTGCTTCGTTTTGAATGACGATCCTCACCCATAGCTCTTGCTCTTCGGCAATTTTTCATTTGTGTGTGGACATACTGACATGTTTGGCTTATGTTATCTATGTTGTTTTATTTTTCTTTAGAAGATAAAAATGGTTGTTCAATTGGCGGCGGAAGTCGTAGTAGGTACCATATTATTTTGGTGATAATTTATGGTGGGCCGGTATTCCTCTTTTTATTTTCGCCAGCATTTATCTTTGCCAGACTAGTTAGAGTTGCAATATAGCATGCCCATGAGACCTAAACTTGCGTAACTGATGAATTGAGGGAAAGTTGAAAAGTCTTTCCGAGGCATTTTGGGAATCATTGGTCATAAGACTCATAACAAAAGTTTTTCATGTCTGATGGGTGAGCATAACAACTCAAATCCGTCAATCTGATCCAATCCATCTGTAGTTTGATGGGTGTATATTCAACCCGTACATGTATAGATAGGACATAGTTGCATTTATAAAATTCACTAAATAATATATTGGATGTAGATGCAAGTCTAGAAATCCATTGGACTTCCACATCCGCTATATTTAAGAGTAAATACAAAAATTATAAAATACAGAGGGACATATGTGTATCTTGAAGGTACTATATAATTTTTAATGTTTTCATTCTAACCTAGTTATGTCGATGAATCAAATTACAAACAAGCAATATTGAATATATTTTTTTAATTTTACTTTTAGTTGTTGGAATGACATTATTATAATTTAACATTTTTATGTCGTAATAATTTAATATATTCTATAAATTTCAGTAATCTAATGTTTAAATTAGTTTTTTTGTTAAAATGTTAACTATTTCCATTTTTCCATTAGAAAACATGAAATCTTAGATTTACCCGCATCCAATCCGTCCACCCATCCATTAATAGGTGTCAAATCAGCGGGTGATGGATTAGACATGGATATAAATCTATCACTCGTTATTTTGATGGATTAGATTTGGGTCACCAAATCCACAGGTTCCGCCCGTTGCTCACCCCTAGCCTGATGAGTTTCATGGTTTAGCGTGGATGTTCTTGTTTCGTGTTTAGGTATGGGCCCTCTGGGGCAAGACGGTTCCGTAGTGCTTCCACAAAAATGCAAGGACGTGATACTTGCACAGTTGCACTTGCAGCAACTTCCCATTATTGGAGATGGGGATAGGAGTAGACATGATGAGATGCTAGTATGGGAATAATTTCAGTCAAATAAATATGAAGAGTCTGGTTAGCTTTAGTCTAGAGGTAAGATTAATACACTATTTTTGAAGATCTCAAGTAACTATGCTACTAAATACAAGCAGCCTATGCGGGAACTTGGGATTCTTAACGTAATCTCTTGATATCTCCCATATTAAGGAAACCAATTTAGAATAGGTTTCTACAGTTACACCTCGTTGTTTCTCTTCAAGCATAATTCCAATACGAGCAATTTCTACTGAAGACGAGTTTTCTGAAGAATTTGAGATTTGGAGCAGATAACCTGATAATGTTGGGCCTACGGTTCAGCTACTCAAGACGTATAGGAAAGAAAGTTAATACCAAGTTGCAGAGCAATCTGATTACTTAGAGCAATTCTAGTAGGGTGGGTATTTTTGTTAATTTGTCAATTACCACCCCACGGTGGAATGTGCAAACCTAAAAAACGACTTGACAAATGGGTATATTGGGGGGTTTGTCCATCGAGACTCGGACTAAGTCAATCGTCTTAGTTTTTGACGATCGACTCATACTAAACCACTCGGTTGCATCGAGCCTCGGCCTAGCATGGGACGAGCGGCTCAATGAGATTCGACCGTTGTCAACGGCTCTCAATTCTTTTCCTATAAATTCAAACATTTTCAACACCAAAAATCACATCTTCTCCACTAAAAAATTCTTCTACTTTTTTTTCAATCTTGAGTTTTCCATCTCAAACCCCTAATCTCAGTTTTTGTAGTAAAAAAACTTTCAAAAAATGGATGCCAGAGTTTGTCATTTAAAATATACTCAAGAAGAGGATTTAGCTATTTGTAAAGCATATGTTTTTCATAGAAGGGGAATTGTTCCTACTGGCCAACTCATGTCGTACACGTCTTTTTGGCAGAACATTTTCATTATGTTCGTTGCAGAAACGGGAAACCCGAGAAACCGTTATAGCCTTGGGTTGTCGAGTCATTTTCAAGCAATCAGTCATTCAGTCACGCGATTCCTTATTCAGGTAAGGGTAATTATCGAGAAAAATTTAACGGTTTAACTGAAGATGAAGTGATCCAATTAGCTCTAGATGTATGGTAGGTAAATCACGACAAACCTTTTTTGTACGAAGCTTGTTTCAACATCCTTAAAGATCTTCACAGATTCGACCCTTTTATGTAATTATGTAATTTACTTTTAATCTTATGTGGTTTGTTATAAGAAAAGTTGTTAAAATTTAATTGAATGTGAAATAAAATTAGTAGTTTTTTTTATAGATTAATTCTGATTACATAAATAGTTAATTTCTTAATCTCAATTTAAATTACAAATATTAAATAAAACGAAACTACTCATTCTTATGCCAGTTGGATGGGTAATGTCCCCAGGGTGGGTAGTGGCCCCGCTCCAGCAAATCCCCAAACCCTTGGCTTGCTCCTGGTTGAGATCCATCGTCAGATCCACCGAAATCAAACGTTTGAACTGGAGATGTGCAAAAGTCTAAATGTCTTCTGTAATCTTGATTGACATCTTGTGGACTGGCATCACGAGACCATGATTGTGGAGGTTGCACACGATATGGAGATGGTTGTTGTGTATTTCTCACTACATCCCCCTGATGAGAAGGTGTTGGTCCAAAAAGTCATGCAGGATAGGGACTGAGAGTTGTGGACTGCGTCAATGCCCGCAAATGTTCGTTGTACATACGCCTAGTCAACTGATCTCTTAACTCCATCTGATTCATGTATTCTACCATTTGATTAACAGAGGTCGTTGTGTCTGTATAAGAATTAGTTCGCTCCATACCTTGCGAGACAATTGGAATTGTCTGATGCTCTCCTTGTAGATTATAGGTCTCAATCTCCCAACTCAATTCAGGAAAATCGGACCCAACCGATGAAGAACAAGGTGCAGAAGGTCCTCTTGGGGAGGCTGATGAAGTAGAAGCTCTTCCCGAAGGATAAACGACTAAAGTTGGAACCGATGGTGCGGGTTGTGTCAGTAGGCAAGCCCGAGCTTTGTCTTCCTATTGGGGCAATATCGATCACATAGATGTTCATAACATCTACATTAATTACCGGTTTCGTGACTGATTTGTACCATTGGTCGTATGCATATTCGTCACAAAGTCTCCAATAACGATCATACCTTCTCCATCCCTGATCCCTTCGACTTACGCATTTTGATCCCAGTACGGTTGATGGTGGAAGATTTTTGGGAATACCATATGCACCCATCAACTGTCTAGTACATCTCTCCCCAAAAAAATAGACACCAATGTCTCTGAGTTGATTGTAGACGCGTTGTACTGAATATTATCTGATCTGATTGGCTGCGGAATTTAACTCTTTAAAATCCTCATAGGGGTTCCAAATAACATTGTCTCTCCTCCTAAGATCCATTTGGGTTCTCCAAGTATGTATATGATCTTGCTCATTGGTGTTTTGATCCTTCTTGTGCCAGTTATTGGCTTCAAACTTCACTACAATTGCAAAAAAAATTCTATCGAACACCTTTATTCTTGGTAGACTAATATTGGTATATGTATACCACCAAATCTGAAGTAAACAACGTACGATTAGTTTAACTTGCTATAAATATTAGTAAATTTATATAAACTTGTACGATTAGTTTATCATAATTACCTCAAGGACTCCCCAAACACCTTCGATGCTTGGTCCTACCCAAGCCGGCGACATCAAGACAAACGTATAACCCGGCCAATATAGCGGATCCCCAATCATAACTAGCATCCTTTTCTAAATCTACCAATGCCTCTAGCCATCCTACTGAAACACTACTATTTACGTTGGCAAAAAAACACACACCAATTACCCATAAAATAAAAACCTTTACAATTTCTGTAACATATTCCTGGTCTTGATTGTCTCCTACAAGCTCTTGATATAATTTATTGGATATAAATGCCTTTAAACCGGCATTAGGAATCCCCAAAGCTCTTAGATAAGTATGCTTGTGTGTCGTTACTTGAAAATACAAAGGAAATTCATCTTTGTATTCTTCATTTGCCAACCAACCTTGTTGGTCAAATGGAACATTTTTTCCCTAACCGGAAGGTATCCCAAGAAGAAAATACAAATCTAACGGTGTTATTCCTAAAAAAACATTAAAATTTATATGAATCATATTTTTTGTATAAAAATTATAAATCAAAATACATGACACACCTATTTCGAAGTTATCAAAATGCAACGTATGTGTTGTATGCCACCAACGTTCCAGAATCATATATATGAATTTGGTCAAATGTCTCTTCGCCTCCATATGGTACAAAGTCCTCCAAGGAAAGCTATTCACAATAATTTTAGCACGTTCGGGAAGTTTATCATATACTTGTTTTATTTCATACCAACCACCTCTTGGTTTTTGATCCTTGCCATCTCGCTCTTCTACTGAAGATACATGACCATGACTCGTGACTAATTCTCGACTGGAAACTAAATTAGGATTGTTCTCTTCATCCGAAAATTCTTGTTGAGTCGGTAGAGGTTGAATATACCTACTTCTGGGTGATTTTCCATTTCGATTACGACTAATATTTTGACATTGAGACATTTAAAAAAAAAATTAGAAAAGCAGAATATGAAGAGTTTTTAGAGAAGATTGTAGAGAAGATTGGTTTTGGTGTGAGTAGAAAAGAATGATGTTGAGTTGAATTTATAGGGGATGATGTTATAGCCGTTGGATTAATATTGAGAAATATGACCGTTATCGAGGCAACAAGAGCCGTTTGGCCATGTTGCGCCGAGGCTCGTACTGATCCTCGGCACAACATAGGCCGAGCAGCTTTTGTTGCCTCAGTCGATTCATATTGCGCCTTTTTATTCTTTCCCTACTGCCCAAAACCGAATTTGCCCATCCACCTGGCTTGGCAATTTGCCAAAATGCCCATTGGAATTGCTCTTATGAGGCCGTGAAATTTGTTAATAGTTGGAGTGATCAACTCAGACAAAATGCCGAAATTCAGGAATCATCACTCGGAATCCTGGTGATAGTGTGCACGATACCTTGATAGAATCAAGCCTCCCCATGAAAATAGCAACATATGAGACAACCAGTTACTTGGTTGTGCTTGATACATAGAGTTGAAATATAAATCATGTTAGTTACTAGTTACTATGACTCGTATAGTTGCTACTGAGTACTCCGCTTACTAGAGTCGTCTATCAAGTGATTTTGGTCACAGTTACAAAAGGGTGGAGGTAGCTAGCAGCTGATGCTCTGAAAAATGAACTGATGTAATAAACAAATCTGCAGTATAAATTGCTATTTTCGATCCTGTACAAGAAACTTAAGCATTTTAACGTAATCTCGATATCTTCCATATCGAGGAAAGAGCCATACCCATATTTTGTTCAAGCCATCTGAAGATTCTGAATATAGCAAGAGAAATGTGTATTCGGGAGCGACAAAAAGACTCAAAATAGCAGATAAACTAGCAATGATCTTGTAAACAACAAGTGGTTATAAAGAGAAGAGTTAAAATCAAAACATGCCTGCTAGTGGCCAAAATTAGTACCAGAGTACGAGCAACCAAGTTTAACTTTGATCAGGAGGTTTTTCTTAGTATGCATAAATAAGATTTACCGTACTAATGCAATTACACTATACTTAACCAGTTGCAACAACGAAATAGTAGGCGAAAATACAGAAAAGATAGTAATTTGGACACTTCAAATTGTCAGTCTAGTTATGCTCCAAACACTAATAGATGCCTTTAATAGCAATGAAGGATATTTTAAAGCTTACACTTATTCCAGATCTTTACTGCATA
Source organism: Papaver californicum (assembly GCA_023531435.1). Taxonomy (NCBI): domain Eukaryota; kingdom Viridiplantae; phylum Streptophyta; class Magnoliopsida; order Ranunculales; family Papaveraceae; genus Papaver; species Papaver californicum. The sequence continues at coordinate 3,756,838 of JAJJMC010015296.1, forward strand.
TACTCATTCCTTCACACTTTATAAGCAAAATCAGTCTGTGTCAGTGTCATATTCATTTACTGAATTTGGTTTGATTACACACTAAATATAACAAATGAGTAACAAAGCAAGATAGCTCAACTCCAAGTTAAGTAACACGCTAGATAAAGATGTGATAGGATAATATAAGAACAGAAAACAACTAAATCATACTATGTAATACTTGGTTATGGATTCAAGATAAGGTGCCCTGTATTTACTAACCAGTCATAAAATGAAACCACTATATATGCTTATGGATTTCTTCTTCCTTTCAATTGCTGCTTGTCCGCTAATCATTTCCTTTTGTCTCCATTCTTTTTGCATTTTCTTCTCCTAAAGCTTTCAATGAAACTAAAGTTTTCATGTGCGCAAATGGTGGATGAATAAATATTTTATCAAAACTGACAAGCATCTGTAAAGATGACGATTTTAAGTCATAACGATAGAGAGAGGGTTTTAGAGTGGGTTTTCTCGGACTAATACTGAAACACAGAACTGCACCACTGTTTGTAACGGCAAATGGTTCCATGTCGCCTACATGACTCCAGCTCATTGACTTGTAATCTACTTTCTGATTCATGTCCTGGATTCTATTTTCCTTTAATAACCATATGTCAAGAGACCTATCACTTCTCACTTTCATATAATCAAGGCACATCAAATAATCACCCAAAGAGCCAACAAGTTCAAAGTATACATTCCTATAGGGACACTGTGGAAGTGTGGGTAATGGAATTTCACGAAACTTTTCATCAGCCAAATCAAAGGCCACAATCATGCGTTTCCCAGTAACTGCCCAATGAAGAGCTCCATTTGCAAAGACACCTAGTTGGTCACAAAGTAAGCTATATTCAGAGTTGAGTTTTCCGACATTTCTCCATCCAGTGCCACTTCCAAGAGTGTATACCTCGACTTCTACAAAACTGGGTTCTCCCGGTAACTCATATACTCTGACAACTTTGTACTCATTAGTTGAAACAAGGTAACCAAAACCACAACGCAAAAAGAAATAGCATTTCAACTTTGGAAGATCAACATATTCTCTAGTGATGGGGTTACAAATGATAATCGAACTAAGCTCGTAAATACAGATCAAACCATTACAGCAACCAACAACAGTATAAGATTTCAATGCAGGTGGTAAGTTGATCCTTCTAGTGCTAGTAATGGGTGTCTCATTATTCTCGTTGTATTCGACATAGTAGAATTCTTTCGAATTAAAATTCGTATAGTCAGTGAAGAGAAAACCCAAATTACCTGAATCATCAGAAGAATAGAGGCAATTTAAATGCTTTTGAGAGAAGGATGGATGACGAACAACATCTCTCCAATTTTGGCAAACCAATTTGGATTCTAAAACTGATTCAGTGGGTAAACGACTTAGGATGTCTGACATGATGTCTACTGGGAGCTCCATTAAAACTCTTGTTAAACAGAGGAAAGATTTACTGAGAAAGAGAGAATTAGAAGAATCTAGGAATTGAAGAAATGGCGATGGAAATCATGGAATTGGGGTTTTTTTGGGCTTTGGAAACGCCGAAAGGGGGAGTGAAGTTGGAAAATGAAAGTGTTTGAAAAACGGGACCGTATTAAAGGTCAGGCTAAAAATCGTTTTAGAGTTTGACAGAACGCTCGTAACGATCTGAAAACGGCTTTTTTCTTTTCGGTGATAAATGTAAAGGTCTTGAACCTCACCCTGATTTGCAAAAGTTAAGAATAGAAGAACCCCAAGGTCTAAAGCACTTGAAGCACTGAAATGGGCTAAGCAAGCTGGAGTTGAGTCTAAAGCACTTGAAGCACTGAAATGGGCTAAGCAAGCTGGAGTTGAGCAACTGCACTTGAAAGGAGATAGTTCAAACATAGTGAATGCAATATGTTGGAAATCAAGTCTAACCAAGACTAGATTTGGAAGCTGGATTTATGTTACCTAGTTTAGAGTTTACTTTGTTTAAGAGTTTGCTTATTCTGTAAGTCGGTATTGATTAGGAAATCGGACTTGTTATGGAACTGTCTTTGCTTTGGTAGTTTTAGAGTTGTTTTAGGATTCTGATCGTATGGAACCACTATATAAAGGTTATTAAGCCATAGGTAATTAGATATCAGAGCGTTATCGCTTGATCAATAAAATTCTTGGTTTAGTTACTTCTTCTTTCAAAGTCTTTGTATATTCAGATATCTACATCTGGTACCAGAGCTAGAAGATCTTAGGCTTAAGGTATAAGCAGTAAAGAAGATGACGTCTAACTTAAGTTCAATCAAGGTTCCGGTATTTGAAGGTAAAAATTCTGAGCATTGGAGAATTTAGATGGAAACTTATTTACATATCAGGAAGTATGGGATATTGTAGAAACAGGTTATACAAAACCTGCAAAAGGAGTTGTTCCAACTGAGCTACAAAAGAAGATTTTGGAAGAAGCTAGGAAGAAGAATTTCAAGGCAACATATATGCTTCATCAAGGAATACACGGGTCCCTCTTAGACAGGGTTGTGTACATCAAAGAAGCCAAAAAGGCTTGGGATATCTTGTCAACCTATTATAAAGGGTCGGACAAGGTAAAGAAGGTAAGGTTGCAGACATTGAGAAGAAAGTATGAACTTCTGCAAATGGAGTCAACTGAGTTGATTTCAGATTTCTTTTCAAGAAATTTCATTCTTGTTAATGAGATGAAGGGTAATGGTAATAAGATAGAAGATCTCACGATTATAGAGAAGATTTTACGTAGTTTACCTGAAAAATATGAATCAAAGGTAACTGCAAGCGAAGAATATAATACATCATCTATTATGAGTGTTGGTGAAGTGTTGGGCTCACTACAAGCGTATAAACAAAGAATGCTAGAGAAATCACCTCTGGAGCCGGTTGAAGAAGCACTTCAAAGTCATACAAATTGGAATAATGATCAACAAGCCAACTCAAATCGAAGTTATGGAAATAGAGAGAGAAGGTATGTTGATAAATCTAGAATTCGTTGTTATAATTGTCAACGTTTTGTTCACTTGTCTGAGTGCACTAACAAGAAGAAAGTTGTTAATTACGACAACAAGGAAAACTTGGCAGAAGAACAAGAAGACGAGTCTGAGACCCTATTGTTAGATTGTCATCCAGTTGAAGAACAGACTCATCACAAGTGGTATTTAGACACACGGTGTACTAATTATATGTGTGGAAGAAAATATTTGTTTGTTAATCTAGATGAATCAATACGTTCAAGTGTAAGTTTGGAAATAATGTTACAGTTCCAGTTATGGGAAAAAAAAAAAGAATAGGCATCATACTTAGGAATGGTTCATAGACATACATAATGGATGTATTCTATGTTCCAGGATTACATCAAAATTTGCTAAGCATGGGTCAACTTTCTGAGAGAGGCTATTCAATGAACATCTCTAATAAAATATGTACAATTATTGATCTAAGAAGAAGACAGATTGCAAGAGTACAGATGACCAAAAGCAGGCTATTCCCATTGAATATTCAATATCAAAAAGAAAGATGTTATAGTTCTTTTATCCATAATGACTCTTGGATACGGCCCATGAGAATGGGTCATGTGAACTTAATAGCTTGCAAATTCTAGCAAAAAAGGAGATGACTTCAGGTTTTTCTATCATTGAATTTCCTGAGCCGAAAGGAAAAGCAAGAAGAGCGGTGACTTATGTGGTTATATGGATGAAGTTTCTCATGGTGGAAACAGGTATTTTATTACTTTCACTGATGATTTTAATAAAAAGGCATGGGTATATTTACTAAAACAAAAGAATGATGTGTATAAAGCTTTTAAAAGTTTTAAAGCATATGGTGAAAAAACATATTGGTAAGAGTATTAAGATACTACGTACTGATAGAGGTACAAAGTATACGGTTGTTGATAATTTTATGGAGGAATGTGGCATTCAACATCAAATGACTACAAGGTATACACGATAACAAAATGGTGTGGCAGAAAGGAAAAGTCAAACTATAATGGAGATGGTTCGTACCATGAGAAAAGAAAAGAATTTACCAAAGAATTTTTAAGGTGAAGCTGTTGATTGTGTTATTTATTTGTTAAACAAATGTCCTGCTAGAAGTTTGTGGGATAAGACTCCTAAGGAAGCATGGAGTGGTAGAAAACCGAGTGTACAGCATCTTAGAGTATTTGGTTGCATAGCATATGCACATACACCTGATAAAATTCGAAAAAACTTGATGACAAAAGTGGGAAGTGTATCTTTATTGGCTACAGTACTACAACAAAGGGATACAAATTACTTAATCCAGAGACAGGGAAGCTGGTTATAAGTCGAGATGTGATTTTTGATGAAGAATCTCAATAGGAATGGAATATATGATTAAAAAAAAGGCTGCTAGTACAGAATTGATACCAACTGTTGATGAAGAAAAAAATACATAGGAAAATCCAGTTGTTATGTTGGATTCATCAAATCGGTTAGGAACAAGCTTTGATACTTCAGTACAACATGAAACATCATCTCGTCCAGCACGTAATCGTGTTTTACCAACACGTTTGAATGAATATGTTCTAACTGGAGATAATGAAAGTTTAGATGAAGATTTGGTGAATTTTGCACTTTTTGGAAACTATGATCCTGTGGTGTTTGAAGAAGCTTTTAAAGACCAAGGTTGGTTGAAAGCTATGGATGTTGAAATACAAGCAATTGAAAAGAATAATACATGGAAACTTACGTCTTTTCCCAAAGGTAAGAAATCTATAGGTGTAAAGTGGGTCTATAAGACAAAGTATAAACCAGATGGTGAGGTAGATCGTCTTAAAGCAAGACTTATGGCCAAAGTTTATAGGCAGAAACCGGGTATCGATTACTTTGAAGTATTTTCTCCTGTTGCAAGACTTGATATTGTTCGTATGATAATAGCTTTAGCTGCACAACATCATTGGAGTATTATTCAAATCGATGTGAAGTTTGTATTCTTGAATGGTGTACTGGAATAAGAAGTTCATGTTGAACAACCATCAGGTTACATTATGGAAGGGAAAGAAAATCAACTATACAGGCTAAATAAAAACTTTGTATGGTTTGAAACAAGCACCACGTGCTTGGTATACACGAATTGATACCTACTTTATTGACAAGGGTTTCAATAAGTGTCCATATGAGCATACTCTATACATTAAGGAACTCTCAATGAAATCACATTATAGTTTGTTTATATGTGGATGATCTTATCTTCACGGGAAAAAATTCAGAGATGATCAAAGAATTTAGGGAGGTTATGATTAAAGAATTTGAGATGTCTGATCTTGGATTAATATCCTATTTTCTTGGCCTTGAAGTCCTACGGACGAATAGTGGAATCTTTGTATCACTACAAAGATATGCAAAAGACGTTCTTGAGCGTTTCAAGATGAGTGATTGCAATTCAATTCTAACTCCAGTAGAAAAGAGATTGAAACTGGTAAAGGAAGAAACTGATGAGCCTGTTAATCCTACATATTTAAACTTCTTGTTAGTAGTCTTAGGTACTTGACTTCTACACCCGACATTGTGTATGGAGTTAGTTTGGTTAGTCGCTTTATGGAGTTTTCACGCTAATCTCACTTGCACGCAGCAAAATGTATCTTATTATGATATGTCAAAGGTACAACTAATTTTGGGATTCTCTATACATCGTCAAAGGAAAAACAATTAGTTGGTTACACTGATAGCGACTGGGCTAGAGATATCGAAGAAAGGAAGAGCACGTCAGGATTTGCTTTTCATATGGGATCAGGCTTCTTCTCATGGTCATCAAAGAAGCAACAAGTGGTTGCTTTTGTCTATATAAGAAGTAGAATATATATATGTTGCTTATTGTGCAGCTCAAACTATATGGTTAAGAAGGATGTTGGAATCTCTTAATAATGAACAAGAAGTTCCAACAGAGATTGTATGTAATAATAGGTTTGCTATTGCACTTATAAAAAATCCAGTATTTCATGGAAGAAGCAAACACATTGATATTAAGTATCATTACATTCGTGAATTGGTAAATGACAAGGAAATAGTCATGAAGTTTTGTTCCAGTGAAGAACAAATTGTTGATATATTCACGAAGCCACTGAAGTATGAAACATTTCTCAAGATGCGAGGAATGTTGGGAGTGACTAGCTTGCGTAGTCTTGATTCGAGGGAGGCTATTGGAAATCAAGTCTAACCAAGACTACATCTTGAATATGAGTTATAATAGGATTTATGTTTACCTAGTTTAGAGTTTACTTTGTTTAAGAGTTTGTTTATTCTAGAAGTCTGAATTGATTAGGAAATCAGACTTGTTATGGAAGTGTCTTTGCTTTGGTTGTTTTAGAGTTGTTTTAGGATTCTGATCGTATGGAACCACCATATAAAGGATGTTAAGCCATAGGTAATTGCATATCAGAGAGTTAACATTTGATTAATAAAATTCTTGGTTTAGTTACTTCTTTTTTCAAAGTATTTGTATATTTAGATATATGTACAATAAATGGTAGAATAGGAATAGTCAAATGGACAAATAATAGTATCATCTGTGACTGCGAAAACTTGTTACTTTCTTTCAGATCTTAGATTTGTACTCATGTGCTTATAGACTTCAATGGATTTGGAGCGGCGAGATTCCAGACTTGCTAAAAACTCTCATTCGAGAGAACATTGATGTAATCTCAGTTTGAAATTTTAATCTAATCCAGTTTTCCTATTTAAAAAAAAATCTAAAGCTTCTTTCCAAACCGGATGGGTTGAACATATTGGCATCCGAATTTTTGTATTATGTTTTGAAAAAAAGCAGCAAATATTGGAGTTTGGTATGTAAAGCTTTTGAGTACACAGTTCTACAAGAAACAAGAAAGTAGAGAATAGAAGGAAACCAAGGTGTAAAGCTTCTAAAATGGACATAAGAAGCATCAGTTATATGCCCAAGGGCTCTACCAATTTGAATTAAAGATGTTGTGTATATAATATATGCAGTGTAAGTCACCAGGAGGTCCAGGACTAAAATACCACCTTCAACGAGTCTCAATCTAAAAAAAAACATATTAATTCAGCCAACAAAATCATTCCCCATTAAACGCATTAAGTACAATTAGAACTTTCATCCCGACTAAAAATATATCAAGTGTTATGTTTCGTCGATAACAACAGAACAAGTAAAATATATAACGTCTAGTGATTTTGAACTAAATAAATGCACCCTTTAATGGACAAAATGGAGGTGTCTTACAGTCCAATTAATCCAATCAATAGAGCTAATATGTGAAATTTATAAAGCTTCCTGATTTCTATTGTTTCAACTTTCAAGTTTACAAACTTCAGTTTCATGGCAGACTCCATTGAGAGAAAGGGATATCTCAGGTCTTGCCTCTTGACCATCTTAGCTAGGGATCTACTGTACAAGTTCCAACAAGTGTTAACATCGACTTAAGATCATCTTTAAGGCCAGTTCTTATGCACCTCTCAAAACACCAAATTTGGTTAAAAAGACCCATTATGCACCTAGCAAACCATCAATTTCACCTCTCAAATGCTCAACTTTGACCTGATGTCCATCGCGACATAGTCTTGGTCGAGCGACAAAGTGTTTGTCTAGTGATCAATAGTTTGTCTCTGACTAATTATTTTATATTTATCTTTCCTACTTTTTAGTTATTTTAACCAATTTTTATTATACAAGGATCCCACTAAATATATTACAATATATAAAACCTCACCTAATATATATAAACAAATTTTTTATTGTTAAGGATCCCACAAAATACAATTAAATATCATTCTAATCAAATTTGCTAGTTTTATCATGGTGGGGAAACCCATTTGTCCGTCCACGTGGCTAGACAAACCAAACCATTTGGTATGGGTGCGTAGGAACTGGCCTAACAGATTCAAAATTTCAAACTGAAGGAAGCAAGCAAGCTTCTTTTGATTAATTTCAAACTGAAGGAAGCAAGCAAGCTTCTTTTCATTTTTAAGGTCAACTAGACATGTATCGGCGTGGATGTTCTTAGTCATGTATTTTTTGTTATTCAAATCTTATTCAGGGGGTCACCAAGTAGCTTGGAACTTGTAAACATGAAGGATGTTTTATGCTAGGTCTCCAGAGATTATGAATAGTTCTAGACAGACAAGCGTCGTCAGCTGACTCACTAGGAGCAGGAGTCCAGGGGCGCGCTCTTGACTCACCAGGAGCAGGAGTTCAGGGGCGCGCTCTTGAGTTATTAGCTCGTCATACAGGCCCCCAGTAGGAGGCCCGTATGCGTGCTTGAGCGTCCACCGAAGGTATAAGGACTCAAGAAATGTGCAGGAGTGTATTCTATAGGAGTCCAGATAACCAACGCCACCAGCTAAATTACCAGGATCAGGAGACCATAAATGCAATTGCAACGACATCACATGGTCAATTATTTAATTGGAGGTGGGAGTAGGAGTGGCCAAGACCGTAAATGCAATTGCAAAGCCAATCTTAAGACATGATTCTGATACATTTAAAGAATGCGAAACTCTAATTACCCCTGGGTTGTGAACTATATATAGAAATTATGTAGAAGGATCTACCTATACCACAACATAATGCAGCCTACAATGTTTCCAGGTGGAAAGACTGGCAGTGTAATTGGAAGATTCCAGAAACCTAGATTAGGTTTGCAAGATAATGCCATGAGTCAAGGTGAAAGGCTAATAGATTCATACTATCCTCTAATGTTAACTAACAAAGTAAACAGCTAAACATATAATCATAAGCAAGACTATTCTTGTTATTCTACACTAGCTATTCCACTGTAAGCCCAACTACACAGACAATTTGTAAATTTTCATCTTGCATCCATAAAAGGTACTATAAACAAGCAAACCATAACATAATCAAGGTTTCAACTTTCAATGGTGGAAAAACTTATCAGTGTAAATGATGAATTCCAAAAAAACAGATATTGTTTGCAGATTAAAAACGGGGGCACTATAAGGAACAAGTAATTCTCTGAATGTTAAGTAATAAAGTCAAGATTCTTTTGTAGACTCTATTTGATTTTTGTAATAATAGGACATATGTCCTATCTGGTCATTTATATACTGCTTTTGCAGTATTGTATCAACTGACTAATTCAGACACTCTTAATAACAATAAACATTTCTTTTAAGTTTTCTCATGGTATCAGGCAGATACCCGATCCAAGACCTAAAAAAATTTCAACAAAACTTTTAACAAATTTTTACCATCAATTTGTTGATTCATCAACAATTAACACATATTCAGTCTTCTTTAATATCAATTTCGAATTATCATCTTCATCTTTTAAAACTTTTTACAGTTCTTGATATGAATCTGTTATTCATTTTTGTTCATCATTCATCTTCTTGAAAATCTTTAATGGCTACTACAAGAAGTATGAAGAATCAACAAACAAATCCACAACATCAAAATTTCAGTAATCCTTGGTCTACATACAATAATGGTGCAAGTTCTTCCGCTGCAACTTCTACCAACACAAATTTTACTACCATTCAACGACATCTCCAACTTTGTCTCAATCAAGTTGGATTCTACCAATTATATTTTATGGCGTGATCAATTTGAATCTATATTGATTTCAACTGATATTTATGGTTATGTTCATGGGGAATATCCAGAACCTCAAAAAGATATTGTTACTGATGGTGTTACAAGTATGAATCAGAAATGGATTTATTGGAGAAAGCTAGATCACTTTGTTAATAGTTGTATAAAATCTATTGTTACTCCAACAATTTCAGGTGACATTCTTGGTCTTCCTTCTACTCATTCCATTTGGTTATTTCTTAAATCTAGCTTTAAAGCTCAATTTTTTTGCTAGAAAAACAATGCTGAGAAATTAATTGTATAATATTAGAAAGGGAAATCTATTAATTATTGTCTTCACAATATTAAGACTATATCTGATTCCTTAGCTGCTATTGGTTAAAGAGTTAGTGAATCTGATCTCATGAAACACATACTAAATGGTCTAGGCAGAGAGTATGTTAATTTTGTAATCTCAGCACAAAATCGAGAAACATCTTTTACATTTGCTGAGATAAAAGCAAGATTGTTAAATCATGAGCAATGGCTTATTGATCAAGATCAAGATTCTTCTGTTGTGTTAGATAATCAAAGTTTTATTGCATTATATGGTCATAATATTCATTCTAATTTTGGATCTGGTTTTGATACAAATGTAAATAAATCTAAGTTCAATAATAGGAAGTTCTTTAAACAAATTCAGCATCAAGTGGGATCTAGTTCAAGTTCTAATGGAAATGCTGGTGGATTCAATCAAAGTCCAAGTTTTAGTAGAAATGGTGGTGTATCTAGTTCAAGAAGACCTTTAGCTAGTCCTTCTCAAGTAGAATGCCAGATTTGTAGAAAGATGGGACATTATGCCAGCAGATGCTTCTTTAGATATCATCCACCTACCAATTCAAACAACAATACTTCTTCAAATACTTATGGTGCTAATCTTGTTGAGGTTCAAAAAGACTTTACAAGCATGAATGTTGATGATTCTTCTGTTGGTGGTGATGCTGGTGCATCTAGTTCAACTCAATGGCTATCTGATTCTGGAGCTTCTGCTCACATGACTGGTGATTCATCTGTCCTACATCATACTTATGCTTATGGTGGAAAGAAAAAGGTTATGGTTGGAAATGGTAAGACTTTTTTTATATCTCTTACTGGTAGCTCTCAGTTACAAACACCAAAAACTATTTTTAGGTTGACAAACATATTACATGTACCTGAAATAAAACATAATTTACTATATGTGGCTAAGTTTACTAAGGACAATTGATATTATTTTAGATTTGATCCTTATGGGTATGAAATAAGATATTTGAGAACTGATATCTTGTTGGCTCAGGGAAGAATGGTGAACAATCTGTATCCAATTTCTCATATACTTTTCACTCACAATTCAATGCAGTATTCCTTCAATTCTTCTCTAGTTGTTTCTTCTAGTTTATGGCATAATCGATTAGGGCATCCTTCACATAAAATAATTCAATACATGCATTCAAATAAACATATTTTTTTAAACTCTGCCAAGTCTGATTCTCTTTGTCATCCATGTCAACTAGCCAAAAGCAAAAGATTGCCATTTTCTTTGTCAGATTCACATGCTACAGCTCCTCTATCTCTTATTCACTATGATATCTGGGGTCCTTGCCATGTGTTGTCTCTAGCTGGTCATAGGTATTATATTGTCTTAATTGATGACTTTAGCATATTGGATTTATCCAATGCTGCTAAAATCTGATGATATACAATGCTTCAAGCATTTCAAGTCTCTAACTGAAAATTTGTTTGCTACTAAAATAGTTTCCTTTCAAACTGATGGAGCATCTGAACTTATTAAAGGTCTTTTTCAATTGTTTCTTGAAATTAGTGGCATATTCGTTAGAGTGTCATGTCCCAAAACACCCCAACAGAATAGCCTGGCTGAAAGAAAGCACATGCACATTACTGAAATGGGAAATACTTTATTGTTTAACTCTTTTTGTCCAAAAGAGTATTGGTATGATGCCTTTCTTTGTGCCACTTTTCTTATCAATAGAACACCAACCCAAATTCTCAATTTCCAATCACCTTATCAAGTTTTATTTCATCATATGCCTGATTATTCATTGTTAAAAGTTTTTTGATCTATTTGTTATCCATTTCTTGGTCATTCTAGACCTGACAAACTCTCTCCAAAATCTGTCAAATGCATTTTTATTGGCTATAGTCAGTTGTATCAAGGGTATAAATGCTACAATCCTTTAACTAAGAAACTGCATATCTTTAGGTATATCATCTTTCATGAACACAATTTCTATTTTTCTCCTAATGAATCTTCTACTAAATATGATGATTTTCTCACTGAAATGCCATCAATCAATGAGCTGGTTCCTACTAGTACTATAGTTACTAGGTCTCAGAAAGGAATTTCAAAAACAAAACAATTTCTAGATCATATGAAAAATCTTTCTGTCATACATCCAATTCATGTTGTTTTAACATCTTTGCTAGCCATCCCAACTGAGCCAAAAGGATTTAAGACAGCTTCAAAGGATATTAAATGGGTCAAGTCTATGAATCTTGAGTGTAATGCACTAATTGACAACAAAACTTGGGAGTATGTCAAACCTCAACCTCATATGAATATATTAGGTTGCAAATGGGTATATAGAATTAAGTTGAAAGTTGATGGATCAGTAGACAGGTATAAGTCAAGATTATTGGCTAAAGATTATGACCAAAAGGATGGTGTGGACTATAAAGAAGCCTTTAGTCTAGTTGTTAAGACAACAACTTTGAGAGTTGTTCTTACTCTAGTTGTCACCAAGAATTGGTCTATTAAGCAATTAGATGTATCTAATGCTTTTCTACATAGAACTCTTCTTGAAAATGTTTATATGCAGCAACCACCTGGATTTATAAATCCACAATTTCCAGATCATGTTTGTCGTTTAAAAAAAAGTTTTTATGGGCTGAAACAGGCTCCAAGGGCCTGGTTTGCTAAGTTTAGTTCCATCTTGATATCTTATGGGTTTATTCAATCTGTTTATGACTACTCAATGTTTGTCTACACAACTCAGTTTGATATGCTAGTATTATTACTTTATGTGGATGATACTATCCTCAGTAGTAGCTCTGACACATTGATTACTTCATTGATTCAAGCCTTGACTGTTGAATATGCTATGAAATTACTAGGAGATCTGCATTATTTCTTGGGAATATAAGTTTTTAGGTCTTCTAGTTCTTTACATTTGTTACAAAAGAAATATACACTAGATCTTCTAGCTAAAGCTAATAACCTTGAGTGCAAGCCTTGTGACACACCAGTGGTTAAAGCCTCTAGAGCTTCAATTTCAGATGGAACCTTACTTGAAAATCCTGAAAATTATAGACAAATTGTTGGTGGTCTTCAATATTTGACACTCACAAAACCTGATATCTGCTTTGGTGTTAATTATGTTTCTCAATTTATGCATGCACCAATAGGTGAGCATTTTCTTTTAGTAAAAAGAATTCTCAGATATTTGAAAGGATCTATTGGAGTTGGTATTACTCGGAGGAATGGAGATATTCATTCAATTAAGGCATACACAGATTCAGATTGGGCAGGCTGCCCTGATATAAGAAGATCTACTTCTAGTTATGTAGTTTCCATGGATTCTTCTTTTGTTTCTTGGTCATCCAAGAAACAACCAACAATTTCTAGATCCTCAGCTGAAGCAGAGTACAAATGTTTATCTGTTGTTGCTTCTGAATTACAGTGCTTATCATATCTCTTTACTGATTTGCATATTGCACTCAAGTTTCCTATTTCATTATTTTATGATAACACGAGTGCAATTTGCTTAGCCTCCAATCATATTCTTCATGCAAGGACCAAACATGTGAAAGCGGACTTCGGACTTTCATGTTATTAGAGAACTGGTTGATAATGGTCTTCTACAAGTATTGCATGTTTCTTATGAGGCTCCACTTGCTGATCTCTTCACCAAAAGGCCTTTGTTATCCAACTTTTTCACTTCTTCTACAACAACAAGGCCTTTGTTGTCCAACTTTTTCACTTCTTCTACAACAACTGCTGGGTGATTTTTCTGTTGTTACAACATCTTCTATGTTTGCCTCTGAAGCTTTATCTTTGTTCTGTTGCTGCAGCATCTCCTACGCTTGTCTCTGGAACTTGATGGGAGTTATTTTGTTTTGTTGCCTTGGTCTTTTTGTCTTAGTGAGTTTTTTCTCTGGAACTTGATGGGAGTTATTTTGTTTTGTTGCCTTGGTCTTTTTGTCTTAGTGAGTTTTTTGTTTGTTTGTTTGGCTTACTTTAAGCTGATATTGTTGCTTCTGATGGTATATATCAGCTTGAGGGGGACTGTTAAGTAATAGTCAAGATTCTTCTGTTGACTCTATTTGACTGTTGTAGTAATATGACATCTGTCTTGTCTGGTCCTTTATATACTGCTTTTGCAGTATTGTATCAACTCACTGAATTCCTTGTAGCTTAACTATCCACGAACACTCAGATGCAACAACTAACTAAGTTGTAAACAGCAAACAAAGATGCAATCACAAGCAGTGTTATTTCAGTATTCTACATTGGCCGCTAGACTTTAGGCTGACCACAGGGACAAATTTCCACTCTTTGTACTTTAGAACCACATATCTAAAAACAAATCATACAAACTGCATCTCTCTATCTCTGCAAACCTAAATTTCTGTCCATGCATACTAACATGTGATAACCAATTGACTGAATTCACATGTATATCCTGCATGATTTGTCAACTGTCACCTAAATTTCTGTCCATGCATACTAACATGTGATAACCAATTGACTGAATTCACATGTATATCCTGCATGAGTTGTCAACTGTCACTTCAGACAAGTATGATGAACTAGCATTCATTTAAAATACTAAGAAATACCCATTGCAAAACTCAAAATAGATAGGACATTATAAAAAACAGGCAATCTAACAAGTTTGTTACCATCAGACTAAGTGTTCAATCAATTTGTGTATCATCTAATCAACCTCCAATTCAAGGAACTGTGCACGACTAATGTTTTCAAAAATCTATTTCAATCAAACCGCATTTCATATTATAAAATCATACAACTTGTATCCTTAAATCTCTGCAAACCTAAAATTCTGTCCATGCTACTAACATTTGATAACTAATTGATTAAATTCACATGTATATCCTGCATCAGTTGTTAACCGTCACTTCAGACAAGTATGATGAAATAGCATTCATAATTAAAGACTAAGAAATACCCACTGCAAAACTCAAAACAGATAAGCCTAGGACATTATACTAAACAGGCAGTCTAGCAAGTTTGTTCCAATCAGACTCAAGTGCTCAATCAATTTCGGTATCATCTAATCAACCTCCAAAACAGAGAATTGTGCACAACTAGTGTTTTCAAAAATCTAATTTAATCAACCACGTTTCATCTTTGAAAATCAAATTCAAAACCCCAACTCATATCTAAGCTCTTTCACTAAATTTCAAAACCAAACCCTACAACCAATAATATACAAAATGATATCACAATGAACAGCCAAAGCTCAACCAGACACAAAACATGATACCATGTATACTCTCAACATTACAGTTCCATAGAAGGCAAACACAAAAATCACATGGAACCAACAGAGGGTGACGACTGACAACAGTAAAGATGTACCATACCAGGTTTCCGGGGCAAAGTCAATCATAAATCAACTGTATATGCAGATATTGCATAGCATTCTAATAGCAATTCACTAGTTCAGCACTTCCAAGTAAAGGCCTATATCAAATCTAGAATCCAATATTTTTCAATAAAGCATAAGGAATCAAAATACTCATCCATCGATAACCTCAAGATAAGAAAACATCTACTGCAGCAACATTGTTTAAGCAAATAACAAGACATTCTTGGTTTTTCTTATAGATAACAACTAATGTCTAAAACAAACTATCAAAATTACTACCCCCAAATGTTTCCTCCTTCAAAACTCTTCTGGTTTAAGTTGATGAAGATGCTCCAATCTTCCTGGGTGCAGCTTGAGTACCTAAACCAAAATCCCCAAAATTAAAACCTAAATCAGCAAACACAACACTAACAAAAAAACAAAATCATTCAACAAGTACAAAAACCCATAATCTAATGCATCTTATTATCTATTATACCTTCTCTGAATCCACTCTTGAATCTGCGAGGAACATTACGCAAGTACTGCATCCTACCACTTCCAGTAGTCTTCCTCCTCAAAGCCTTCTCACTCCAGTTAACTATGTATATAACACAGAGATATAATATAAACAAACTTGAAGAAACAAAATCAAAGCACAAAATCATCAGAGGATTAAAAAAATATGAATGAGAAGAACTTTACATTTCCTAAGACGAGCAGCAGGATAACCACAAGCGGCACATCTACTCTTCTGGAGATGATAACTACGACGACCACACCTTACACAGAGTGTGTGGGTCTTGTTCCTCCTCTTACCGAAACTTCCTGTACCTTTTCCCTGTTATCATCATTTTACAGATCAAAATACAGAAGAGAAGAAGATAAAATATACTGGGGTTTCTTTGTATTGATTAGATCTGAAACTTGAATAGAGAGAGAGGGGAAGTAAAGACTTACCATTGTTAGTTCTTAGCAGAAACCCTAAGCTCCTCTGAGACTTTTTCTCTCTCGGAAAGGCTTGAGAAAAAGAAGATGTTGGAATAAATATGAGTGGTTAGCTACATTGATATACTAGGGTTTGGGATTGTTGGACTTATTGTTTGGGCTCAGTATAAGCGGGCTAGTATGTACCCAAAGGGGATGTAATTAAAGAATCTGAGTTGGGCTTGTGGGTATTAATTGGCAATGGAGAACGGAGATAATTTAGGGCCGACTAGCATATAGGATCCGATGAATTCGGTCTCATCCACGTCCAATCCATCTAAACATCGGATTTTAGGGATGTCATACATAGAACATATGACTATTGCTCGATTCCAAATCACTTCATTGGGACAGTCATGAATAAGACCAAGACCCCAGTATCCACATTCAAAGGCTTTTTTAGTTTGAATAGCAAAAAGGGATGTATGATGCGCTTCAATATAATTACTTGGAGTAAGCGCTATAGCTTGTTTCCAATACTCCGCAGCTTGAAGGTTAACCAACCAAATCATTGTAATATGTATTATTTCTATCTTTTTTTCTTCCTCTACTCTGTTATAATCAAATACATAAAGAACTTTGAACTCTGGATCAAACAGGGAAGGACAAATAGAACAACATTCATGAGTCAATTAAGGTAAGTACATACCAAGTGTTATTGTGAATCAGGAACTAAATGGAGCCTTTTAATGATTTTGTTTAACTCATTTTGGTAAATTAGGATTTTGTTTGCTAAAGGCACAAACCTAATATTATACTATGTTGGTGTTTTCGGATTAAAACGTTTATTCATTTTTGAATTGTAATGAATGATTACAGCTTAAAAGTAGGTGATTTAATTTAATTAGACATTTTTTGACAAGTGATAAATTCATCATGATTGCAATAGAGCTAGATGAAATTTTTTGTTCTATATGATTTAAGTTAAAGCATAACTTAACATTTTAATCCATTAAAGCTATTTATTTGATTGATAAATTAAGATGTAAGAGTGTCTCTGAATTTTGTTTTCACGTAGCTTGGTTTGGAATTTAGGTTTTTTAATTCACTGAAGCTACTTAATTGATTGAGAATATGTGAATTTAGAACGACATACATTTTTCAACACATTTGTATTGGATTTTGCTCGTATATTGATCACTTTGTTGCAATAAATGCAAGTTCGAATAAAAAAAAAATTATGTTAAAATTAACAATTTTCAATACATATAACAATAACAATAATAACGATAATTTGACTTCTGACTTTGTTAATTTGTCAAACTTACTTATTTGTTTTTTAATTTAAAAGTTAGTCAGTTGCCAAACTGACTTTTCAACTTCTCATAAATAATTTTTAGAAGTTCATAAGTAGAAGCACTTCTGCTTATGGTATCCAAACATCCTATAATATTAATTTTGAGGTGAGAGTTAAAATTGTACGGTTTTTTCCATTTTGGTCTTATTATAAAGCAGATGAACCATAATTTTATCAGTTTAATACCTAAGAATAGTTGTCCTAAGCATGTTATTGATTTTAGACCCATAGTAATACCTCTTATAAAGTTACTAGGTTTGGACCCGTATTGTAATGGCACGGGCTATATCTCATAGTGGGTTTCTTTGAAATAATATAATTCTTTGATAGCAGAATAACTAACAAAGTGAAAAAGAGATCATGTTACCAAATGCCTACCAGTTACTACATTATTGTACTTTTGTACTAAAATATTGCCATTAGTACTTTGGAGGGAGGAAAACCAAATCTAATACTCTACCATCTCTTTTGAGGGTAATACGTGTTCTGCATAATAGACGCAAAAAATGAAAATTAATAAAGAACCAAAAATACGTGTTTAACCAAAAATATTTAGAGCATGTAGAGAATTAATGTTTTAGAGCAATAATAAAGAATAGGTAAGTTTAAAAAGAATACGGAATTTACGAACTCACAAACATTAATGTTGCTTATTCAAGATAATGAGAACTTAACTCTGCGAGTTATACTTAAGATATAATTATTGCATTTCTCTTTGATCAGGAAATACATATGATAGTCCAGGGCTATATATAGGCGCACGTTCCAAAGATTGAAAACCTTATACAGTTATACCTTGATAGAACCTTGCAATATAATCAAAGTAGATACAATATATATAGTCTTGAATAATACTATTTCTGTCCTATAAAATAGTTAAAATTAGAAAAGTGAAAGACCCTTTTTTGTGGGACAGAGGGAGTATTAGATATAGAATTTCAGACCTTAAAAATATCTAACTTTAGAAAACAACCCAAACTTAGAAATCAAATACCATTATCACAGTTAGAAGTTCTTAAAAACAAATAAAAGTACTTCTTATCATGTGTGGATATCATTAACTTAAACATGTATGAATGCTTGCAAAAGTACTTTTCATCATGTGTGCATATCATCACTTAAACATGTCTGAATGCTTGTTAAACTAAAAATGTGGTTCATATAGATAATACAGATTTCTCTTACCTGCAAACTGCAATCAAGAAAATCCCAGTTATTCATATTTTTTATCCTTTCTTTTATGCAGCGAGTGATGGCCTACCTGCGATCATAAAAGTATTGACAAATCTTCTCCAAGATAACAACAATTATATCTGGCCTTGGGAACATTACTTCTCCATATTGTGATTATCCAGAACCACCTGTCAAAATACAGTACAAAAAAAAACTAAGATTATACCTAACTTTGGAAAGTCAAATCAAAAGGAAACACTCAATTGAAAATTGAGTAAAACCTGAAGAAACAAGCATGTTTTATATAATTTGAGAAACCATAGTCGTGTCTATACTAATCACAACTTGAAAGCCGCTTCACTAATCAAAAACCATTTGTTACCCTGTTGTTATTCAACTTCCATAGAGAGATAATGAGAAATAAACCACAGTGAAACACTTTTCAGAGGCAAATTGTACCATGATATGAATAAACCAAAATGAAAATCATTGAAAATAGAAACAGTGGAATCATATAGATGATACACAGAGATTATACCTTCCATTCTTGAATCTGTTTACAATTCAACTCTTACATAAACTGGCAAATTCATCCTTTCAATGAAATTACAGAGTAAGTTTAGAAGAAATTAAAATGGCAAGAGAAATCAAGAGATATGAGGCAAAGCTTTGACAACCGTTAAAGAATCTCCAATTTTCCTACAAATTGCACCGAAACCAAAAGACAAATATTAGAAAAAAGCTTAATAGAATCCATTGTCGTTTACACAAACTGAAAATTTTAGACAAAAGAAAATCATAGAATTAACTAACAAACTATAAACCCATCAATTTTGAACTTTAGTTCTTATCTATTAATTCCAATATCCTTGAACACATAGATCTAACCTGGTCCATAACCGATTCATGGAAATTATCAGAAGTGAATAACCTAAAATATATGTAAGGTCTTTGGTATGCCAATCGAAAATGATAAACCGATAAAAACTTATTTCTCCATTCGTGAAAGTCAAGCCATCGATTATAAGTAGTTTGGGGTTTTTCATTGCTATTTAAACGCCAAGTTGAATTTCAAAAAAGACTTATTCATTTCTATCATCTCAATTTCATTACTTTGAATCTTCGATCAAAAGAGACTAATTATCCGATGAGATTGAGAGAAATATAATTAACTAAAAGATTTTTTCTTTCTTTATGAAAAGACTGATAACAATCCATCAGGAGAGGAGATTGGTATTGATAACTAACTGCTCAATCAGGAGAAGAGAAAAGATTGATAACAATCCATTTTTTTCATACCTATTTACCTAAATTATCCAGTTTTATAAGCCATATACAAATTTTAGGTTGTGGGTACTTTTGGTAGTCAAAATATAGAACTTTGAGTTGCAATATAAACCGTAGGATTGAGAAAATTGAGATGGAATTTGAGAGGGTAGATCCTATCTACCACTACCAAATGGTGAATGTATCCTGGATGCTGGGTATAATAGATTACACTTGTGTTTTATAAGAATAAATTTATAAACTGCTTGCTTCTAGAATAAAATTTATCTTAGATAAAACTATCACTCCTAATCACATTGCTTTTGTTTCAGGAAGATGTATCATTGATGACATTGTGGTAGCTCATGAACTAGTTGATTTTATGAAAAGACACAAGACTAAAAACAGTTGGATGGATGGTTATTAAACTTGATATGCCCAAGGCGTTGATAGAATAGAATGGCCATTTTTTCTTAGTACCCTGTCCAAGCTAGGTTTTTCAGATGAATTATTTTGCATGATTGAACAATGTCTTAGCACTGTGTCCACCTCTATATCTTGTTAAATGGTTCACATGGTGATGTCTTTATTCCCCAAAGAGTTCTTAGACATGGGGATCCTCTTTCCCCTACCTCTTTATTTTATGCATGGAAACCTTTTCTAGAGTTTTCCTAGCTGCTGAAAATGTTAATCTAATTCATGGTATAAAAGCAAACAAAGATTTTCCTGATGTATCTCATTTATTTTTTTGTAGATGATTGTCTCATATTTGCTAAGGCTAATGGCACTAAAGCTAGAAACTTGACTAATATTCTTGAGATACTATCCTGGTCAGTCTATAAACTACCAAAAATCTGGAATTGCTTTTAGTAGTCTAGTTACTAATCAGGTTAAGAATGAAATTGCCAATATTCTAAACATTAAGAAACTAGCTTTGAATGATAAATTTTTAGGTGTTCATCTTCTTATACAGAAAATTAAAGTACAATATTTTATCTCTCTTCTTGACTAATACAGTGACAGGTTAGCCTCTTGGAGATTTAAATTTCTGAAATTACCAGAAAGAACAGTGTTAAGTCAATATATGCTAACTAGTCTCACTTCTCACCATATGTCTGTTTTTCCTATTCCTAAGCAATTAACTGAAAAAATGGGTTTTGTACAGATAAGGTTTTGGTGGAACAAGAAAAAAGATAAATAAAAAAAAGGAGTTTTTCTTAAAAAGTGGAAGGAAATAGCCCAACCTATAACTCTTGGTGGTCTGAATATCAAGCAATATGATATTATGAATAAGGCTTTACTAACTATACTAGCTTGGAGAATGTTATATTCTCCAGATACCTTATGGGTGCAAATTCTTAAATGGTATGTATTTTCATGACTCTAACCCATTGAATGATGAGGTTACCAATAATTGATCCTGGATTTGGAATGGAGTCTGCAAAGGTGTTGAAAATGTTAAACTTTATGTTTGTTGGGAGGTAGGGGATTAAAATCTATAAATACACTACAGCAAATTCAGCATTTAACAACCCAGATTAGCAACAGAGATAGCGTCGTTGCTATTTATCAACCAAAATTTGTTGTTGTTGAACTTTAGCTACGATATTAGCAACAACAAATTTCTGTTGCTACTAGCAACACGGAGTTTTCACGCGTGCAGTTAGGCTTTCTGGTCGATAACACTAGAGTGTATTATTACGTCAAGGTTTTTGAAATGGTCAATAGGCGCCATTTAGTTTTCCACCCATTTAAATACAAGCGGGATCTATCCCTCCCAATTGAATACCTTATCCTTCCTATATTATTATAACCACAAGTTTATCTTTCCTCCATTACTCTCTCTCTCTGAATCTAGATCTAAGTCTGGAGAATTTCAGTTCTTTGTGTAAAAATCATTTCCATTGAAACTCGATCAGGTAAAGTGGATTAATAGTTGTAGAAATCGATTAATATTATTATTTCTTTGTGTATTTTGGTTTTGGTTTTATGTTTGTTAATGGATTTCACTTATAATACTGCAGTTGGAAGCACCGACTGAGATTTGAGGTTATCTTACTGCAACTACTATTGATAATCGTAATAAACTAGGTATAATCATATTTTTTTTTTATAGTTTTATGTTTTGGTTCAATTTTAGGTAAGTTTGGTTTCAGTGAGATTTGGGTTTTTATTTTTGTTCGAGAATGGTTTTCACTTATTTTCTGTGATTTAGTTTTCCAATTCGATTTGATTCGATTTTATTGCTTATTGATTTTATTTTTTTGTTGTTGATTCTGTGTAGAAAAGAAAAAGTGTACCGATTTGATAAAGATAGAACTATGAAGCTTCATATACATAAACATACTGATAAATTTCGTTCGGTTATGAGACAATCTAAACCATTTAAGATCTGTTCTAATCATATAGGTTTTTTTTTTTTTTTGAATTGATCATGGTTTTATTTGAGGTGTAGATTTAATTTATGAGATTTGATTTAGCCATTTAGGGTTTTTTTATACCAAATTTTTTGATTCAAGAACAGAATGAGAAATCATGTGTATGGCAACACTACTAATTTCTCTGGTGGTGAATTGAAAGAAGAGTTGTTATGTATTCGATTTGTATCCATTAAGAGTAAGTCTTCATATTCGTATTCACAACATCTTAATCTCTATTACCTGTCAATTAGTTACGAAGTTGCTCGATTTTGAACTTAATCTTATCTTATAATTGTTCTTGATTTATTATAATAGCTTTAATCGAAAAAGTTGAGGCAAGTTATGTTTACAATGTAAATGAAATAATAGGATTCTCATACTCTGATTCTTGATAACTAATCAAAAATATTACCTTGGTCGTTTCAGATTAAGTTTTTAAGCTATCAAACTTCAGCTGATGGTGAAGGGAAGTTGCTTATTTGCAATATGTGCAAAGGTATATTATATCTAGAAATTCCAGATACTGTAAATTTGAATTAATCTCTTGTAAGAATTTCTAGCCCATTTGTTCCCTTTCTTAACTATCTGCATCTATTTTTATTTGTTTGACTTAGTTGTTAATTTGTTTGTTTCTTTTGAGTACCTTTTTTTTTGTCGCAAAAATTGACTTGGTAGTTTGTAAGTGCCTAATTTACATGTTTATAGTGTTAATTTCATACTTGTTTTAGTTAGATTTCTTGCATATTACCTTGTTATTTCTTTGTTTTCTATTTTATTTGTTTCTTTAGGTAAATATTCCGAAAATAAATGGAAATGGTGTTTAAAAGAGCTAAGAAGATAAAAGGGTTTTTTCTGGAGTGAAAATGAAAAGTTAGAGTTGAAAAGTACACTTTTGGAGTGAAAATCCAGAAGCATTTAGGCTAGGAAAACATCAAAATCTAGCCATAGAAATGGGAAGTTAACAAGAGTTCTGTCAGATTTACGGCTAGGAAATCATTTTAAACCAACCGTAGAAGAATCTATATTCGTGATAGAAGTGTCAGGTTCATATTTACGGCTAGGAAATACTTCTCAATCTATCCGTAGACAAGATAAAGTGTTGAAGCAAAAAAGTCAGACTCACATACGGTTAGGAAATCACTCCTAACCTAGCCGTAAATTGTGATGAAAATATATGAATATTTTGAATAAACTATCTTATAGAATACGAAGGGACGAATCCAATGCAAAAAGAATGAGGTCAATCGGACGTCGGATGAAGGAGTTACAGCCAAAACGGTATAGAAAGAAAGTAAAAACTCAGGCTCAGTTACGGCCAGGAATGCCTAGCACGACCCAACCGTAAGTGACCCTGAAAAATCATCCAAAAAGATCATATTAGTGACGGCTAGGTCGTGGGAGAGTTCACAACCGTAACTTAAGGTCTTTGGTGCAAATTTGGACTTCTAAAAAGAGAAAAACCCGGTCCCGGAAGGATTCTAAGTCCTAGATATCATGAGTACTATATAAGGAGACTCCCAAGACATTAAGAAGATACCTTTTTCATTACATTGCAAGTCTTAGAGGAGATAAACAACACAAAGAGAAAAAATTAGGGTTTTGGAGCGGTTCCATTATCATAACGATTTCTTATCTATTTTCTTATATGGTATAACATGGGTGCTTCCACATCCATGAGTAGCTAAATACCTAATTGATTGAGGATAAATTATAAGTTCTAGACATGATTTGAGTTATTATATACATGAATCTATTTTGAAGTTCTTCACATGATTATCATTTGTTTTTACTAATATGAATGCTCATGCTTGATTGATAGATTGTTTAGGTGGCCAAATAAATTGATTTGTTAATTAATCTAAAGCTAGTAAGAGTTGGGTATCCATAACTGTATTATAACGTCTTACTCAAGTAGAAAACGTGAGACCTTGCAGAGGGATTTTGTGGAGGAATCGCGTGTAAAAACAATACTAGAAAGTGGATCGAGCGTACTAAGTTTAACTATTGGGATAAAACTTAAATTCACAAATCCTAAAGAATTCGATTGAATTACACCTTGAGAGCATACTTCAGGGTGGTTCAGCCGGATAGAATCTGGAGACTAAGCGTACCTGTTGTCCAGTGATATAAGGAATTTTGGGGATAACTAATCGTACTTGTTATCCTACAGTTGGTGATAATCTTGATGAATGGATGAGTAGGTGAATATACTAATTCAATGATTCTTTTTAGTAACAAAGAAGGATTCCTCGATCATATTTCTCTCCATTGCTTGCATCTTAATTATTTTTAATTGTTTTGTTAATTATTTTTAACCTAAAACAAACACCCCTTTGTGACATTTGACAACTACAACTCCTCGCTCTTCGTGGGAATATGAATCCTATTTACTGTTATATTATTCACTAGTAAAGTAGAAGATAAGTGAATTAATTTGTGCACCTACGACAAGCATCGGCAGTTGATGATGATGGATTTTCTTTTGGAGTTATTTGTTTGTACTGAGTATCTTTTCTTCCATAACATCAATTGACTTGGTAGTTGATGATGATGGGTTTGACATTGTAGAAGGATTTCTTTGAATGAAGTAGTGAATGTTGGAGAATGATCTCTTTGAATGAAGTAGTGTACGATGGAGAATAGGTTATCCTATTTATATGCATAAAGGGACAACTTTTATATTTTCAAAAAAAAATAAATAGTCGTTGAGCCCAAGTTTAACCATGTGTAAGGAAAACTAACATATAAGCCTGAGGGAATCGACTGATATCTAGGGTCATATAGACCGAATGTAATCTTATAATTTTTTAGCGAAATGGTTAGCAATTACATCGGCACATGTGCACGTCCCTAACGGGCGATTGTAGCTTAAAAGCAATCAAAAAATGGTATTTTAAACAAGAGACATAATCAACTTATATATAGGGACATATTAGACGACTGTAAACTTGTAATTTTTGAGGAAATGGTTACCAATTACAATCGACACATATGCATGTCCATACTGACAGATTGTAGCTTAAAAACCATCAAGAAAAAGTTGTTTTTTTTTTTCTACAAGGGACATAATCGACAGATACACATGACTGACATTCGCCGATTCTTTTGTAAAGAAATCAAGAGTTCATGATCGAATTGACTCATCCGTAAGACGTAGTTAAACATTAGTTAATTTGTTCATAAAACCAATTAAACCTTAACCCTAACAAGTCTTAAACAGAAGCATAACTATTGTTTCAAGATAAACAACCATGAACATAACTATTTTTACTTCTTTTCCACCTTTTTAGTTATCATTGACAGCACCATTATCAGCATTAACATCATCAGCAGCAACATTATCAGTACCAGCATCATCAGCAGCAACATTAGCTGGAAACTCCAGATCGAACATTGGTTCAAGTTCCCTTCATACAGTAATAGAGTCTCTTATGTTAGTTACAATGTTAATAACTCTTCAAGTTTCTCCAAGTCAAGTTCATCAAGCAGCTTCATAACTTGATCCAACTTTGTATCTACTCCAAAAGCAAACTTGTATTGGCTTCGTACAACCTTTTGCGGTTATCTATCTATATCACTCCGACGGATAGATCTATCATAGGCTCTTCTTTTCTGATTGTTATTCATGTCTACAAAAATTAATTGAAGAAAAAAGATAAGTATTACTAAAGAATATTTTTTTTTTCAAAAACAAGGGTTTGGAATACGTAGATAAGGCACATGGATATCCACCGATTCTTGCTTGAGAAAGTTCAAAAAGGATATGAATCGGCTGATACATGTGTCAAACATATATCGATTATGTGTCAGATGAACTGTACACTTCTCAATCGGTGTATATGGACATCTATAAACGTTGATTGTGATTATGCCAAAAAAAATTCTTCTAAAAATGAACTAGAATCGACTGATATAGATTTACCGTACCCGCTGATTCTGGTTGATGTTCTATATCAGCCGATTCTGATTCATTTTTAGAAAAATTGATGGAAAAATTTCAAGGTTTAATAATTGAACAAACCTTCTTAAGACGAATGGATTGTTTCAATCTTGACTTATAAAGCCTCACTCAAATTGTTTGAAAAAAAAGTGGAAAATAGAAATGAAAGATTAGATAAAAATAAAAATGATTTTGGGAGGCTGAAAATAGAAATGATTTTGGTTTTTGTATTAATATTAGTGTAGAAGATAGTTTGGTATTTTCAACCAATCTAGGCACCCCCATATCCCCTTTTCTAAGTGGGAGTAAAATTTGATAAGTCTCAAATAAGTGAAGTAGAACTCAAACTAGCTAGGCAAATAATATTGGACCACATTTTTTTTTTTTTGTTTTGGGCAGTCAAAATCCCAAGATCCGGCATGCCACCGCTAATAATGTGTGCCATTTGAAACTTTTGGTGCGCTCAACCAACCAGCATACATAAGCTTGAAAGCTCCAACAATTATATGGTTCAGGATTTTGTCAATCTCTGTTAAAAATTGCAAGCCTTTCCTACGGTAAACTCTGAGTCTGGGCTATGTTGTAAATCGGTTTTCTAGATGGAAAAAAACGGAGCCTATATTAGGCGCCAATTAGAAAGTGTGCCAAGACAATTCCTTTTATGAATGCATCATAGATTCAATACCAACGGAACACCTAAATCTGTACTTAGTTACTTGAGTTGTCAAAGTTGCCTTGGTTCCTTGGCTCAAGCCTACACTCTTAAACAAAGTATATCGAATGGTCTTTTTTCTTTTGTTTAAGCAGTTCTATACTACTTTTCGTATCTGCCAAAACGAATAACATGTAAATGAAACATCTTTGGCTATACAACACTTAAGAAAAATCTGCCACGATTGACATAATTACAGGCACACAAGACAAGTCTGGTGCAGCAGGAGCTACAGCATTAGAGCAACCATGTACAGGCTTATAAAACTGGCCTCTTGGTGTACCTCCTACACAGTTGATCAAATGAGATTTCCGACAATGACAGACCTTCTTATAGTGACAGGGGTATAAAACAGTAGATGACAAGAAGGTGAATTCCAGGTCTTACACTATGTATGTAATCACTCCATATTTATATAGTTGTAGGTGAAAGCGGATCGGCCAGTTGGCAGAGTTTGGCAGCCTCATCACCATCCAATTCTCCTAGAGATGGATCGATTATCCAACTGCCAAAAGTCGAATTGGGCCGGTTGATTTTGCTAGATTGGTTGGGTTATGCTTTGCCCTACAGATAGATGCACTACTACACTAGGCTTAGCACATGTTAAAAGTTACTGCAAAAATACTAATCTTGACAATGCCCCATGGAGATAAATTGTTCAAATGAAGTCCATGGTATTAACACTTGTTTCAGATGGTCATAGAACAGCTAGTAAAGACTCAATACCTTAGTAAAGACACAACAGAGACATTCAAAAATTCAAAAGGGACAAATACTACCAGTACCAAAATAAGATGCCATGGATCGACAGATAATAATCTACATAGTGTTGTCGAAATAATCTTGATCAAAATGATGTAACCTTACATAACCATCTTCTCCTCCGCTTGAGAAACTTCTTCCATCTGGGTTAAATGCCAACACATTACCGGCCCAAAATGTCCCTTTACACCACCAATTTCTTCTCCACGAATCTTGTGGAAGAACTTAGCCTCAAAGTTCCCACGCCAAATGGTTGTAGTGACCGCCCATGCGTCTTGACCACCTCCAATAACCACATGTTCAAAAAGTGGAGACATTGCAACAGCATTGACTGGACGTTCTGTTACATAACTTTTGATAATTCCCAATGTCATGGTGTCCCAAAGTATAGCAGATCTGTCTAAAGAACCGGTTAGGAAGTGCGAGCCATCTTCAGACATTGACAGTGAAGTAATTGTTTTACTATGACCAGTTTCTCTGCTTGATGCATTGAGCAGTTGTCCTGTCTCCGAATCCCAGATGCGGACAATTGCATCTTCACCAGCACTGATTATAGTCTTGCTCAAAGGTCCCCACACAGCTTTGGTAGTTCTTCCCCGGGGTCCGTTAATCGTAAGCACAGAATCACTGGACACCGGCTTGTTCATCTGGATCGCTAGAAATGGTTTTCACATGAATGCGCGAAGTCAGAATATGCATGAAAGGATCTGTGGTGATTATAGCAAGCTCATCCCCAACTGCAAATTCTACAGCTCTAGCTATCAAATCCGAAAGAGAAGAGCCGGGTTCCAGATTGAACATCCCACAGATTTGCTGTCATATCCGCACTTCCTGTAATAAGGCGCCTGGAGTCTCTTGTTACATCACAACACCAAACGGCTCCATTGTGTCCTCTGTAGGTACCCAAACGCTCACCATCACCAGCAAACCACACAGTCGGCACATAATCTTTTGCACATGAAAAGAGAAGATCACCTTCTCTGTTATACTTGAGATACGTCAAAGGCCTCTCATGGCCCTTCATCAAGATTGGCTTCATAACGTAGAATTTGGTGTTTTTCCACAATACTAAGCCTTGTTATATAGGCTTCAATAATTCCTAAAATTAGGGTTAGGGAAAGAAAAAAAAGAGGAAAACATCTAAACTAGGAAACAAACAAACGAAAACTAGGAAAAGAAAATCCTAAAAAGACACTTAAGGTAGAAAGTACTTAGAAGCCGATGCCTTAAGCTTAGGACATAGAAGCTTCCTTTCTATCCCTTTCGTGACCTCTCTCTCAGAGGTCACGAAAGTTAGTAAAGTTATTGACTATGATTCGTACATAGCTGGTACACAGGACCTTTGTTTGTGCTACCAAGGTGGCACAGGACAGGCATTCTCCTTATGCGGATATCCCTATTAGATTAGTCAAGCTTGGCAGCCCCTACCAAACTAAAAAAAAAATGAAAGTAGGAGACCTAGAAGAGCTTAAGTCTACCACGGGATATTGGTTTACAATCTTTGCCATTCACTGCTCAATCAAACGGCAACCACAATAGTTCTCTACTGAATTATCGGTTAATCTAAACTCTTCTCTGACTTCTCGGCCAATCTAAACTCAAATCTCATACAATTTGTGCTACAAGTTCCCTCTTTGTCTCAGCTTGAAAACCTGCTCTAAACGTTTGGCAAATACCCAATGGACGCATGGCTAACTGACGGCCTGAATTTGGTGCAGCAACAGAGTAATCTGAACTTGAAATTGTTAAGAACAAGTCGTTCAGGCCTTTAAGCAAATACTTGTGTGCAGTTTGTTGTTGATTCAGAGATAAACTCCCTGCTGATTTCTAAGACAATTCTATCTCCTTCCCTGCAGGTTTACATTCATACATTCATTTCAAACCCATTCATAAACACACACGTTCAATTAGCAACAGATGTAACTTCGCTTCAATCTATCAGTTCTTCTTCCATTCTCGGCAAACACTCATCAATGTCAGCTCTTCTTTAACTTTGGTTTCAATTCAAACCCATCTTCTAATTATCTTCCTTTCTAACACACACAAATACCGCAGCAATCTCGGCTAACCATTATCCAACTCTGTTACAAACTTGTAGTCTTGTACCCAACTGACCCTGTTCATCTAGCTTAAAACCTAACCAATCTTCTTACAAATCCATGCCAACAGCTCCGTGTTGTTTCCTACTCCAAAAATCTCTCTTGATCCTTTGCAGACAATCAGACTCACGGCTTGTCGGCGGCAATAGTGTGGCTGCAGTGAGAAGAGAACCTGAACGAACTGACGAAGTGGAACTGTGTTGTTATGGCCGCGACCTAGGTTTAGGAATTAGGATTATAACTTGAACAAGGTGGCCCCGAGTGAGAGATGGTTTGCCTTTATGAATTTTCTTAACACTAACAACTGGGTGCCCTGAATAGATGACCATGGTGCTGAAATATTTCTCATTGTAAACTCAAGGGCTGCCCATTGTAATTTCTGTTTTGGATATTTTGAAGCCTTGTGTGCTTGTTGTGCTTGTATCCATCAAACACCTAGTCTCCAAGCAATGAATTAAGCACATATTTCCATTATTAGTGTCATATGACTCCAAAGTATCTATAAAATAGAAAACGAGCGTAATATACACTAATTTGTAAGAAAAATAACAAAGAAAGCATAACCAATTGATAATAAACAAGATGTTTAAGACACCTATCACACATATACTTTTATTTTTGCTTGGGTTGAGGCGACTCCTATTTTAGAAAGTTGTAGTGGTGTTGTTGAACCTACCCCTTTATGGTAGTCATTCGTTCACTGAGGTTGATGGTATTGCTATAATGAACACCGACGATGAGGTGATGTTAGGACTTCTTCAGCGAGCCAAAACCCACTCAAAGCTTTGAGGCGCCAAGGAAGCTTCGATGGATGCTTCTGACCCTTCACTAAGTGTTCGCGGATATGTTTTTTCAAGCAACAAAATTATCAAAACCCGTGTTATCTAGTACCATTCATATGTTCCAAGAGAAAATTGTGATACACATTCACACCGACGCTTTTTCTGGAATATGTATACTGCACTTCAAGTACTTCGTTCGAAAACGCTTGACAAATAACTGAGTCTTCCCATGTCCCAATATTATATTTAAGTAACATGATAAACCATTTGAAGACGTCTCCAGCTAATGATTTTCCAAACTCCCTCAAACATATGTGCACATTCATTGCGTGCTCATTAGCTCCATTATAAATCGATGAAGTTGTTCCATGGCGTTGCTTGATCCATCAAATAGTTTATACTTAGGAGTTTTATAGAGCACCAACATTGGTCTCGTGAGCACATCTTGCGTAAAAGGTGACCGGATTGTATAACTACGAGTTGCATTTCAATACCATATTGTTCCTCAATGTACTTTTCCATCTTCGTCTCTTCATCAGAGTTCTTAGTAGGATTCGTATACTCACTTCAAAGAGGTCCCTAAGGTGTGTGTTGGTGTACATGCGAATTATTTCCTCCTCCTGGACCATGTCCTGGTGAGAGATCTTCTTTATTATCTTGTTGTGTGTTTTGATGTCGTAGTCCTCATTGTCCTTAAGACCACCATCACCTTACAAATCCTCGTCACTTGAACCTGGTTGGAGTTGTACTACACATTTTTCCAAGGTTTGACGACGACGATATGTTTCTTGTAACTCAACGAGCGTTTGTTCTATCTCCGACACTTGATTCACAACGCCATATAAAGATTGGATGGGCGGTGTTTCTATTATTATATTTTGGATGGATTGTATTTTTTTTACGGGACCTGTGTCCTAATCTTGAGATCAAAGGTCAGTGAAGTCGCCAAATTTAATACCCTCAAAACAAAATTCTCTCCAAAAAGTAGTACATAAATTCCCACGCAGAATAAAACCTGCCCTTGTCAGTCATGGGAGTCACTATTTATAGCATTAATTAGTTCCCCTTTTGACGACAGATACATGTACTTTTTTCCCTTATATCCCAAGTATGTACGTCTGACCTGTACACGTACTACTGAAAGTAACCACTTATTTTGGACAATCCTTCATTTGATATGGGGTAGCTTCCTTAGGCATGAGATCCTTCAATCTCAAACACCAATTTTTTCATTTCTTTGTTGGAGCATTGTGTAAGGGCCCAGGCCCAACTCATTTTTCAATGCCCTATCTGGCTATCCTGGCTTCAACGCTAAGTTTCAGCTCTTGCTAAAGTGCCCCTACCACCAACTCTTGCTCTGGTGCCTCCAACTTCATCTTCCCCCGGTGCCTCCAACTCTAACTTTCTTTGGCGCCTCTAATCTCTAACTTACTTTGGCACCTCCAACCCTGATTCTTGCTTCAACACCTTCTTTTTTTCTTTGTCACTCTACTTCTCCATGCTTGGTGGCTGATCTGGGGGTATAATTCACATTATACCATTCTTATAATTTTGGGTACTACAGTATCCAAAGTTCCATCCACTTCTTGCTATTGGTCAATACTCTGATATGTTCATCTGTTAATATTAACGATTACGAAGTGTACGATCCAATTTCAAATTTCAACGATATCGGACGAAATTTGAATAGTTATAGTACATATCTCTTGTTCTATGGGTAAAATATGGAAGAGATTTTGTAGCTTATTTAGTTTGCAACTTAGGCATTTAAGAGAACCAAACTATATTATATAAACACAATCACATAATTGTTATACATCGTAAAACGTGAGCAATAAAAGGAGATCTTGAATATTAAAAATGATCATCCATATTTACTCATACGTTTAGGACTTTGGATTACATCCTAACCAATATAAAAATTAGCTACTCATGAGTTTACTAAATCCCATGGAAAATATAAAATGAAGAAGAAAAATGGTTTTCTTTTAGGTATAAACCCTTAGGTTTTTTTGCGTAAAAGATGTAAGATGAGAGGTAGAAGATTAGATGATCCCTTACGAGATGTCTTGTTTGAGCTGTGAATGTCTTCTTATATATCCTTCAATGCGTGTCCCTAAAGTATTCTCTCTTTCTAAGGTTTCCTTGATTTAGAAGTCCAAAACGCTTCCAAGAAGTCTCTCTTGTCTTGCCACAAGTGGTAGTGTCATTCGCCAAAAATCTACCGATTATACGGTCCCAAAAACACAAGTTTTCTGATGCCAAAAGTTTCCATAATCGGTAGGATCGATATACATCATATCTACCAATTGTTAGAGCTTCAAAATTGAGTTTTTCTAATGCCGAAAACGTTTACAACCGGTAGGCATAATCCTACCGATTGTCTTGCTGGGAATCTCGTTTCTTTTCGGATGTTTTGCTCATAAATTCTTCATACGAACTCAGAATACGACCTCATTCTTTTTGCATTGGCTTCATATTGCAATTCTCTACGAGATGTTAAGAAGAAATCTTATATATTAACGAGTTTTATTTGGTCTTTGGTTCTTCTCCACTTGTAGCACTTCCCTTCCCCAAAAATTAATAGCGTCCACTTTTTTTGGTTGATTCGTCCTAAAATGACTATAAAATAGAAAACAAACATAATAATAACCAATATGCAAGAAATAAACAAAATATAAACATGGATTTGACACTAAGAATATGTAAATTATGCACTTATCAGCAAAGCAAATGCGCAAAAAATTTCATGGGTAATGAATGAATTGGCTCTGATGCTCCATGGTTTTTGTTCATTCGTACCAAGCCAGATGCCAATAAAGTATCAAGCAGAGATGAGTTCTTCTAATAAAACAACAAGAAATGATGTTCTCTATAAGTTTTTGGTGTCGTGTGGGGCCGTGGATGCAATATTCACATAAAACATATACAATGCTTTTTGATGGTTTTACTTTCGGCTAAGAACAAGGTTTCACCGGTATGCTTTTAAAAAGATTGTGTTTATAGAATCGGTAGTGTCCAAGTCTAATGTACGGGTTTCACATGAAAAGAAGGTAGTTTTTTTACGTGTGATCAATTTTAGTTTGCTATACTCCCTCCGTCCCCGAAAAAAAGGCTAAAATGAAAAAAGATAATGTTATCGCTTTTCTAAGGAAGAGGTAGTATAAAACTTTTCACTAGAATAAGTGGATTCCGAAATATACAGTTTCACTTTCAGCAATTACTTTACGAACTTAAAAATCAGATAAATTGGCATCAACAACAATTGTACTTAATTTAACCGTTTTCTCTCGTTTTTCTCTTCTTGATTTAAAAACTTTATGATTTCTTTCAATTGTGATCCAAACTATCAGATTTGATTTGGTTTTTTCAGATCTTTCAGATTGATTTGGTTACAACTATTAGTCAATAGTATTATTAAATAAAAATTATCATTTTCTGTAAAACGATTTTAGAGTTTGTTTATGATTATTGTATTTTCTTACCAATTGATTTCATATCTAATGGCTTCTTTATGTCAATTAGAAGACTATTATAGTCGTGATGTGGTAATGGCGTTTCCATTGAATGTTTTCATCACAAATATATTATCATGAACGATTTATCAGGAGTGGTCATTATTCTACAATTTTTGAAGATAGGTGGCTACAAGAAGTGATCGTGATAATGATGAATTAGGAAGATTACCCCCTCTAGGATAACATACTCTTAATGGAGAAGAAAAATCGAATTGGGAAGGTTACCCCTCTCTGAGACATTTTACTCTTATGAAGAAGACAAATTCGGATGACAGGATTTTATTTCACATGTCATGTTTCAAATATCAGTTTCATATATGAAACAAGATATATGTTTTTTTTTATTGTTCCGATCTTTGATGTATTTGGAACTATTGTATTCAATTTTACAATATTAATGAAATCAAGATATTCTTCAAAAAATAAAATAATATTATACTTAATTAATAATTTTTTGTTCTTTGAAGCAGTTAAATAGTTTAATAATCTTTTTGTTATATGGTAAAATCGAAAAACAAATAGAAATAGAAGTAGAATCTTCCTTTAAATATCCTTGTATTTTTTGGGGCTGAGAAAAACTAATTTGGGGCTTTTTATTTATGGCCATCCTTCCCTAGTGGCTATGGGATGTCCTAGTGGTGAGTAAATATCCTTCCTACCCTTTAACTAATACAAACCTATTTAACCTCTTCAAATTCATTCTATTATTCTTCTCTCATCTTCTTTATCTACCGATTGAGATCAAAACTTCACCCGTTAAATTTTTCGAAACTAATCAATCATATCATCGTTAATCGCCGTACCAAATCATCGTCGATTCTTCGATATAAAGATGACTCGATCAAAACAATCAACCCGTCAACCTGATAGTAGTAACAAACCAAACTTCGCGGGTAGATTAAAATATAAAGAAATCGTTGAAGAAGATATTGAAGAAAGTGAAGAACACGAAGAACAAGAAGATGATGATCTAGATTCAACCACTAATTCTGACAATCACCCTCTCCAGCAGTATCTAAAGGCCCTAATTAGGTAAGAATATACCATTATTTGGGTTTATTTTGCTTCAATTTAATGAAATCGTCACTAGAATTTCTAGGCTTTTCAGTGATTTGACATAATCGGTAGTTTCGTGATGTGTTTTATCTACCGATTATGGTCGTGTTCTTCATTCCTTAAGAACATCGACCATAATCGGTAGATATGAGTAATACTTATATACCAATTATTCAATGTATTATGTTTTATGGATATTTTGAAGTTTTAATCGTTAGATAATTTTAATTTTTATCCTCCGATTATTTTAGATGTTTAGGGCTGTAGAATATGAAACATTATTTATAATCGATAGATAAGTACTAACACTTACTACCGATTATGTCAATTTTTGAAAATGAAAAAATATCGGGGCTACATTATAATCGGTAGTAAAAGGTTTTTATTTATCTACTGATTGTCTTAGCCTTAAAGCCATATGTTTTCTGGACAAATTTGAATTATAATCGGTAGTTAGTATTGGACCATTTACTACCGATTATGTTTAATCGAAGGATAGTGTAGAACCCGAACTACCGACTATATATAATCGGTAGTTATTTTATATAATTTCTCCCGATTATGAAGTGTAGACAACCCAAAATTTTCAATCAATTGTTTTCGAAAACTAACTTTACTTGCCTTGATAGCTCTTTCTTTTGCTTATTAGGGAAATATGAGCTAAGAAAGACAAAGATAAAGATGTTGTTGCCGAGCCTCATCATCTTGGGGGTTAAAGACCAACGACTAGTGCACGAAGAAAGAAGAGCGCTCCCGGAATCTCTATCGATGATGGAACTCAATCACAACCGAGTCAACCAAGTGTAGAAGTAGGAAAACCAAGTGCTACAGAAGGAAAAGGAAAAAGACAAGCTAAAGTGGGAAAACAAGAGAAGGAAAAGAATAATAAAGGAGCATACTTTCCCCCCACCTCTTTGATGTTGAAGGGTATTCAATAAGGCCAGATCCCTGGTTTACCAAGGGATGGAGGAAAATTGTTATTTGGCTATAAAGACTTTTGGGCCAAGGTCATCTATTGCACCGAGGTAATAATTTGAATCTTTTGCTTAAGTTATTTAATTTTTATTCGTCGAAGTTTTAGCAGTTGAGTTCTAATTATTTTGTAATCCATCGTGTATAATAGGATCACACTCATGCGGTTCGTCTACTCAAAGCTACAACTGCACCAACTAAAATGCTTGATTGGGATTTAGATGGTGAATGTGAAAGGTTCAAAGAAATTATACGTAACTCTGGGTTATCTACTGCAGTCGAGAATTCAATGGTTAATCATGATAGGGTGGCAATATCAGCCTTTGTAGAGAGATTTTATCGGGAAACTGATACCTTCCATCTTCCGTTTGGTGAGATGACGATTACCCCTGATGATATTGTTCATATTCTGAGTCTCTCTGACCAGGGTAAGGCCAAGGATGATTACATGAAGCAATTGGAATTGAAACAATTTTATGATCACACTAACAAGTGTTTCGGTTGGGACCAAGAAACTTCGGAGGTTGAGTTCAAGAGGTGCTTTTCTAACCCGACCAGGCAGTTCAACGTGGTTGACTTTGGGGTTTCTGTGGATTTTTTTTTGTTTTACTCGGTAAATAAGTTGTTTACTCATCTACCGATTAACCTTTATCGGTAGTTAATTTGTTTTCAAATCTACCGATTAAACTATTGGAAAAGGTTTGGGTATTCTGGATGTTTTTGGATTTTAATCGGTAGTTAATATGTTTCGTTTTCTCCCGATTAGGAAGAATCAGTAGCAAGGTTGTTTACTTATCTACTGATTGTAATATTGAAACTTACGAGTGTTTTCTTTGGGTTTTATGAGTTTACTCGGTAGATAATGAATTATTTGTCTTCCGATTATATGTAAAGAGACATACTTTAGTTCTTTAAGATTTTTTTAAGAACAATCGGTAGAAGTTGCACACCTGTGACTACCGATTATACTCAACTGTTAAGGTTTTTAACCACTTTTTCTTTACACTCTAATTACACTTCGCCCTAACGGTTATTTTTTTTAAAAAAAAAGAGACGTTAGGCCCTAATCTATATAAATAGTGTGTCTTAATTTTCATATACACACCACCATTACGTTTTACTTCTCCAATATCAAAGTAATAATCTTCAAAATAAGGGTTGACCCGTACATTGTTAGTACTACAAAGTACACGGTAGAAGAAGATTTATCTCTATGTAGGCGGTATATGCAATTATATCCTAGACAGAGAGAAGAACGATTTAAAAATAAAGTAATGAGTATGAGTTATTAAGAGAGAATTCACAAACAGTTCTGTATTGATACCGGTAACCCCAATAACCGTAATAGAATTGATCTTTTTTGTCGATTTAATAGTTGTAATCGGTAGTTATACTATGCTATTATCTACCGATTATTTTTTACTTTTATGACTAAGGATAGTTGAGGCAGTAGTGCAATTACATAGAATGAAAGTACATTTAACGACTAGTTTTTGAATTTATCCTATATATACATATGTTTTCTCTACCAAATACCACACTCACCTAGTTTCATACATGCACTCTACAAATTTTATTTAATCATCTCCTCTTTGTAATTCACTTTATACCTCTACTTACAAGCATGACAACATTTGACTCAGTTGAAGATTTGGCTATAACAAAAACATGGTATAACGAAACCCTACGTGAAGATGTCATAGTTGGAAGGGTTGAACCTGAAACCTTTTGGGGGAGGGTCTACATCAAATATGTTCGAGAATATGGAAATCCAAAGCAAAGATCTCTTGAAAAAATTCACGATAGGTACCAACTTATCCGAATAGGGATAGCTGATTATATAGCTATACAAAAACGAGTCTTTAACCCTACCCATTTATGCTTGTCGATCCAACAATTTGTAAATATCTTTTACATAATTTAAGTTGTTTGATCTTCCAATAACAATATAGTAAACTTGATGAATTATGTTATTTTTTTCCTATGCTTGTGTAAGAGGATCTCGCAAAAACGCACTACTATCAGGAAAAAGGAGAAGAATTCACATTTGTTGAAAACTATGAGTTCACTAAGTCCAAAGTATAATCGGAAGTAACTGTTTAACTTTATCTACCAATTTTGAAAATTTTTCTAATTTTTTATCAGAGTTTGGTTGTAATCGGAAGTAATTGTTTAACTTTATCTACTGATTCTGGAAAATTTTCAAATGTTTTATCAGAGTTTGGTTATAATCGGAAATTAATACCGGACTTTAACTATCGATTCTGGGAATTTTAATTGTTTTTGTTAGAAAGTAATATAATCGGTAGATAAGGCCTATCTAAATACTACCGATTATACTTGGTTCATTTTACTTAATCTTCTGGAGGAAATACAATTATAATCAATAGATAATATAAATCCGTGACTACCGATTATGATAGTAGAAAAATTCAACATTTTCAACATTTGGAAAAATTTATTTTTGGGGATGCTATTACTATCGGTAGTTAGATGAATCGCCTAAACTACCGATTGTGATATTAGAAAAATTTAACATTATCAAAATCTTGAAAAAAATATTTTTAGGGCTACTGATATAATCGGTAGATAATATATCCCCCGAAACTACCGATTATAGTAGTTCATGGGAACAAAAATCAGTGTGGGGCATATATTATAATCGGTGGATAAATAGGTTTACTAAACTACTGATTATGGAAGAACTATCTAATCGGAGATTGGGGAAAAATTCAATTTGGGGCTTATTCATTACAATCGGTAGTAATTGATCTTATCGAGACTTCCAATTGTAATGAATTTTAGTTCACAGTGTATAGTCGGTAGATAATTTACTACATTATCTACCGATTCTGGGACGTCGACAACATTAAATCATCATCTAGGGCTTATTCATTTTCTAACACACATTAACTGTATAATCTATAATCCATATTAACTAACTAATTAATCAACATTAATACTAATTAATTAAGGATATATTATCCATTACATAAAATAGATGAATAAGGGATGATGAAAAATTACTTCACAATAATATTGTTCTATCTTATATATAGCCCTAAATTAATTTTTCTCAGTTCAAAAATACAAGGTTAAATATCTATCTTAAATATTTTTGCAACACTAGTTTTTCATTTTAATCATTCGATGATGAGAAAACTTATTATTCCTTTAATTATGTCAGTCGATGGCCCAAGGTATAGCACTTATTGGGCTAGGGTAGCCATAATTTACCTGA
This sequence comes from Papaver californicum, assembly GCA_023531435.1. Classification (NCBI taxonomy): domain Eukaryota; kingdom Viridiplantae; phylum Streptophyta; class Magnoliopsida; order Ranunculales; family Papaveraceae; genus Papaver; species Papaver californicum. The sequence continues at coordinate 3,796,234 of JAJJMC010015296.1, forward strand.
CCAACCCAGGGGAAACTCCAGATACGGGCCTAGATCGTTTGTACATACAGACTTTAGGTGCTAAGATCCAAAGTCGAGGGGAAAACAACCCTAATTGTAGGCTAAGGTCCCCAAACAATCACTTAGTAGAAAAGAAAGTGATCGAGCTATGACAATCAAGAGGTGGGCTTGGAAGCAGCCATCCATTATGGCAATATAATTATGACTAAAATTTATATTTCATATCTAATCTTACATGTTTTGAGATCTCATTATGTTTTCCTATTCTGCATATAATCACTCTCTGACAACAGGGGTGCCTCTGGTTTGCCTAATGTTGGTACAATTCATCGGGTTCTTATGGCAACTTCATTTCGTCCGTTTACAGGAATGGTAACATATCTGGCAACTTGGGCATAGTTATCTGTGTATAGCACAAAGTCGGTGACACTTGCACCTATTCAGTATATTTTCCACGTGGCTTACACCCAGTTTATCTGTTATAAAACCTCACATCACATACTTATCCCTATTATTTCTCGAACGACAAATGATTAATCAACAAAATTTCTTCTATTTTTCACAATTAAACTTCACAAGTTATCTTCCCCAAATTGGGTTTTTTACTTTCCCGGTTTTCACTTCTAGATTGGAATGATTTACACTGCATTACAAATCTAACTGGTATATTTTTTTCTTTCTCATTTTCATGATTTGTTCATTTCTCGTGTTAAGTTTTATTTTTTACCTTACAATCACCTAATGGAACCCTAGGGTTAGTATTTGATTGCTCTACATTAATAAAATTTGAAATTGAGGTTTTCATCAAAATTAAATTGAAAATGAATTAATAATTTGGAAATTGAAATTTATTCTTTTATTGTACCAGAACCAAAATTTTAAGGTCAACACCATTTGACTTACGTCAGAATAGAGGATAATGCTTTCTTGATCCCAGCTCGAGCAATTGTGCTGATAGTTTGTTGAATATGTGAACCCATATGGTGTTCATTCTTGCTGAAATTAGATCTTTCTGTTATTTTTGTCAGCTTAATTGCTTCGGTTCAGTGTCTCATACATGGTTGTAACTTCTCCCCCTATTCGGTTTAAATAGATGAGACACCATTACTGTGATATAGACAGTCACTAGTTAGTTCCTTAAGCTTAGGTTAGCTAGCTATGATTCTAATAATAGTAATGGGTAGATAAGACATGAATATTCAGATTCCCCTACACTTTAACTCATCACATACTCATTTCCAAATCTGTTTGAGTGCATAAAGACTGAACTTCAATGGCATGTCAATTTTTAACTTCTAACCATCACAACTACCTAAACAAGTTCAGGTTCAGAAATGGGTATATATTTTTTCGTTTTCACTTGTTTCTGAGACTATCTAGTTTTGATTTCTTCTTATAAGGTAAAAGAGATGAGAAATACAAAAAACAATTCACTACTTGAGGTTGAGGATAAAAGCACAGAAATGACGGAGATCGGAGTTGGGGAAAGAGGGGAGATAATTCAAAGTGTGGCTGGTTCTCCTGGTAGAAGAGGTGGTATGAACAAATATGTGCTGGGAACTTCTCTCTTGGCTTCGACCAATTCACTTCTGTTAGGTTATGGTGAGTTAATAAACTTTTCTGAATTTTATGAACTTCTCTCTTATCTTGTACTAGTAAAAATATTGTTCCCTTATTTTTACTAAGTTGCATCACATAATGCCTTGCTACGAATCCTAGCTGGGGTTCAAACCTAATGATACCCTTCTACACTAACAAGTTTTGTTTGTACAAACACATTTTATAGTCAGTATAATGCTTGTATTTCTAAGAGAATGCTATAATGTTTTTGTATGTCTGAAGATATTGGTGTGATGAGCGGCGCTGTACTTTTTATCAAGGACTATTTCAAGTTAACAAATGTTGAAGTAGAAATCTTGGTAGGATCACTCAATGTATGTTCAATAATTGGATCATTATTATCTGGTAAAACTTCTGATTGGATTGGTAGGCGATACACAATTGTTCTTGCAGCCTTGACTTTCTTGATTGGAGCTCTTCTTATGGGCCTTGCACCTTCATATCCTTTCTTGTTAGCTGGAAGAGTTGTAGCTGGAATTGGTGTAGGTTATTCTCTAATGGTGTCACCTGTTTACACTGCTGAACTTTCACCTGCTGCAACTCGCGGATTTCTCTCTTCACTTCCTGAAGTCTTTATCACTGTAGGGATTTTAGTTGGTTACATATCAAATTATGCTCTCTCTGGAATACAACCTAAAATTAATTGGAGAATTATGCTTGGAATAGCAGTTTTTCCTGCATTTGCGATTGGACTTGGTGTTTTAACAATGCCCGAGTCACCTCGTTGGTTAGTAATGAAAGGACGAATTGACGAAGCAAGGCAGGTTCTTCGGAGAACTTCTAGTGGAGAAGAAGAAGCTGAATTTCGATTACAAGAAATAAGTAAAGATATTTCAGGTGGTTCAGGTTCTGGTTCTAGCAATTGGAAAGGTCAAGGTGCTTGGAGAGAATTACTGTGTAAACCTTCTCGGCCTATTCGAAGAATTCTCATTGCGGCAATCGGTATAAACTTTTTCATGCAAGCATCCGGTAACGACGCAGTGATTTATTACACCCCACAAGTATTCAAAGCAGCTGGAATTAAGAAAAAGAAACAATTGGTTGGAGTTACAGTAATCATGGGAATTGCAAAATCTAGTTTTGTATTGATTTCAGCTGCATTTTTAGATAGGTTTGGGAGAAGACCATTATTGCTGTTGGGAACTTTAGGAATGACCATTTCATTAGCTGGTCTAGGTGTGGGATCTATGTATTTAGCTGGTGCTACTACTAAGCCCACATGGGCCATAGCATTATGCGTAATTGCAGTTTGTGCCGATGTTTCATTCTTTTCAATTGGACTTGGCCCTATAACCTGGGTTTATTCATCTGAGATATTTCCTAACCGATTACGAGCTCAAGGTACCAGTATTGCGATATCGGTGAACAGGTTGGTGAGTGGTGCAGTTTCAATGAGTTTTCTTTCAATTTCGGATCGAATTTCTTTCGCCGGAACATTTTTCATCCTTTCGGGTATCACAGCTTTAGGTACTCTTTTCTTTTATCTGTATTTGCCTGAAACCAAGGGGAAGAATTTGGAGGATATTGGGGCACTTTTTGAAGATAAAAAGGAAACCACTACCAGTAGGGATATAAGTGAAACATAGTTTTTAATGTCTTTTAAGGTACCTTATCAAACACCTATAGGAAAAAGAAAAGTTTTATAATTGTATTGAAGTAATAATAGAAGTTTTGATCATTATTATCTACACTCCTTTTGTTAGTTCTGTAATGGAGTTTAATGAATTTCTTCTTTATACACCAAAAAAAGAGAGCGACTTATATATCTTAGGAAAGGGCCGAAAGGCTTACATATGCAAACTATTGTCTACATGCACAGATATACTGGTTAAAAAACTTTTTGGTGGTCCCATTGAAGGTTTTTGGAATTTGTTGATTTTTTTTTTGGATTACGAGCAAGGTTGTGAAAGATCGAATACCTTGATTATTTTTTAAATAAAATATATATGCTTCAAATAACGATAATCTGATAATCTCTACATTCTATATGTATTTATAAATAAGTTAAAGGTATTGGGATCGATACTTGCTCACTTTATATATTATTTATCTCAGATTCAGTTTATAGTCATGTTGTGACGTGATTTTTACATAAGGCGTACGAGTCTAATAACTTTGATTATGAGAGATTTTTTTATATTATGAGATAGATTTTAGATTATGATACTGAGGCGTACCAGTCAATAACCTTGTTTATGAAAGATTTTTCATGTTATGAGGTAGATTTTGGATTACGATGTTGATAAAAACTCATAGCCGAGTTTTGGGTGACTTTTATACGAGTCTAATAACCTTGATTATGAGAGATTTTACATGTTATAAGGTAGATTTTAGATTACGATGCTGATAGAAAGTCAAATCCGAGTTTTGGGTGACTCCTAAGATAGAGTTTGGATCATGATGGAGATACCTGTTTTGGGTAATTAATGTGGTAGATTTTGGGTCATGGTTCAAATGTGTCGTTTTAAATCCTGCAGAATCGATTTGTACAACTACACAATAATATTCTAATAATTGTAAAGAACACAAATGTCGTTCTAAATCTAATGTTTTGGTCTGTTTTTTAGCCGGCTAATTAGAAGCCCAATCAATTTGTTTGAGGCTTACCACTAAAAAAATTAAAAAATAAAATAAAAAATCCCTTATCCAACTATATTTGTTAATCGTTAATTTGTTCTTGATTAGTTAGTGTTAACTAATTTAATTAGTAGTTAAATAATCATGTTAGATGTGAAATTAACAAGTGATGATTGACATTCAAAACATGAAAATTTTGAAAAAAAGTTGGGTTCAAGAACAATCGGTCAATAAGACACTTACACGATTGTCGATTGTTTTTGATGTTCTTGATTCATGAAAAACATCAACCAGCAATCGGTATATGTTATTCATTTTTATAGATGATTGTTTTTGATATTCTTTATCCATAAAGAACATCAAACCGGAATCAACATACATTCTTCATTTTTATAGTCGATTGATCACAATCTACAGGTACAGGAGGAATTATAATATGGTAGGAGGTGACACCTAATCAAATAAACAAGGTGCATAATTTGTTGTCAGGAGTCATGATATAGATCACTGAAAGGGGTTACTTAATAGCAGTGTTAGAGATGTAAATAATAAGATTGGTTATGCGGAAAATGCCTATTTTCTCCCTCCGTATGATAGTAAATTGTTGGTTGAAAAACATCTAGTTCGTACTGGTAATGAAAGTAACTTAACTCACCCTTTGTATAGAATCATGATGAGCACGAGCAAAATATAATTTGCTTGGAGGAGTCTAAATTGGAGACTGACAGTACTAATCCAATATAAGATGATGAAAGCTGCAATGTGTCACGCCTTGATTCAAGCGTGGGATAGCTAAAATAAGAGAAGTGTTCCTCATATTCACCATCCTCATGAAAGTTATGAAGGGAACAAAGTGAAGAAGATAGGTAAAGAGAATGCACAATAGAAAGTAAATAGAAGAACAAACATATACTCTGTAGAAGCACATTTTCCGACTACCACATTCAATGATCCTAAACTAACATAAAAGCATAAATGAAAAGCACACATGAGATTTACGTGGTTCGACATTAAAACCTATATCTACGGGAGGGCTTCACTACAAGTGTTAGAGTACAATTGATCTCATTAGAATGGATAAGCTCAAGTGAGCCAGAGAGTATGTTAAGAGGAGAAGAAGCTTACAAACTAAGCTAATAAAACTAGATGTGGTGTAATCAACTCTATAGGAGCTAAGTTATTTCGCTCTAATCTCGCGTCACGTGTCGAGTAGGATTTATGTCCTCACATTTTGCTTTTTTGTTCTTGAGTATTGTTCGAATAAGAATTTTTAATAAAAAATCCATCTTAATGTGGTTTTTAAAACGAGACGTGTGGCGATAAAGTGACTTAACTTCAACCTGAACTTGGAGTTTGATTTGGTATTGTGTCAAGTTCTGCAGTTTCGTTGTGACGTATGGTTGGTGTCGTCCCAGTGTGGAAAGTACGTTGCTCCAATCTGGTACTTGTCGTTAATACTAAAGATTTTGAAGCTCTGCTGGGCTTGTTTGTTATCCATCAAACTACATTGGGCTTAAGCAAGCTGGACTTTAGCTGAGTATACATTATACGATGATACTTTGCTACGTAAAGATGTTGGCTTCTACTTGGGCTTCGTTTAACACAAACATAGGCTTCGCTTGACAGTTGATGGTGGGAAATATTAGCGATATAACATATCAGACCCTTGCGAATTGGAAACAGCGAAGTAGATGCTTGCCTCATGACCCTTAAGAACTTCGCTATGATCTTCAACAACCAAATGGTGGGCGAGGTGAATATTTTGCTTCATGAACTTCGCTTGTGTTGAGAGAGTTGGTTGGCGAGACCAAGGTGAAGGTGTTGAAGTCCTTTTCTTCACTGTATCGAGATGTTGCAGAGTTTGGTTCGACGTTCTTCGCGATGTAATTTTTTGATGGCAAGTTCTGAATCATGGTAGTTGGTGCTGGATGATGTATCCTTCGAGGTTGTGTTTTTTCTATTTGTTGGAAAGATGAGTCACAGATGGTGGCCTGAGTTTTTATGGTTGTTAGATCCTCACTCAGCGATCTTCTAAATCTGTATGATGCAATTGTCGTTTGGACTAGGGAAACTAGGGCTTGGTGCTGTGATACTTCTAACAACCTGAAATTCATCATCTTTACGGGAAGGAACAGATCTTACATTGTATTTGTTGCGACAAATGAAACGGAGGAGCTCATAAGAATCCTGCGAACACTTGATGGCGAAACAATTCCTAGTACCACCGAGGCTTGTAGGTGAAGTTCTTCGCTGAAACAAGATGGGGTGATGTCCGATTCCAAGCTCTTTATAGCAGCGAAGTGATTCTTCCCGAGATAGTACAAAAAAATTATGCGAGAGAATACGAAGATGTTTCTTTGTGCGACGTTCCCAGACATTTTACCTCAACTCTTGTACCTGCCAGATCATATCCTACAAGGAAATGCAGAAGTAAGGGAGAAATTGAGAATTTTTATCCAAAGTGTAATATATATATATCTTTCCTGTATATGGGTGCCCCCTTTTCTTTGGAAAATGAAGGAACTAAAGCTTTCTAAAGCGAAAGCATCGTCTATTCTTTTATCCATGTATATTTTTGCTTTGCCTCTGCAAATGCGCCTCCCCTTTGATACTGGCTTTGCAGTTCCTTTGTTGTTGTTGAATGAGTTGATTTGAAAAATATAATCCCCATTTCCTTGATGCATCATGGTCATTGCCTCTGCATAAATTTCCATTATGTGCGATGTCGGCCAGCGAAAGGTGTATTTCCCGGATGAATGCCCTACTACGTGTGTATGACTGATGCCTCTTTGCCCCTTGATAGATTGTCATTTTGCCTCAGTGAGGTCTTGTGCCTTTATTTTGTAGTTATGTCTCATGGTTCATGACTCGTGGCCTTTTCCGTTATTCATTCTTAGAATGATACTCGCTTCAGTTGACTTTATTTTTAACCGAAGCAGTGCATTTTTAATGGCCATTTACTTTGGCGATGAAATCGTGGGACTAAATATTCCCATGAGCAATAGTCTCTCGACCTAGCCTTATCGGGTCACTTAGCTCTCTAGAGGAGGGTGTCATCCCTTTATATTTCTTTTGACTGTCCGTTCAAGGAAGCAAACATCTGGAAGGTGTACCTTGCGCCTCCCATCCCGTTCAGCAACAACCAATTGTTTTTCGTGTACCCTTTATTCCTTCGTCTGTTTGGCTTGGGATACAAGGTCCACACCCTAGGAGGGGTGTTTTGGGGACCATGCATAAACTATCAAGGACTTAGCCATGTGAAAATGACCGGTAACGCTTTAAACGCCCCGAGCACCCATGCCTTAACCGGTTAACCTCGACACCTCTTGCATAGTCTATACCTCCTACTGAATGTCTTTCGCCAGGCTACGGTGCGGCGAAAAGCGGCGAATCACAACCCGACGATATTCAACGAATATAGGTCTTAAATGCCTCTTGCCTTTAGGCGGATATGTCATATCGGTCTCCTGATGAGGTTTTAACTGCCCCTCGTAAGACTTACTCAGTGTGCCTCTTACCTTTTAGGCGAACGATCCTAGAACCTCTCCACGTAATGTGTCATAGGTCTTATAAATTTACCTTTTGCTTCCTGGCGTACAGTAGGTATTATGTAGTGACTGCTCTCGTCTCGTGGGCGGCTTTTGGATCACATCACATGGGGTTCTAGCCTGTAATGCAGGGTTTTTAGGTCTTTATTGCCTCTTAACGAGGTTTTAGCTGCCTCTTGCCTCAATCAGGCGAATATTTCTTTGTTACATATTTGGCAAATGACTATCATCCATCAAAGTGTTGTTGAATTGCTGCAACGAAGGAATTAATCATTCTTGTCCATTGAGATGGCAATTTACACGCTCAACCGAGCTATGGCTTTTGAAATCCTCTGAGCTTTTCCTCCGCTGGAGTTGTATTCTCCATGGCTTCTACTTTTGTAGGAATCTTCTATAATGCAGCGAATTGGGCTGTCGACATTACTGCAGCTTTGGTCTTCACTTAATATCTAATTCTGTCCGAGGCTTTGGGAATTGTAGCTGGTCATTACTTGATGTTGCTCATGCTGTTGCGATTCGACCGCGAGGCCACTAGCTTGTTGCATTTCCTCTTTCTTCATGGTGGAATCCTTGTAATCCGAGAGCAACTGATGAAAGTATGCGCAAGCTTGGCAAGACACTGGTATCAATCAAGTCTTTCGCTACAAGGCTTCTTGAGCTAATAGTTTATGGGTTGTGACAGTAGAGATTGGGGATTAATTCCAATCATCTACTGTACTTATACTGTAGAGGAGATTTCACTCGACTGTTGTTGTCGTGAATCTGCTCTGTTGGGAGAAATGATTGTATTGTAATTAATCTCTTCGCTGGAACTTTTAGTTTGATTTGAACTCGTTCTCTTGGTACGATACTCAAACTTGCGACTTTTTATCACTGTCGCAACAAAAAACTGCTGGCCAAATATTGTGTAAGCTACGAGAGTAGAGATTGGGTATTAATTCCAATCATCTACCTTGTTTCGAACTACCACTTTCCGAGTTGTAGCAATAGAGATTGGGGGGTTATTTCCAATCATCTACTGTATTCTGACCATCGAAGAGACTTCACAGTCGTTGTTATAAATCTGTTCCATTGGATTATAACTTGACTTGTGTATGGCTAGTTCTTCCTCTTGTTGCTGTGGTCTGGTGTTGTAAAGTTGATGCTGTTGGAGAAAATGAACTTAAAATGTTGGTTTGGTCTTGGTAGGAATGGATCTTAGGACCAAGGAGTCACTAAAGTACACTAGCTCATTTTTACTTTTGTAAATGAACCTTTAGTCCCATATTGGAGAAAGTAAAGATGATTCTTCTCCTTATTACCTAGAAAGTTGCATCTATCGGAGGGCCCTTAGGGGTTTTGACACTTTTTTGGTTGGGGGAGGACTAAGGCTATGGGCTAGTTGAAGCAAACATACTTTTCACACACGCGCGGTGTTTCGCACCAAAGCATGCATGCTCGGGCTCGGGTACGGTTGTGGCTGCGGGAGTGAGTATGATTGCGGGTGCGGGCCAACCAAGACTTACCTTTTTAAACATAATATATTTCATTAAAATAATTTAAGACTAAAGTAAATTTTGTTTTAAATGTTGGGAGCGTCTGATCCGGCGAGATTTAAGCTGAATTAAAGAGAGAATAAATTGACCGTTTTAATTCCGTTTCAAATTTATGTCCATGCTTCATGCACGGAATTGATTCTCATTCAATTGCAATTAAAACTATTCTCTTCTTTTGTCTATAAAAGAAAAACGAATTCTATGATGCAAACTCACTCCAGAAGCAGCTACTATCCTGTCTTCTTTTCGCCTCTTCTTGCTTTGTTTTGCATACTGCTTGTTTATTTCCCTTCCATCTAAATTGCTGTTGAGTTCGTTTGAGGGTGATTAGTATTGTGCTTATACTAGTCATAACGGGTAGTTCTATCCTGGACATATCTCCGTTGTTGGGGTATAGCATCTCTCATTCTTGAGGAGTACCCACGGACTATTGTGTTAAGGACAATTTGCTGAGCAGGTGGCTCGGTCCATTGTGTGTATCAATCAGAGATTTCATTAACTTAATAACTTCTTCTGTTTAGTTCTTTGTATTGTTGCAGATCCAACAATCTCAACACAATATGCTTCTTCTGTAACAATGGGTAAAAATGATGTGGACACACCAGAAAAATTCAGTGGCAAAGATTTCAAAAGATGGCAATCCTAGATGTTGTTCTTTTTGAGTTTTCATATGTTAGATGAATTAGTTCTGAAATCTTTTGATTAGACTTTGAATGATGCTGGAAATGAAAGGGAGTTGGAAAGTTGGGTTAGACAGAACTATATGGCTAAAAATCATATTCTGAATTGTTTAGAAGATGCATTGTATGATTTTTATAATGCAAAAGACAACTTTACTTCTTTTGACTTATGGGCTGCTTTAGAAGCAAAATATGAAGCTGAAACTGCTGGAAGTAAGAATTTTTTGGTAGCCAGGTTCCTGGAATACAAAATGTCAAATGACAAATCTGTGGTTGATCAATTCCTTGAACTTCAGCGTATTATCAATGAAATTCTTGCCGAAGGTATGGTGATAGATGAAACGTTTCAAGTGTCTGTTGTGATTGAGAAATTACCGTTATCCTGGTCTGAATAAAAACGAAGTTTGAGACATGAAACTGGTGAAGTCAGTATGGTTGAGTTGGGTAAGAAGATTCAAGTAGAAGAATTACTGTGTTCCAAAGACAAGAACGTATCTTCCGCAAGGGTCATGTCCAACAAGGCTCATGTAATTGAACACAAGTCTTCCAATACTGAAAAGGGCGACATCAGCAAACGCAAGCCTGGTCATCACAAGAAAGGTATGTTTCAGAAACCCAAATATAGCATTGGTAAAATTAAAGGTGCGTGTTATGTTTGCGGAATTCCTGGCCATATGGCAGTGCACTGTAGAAACCTAAGGACTTTAATAATAAGAAAAACAATGTTAATTTGGTTGAAAACAACAAGAACGAGTTTTCTGGGACGATGACTGAAGTCAATTTGGTAACCAATATGAGAGACTGGTGGGTAGAATCTGGTGCTACCTAGCATGTCTGTGGAAACAGAGATATGCTCACCTCCTATCAGAAGGTAGGGGAAGGGGAGAAACTCTATATGGGTAACTCGTCTACAACACAGGTTGCGGAAAAATGCAAAGTTGGGCTAAAGCTCATTTCTGGCAAAACTCTCACATTGAATGAAGTTCTTCATGTTCCGGACATCTGCAAAAATCTTGTATCTTTTGGTGTGTTAGATGATAAGGGTTTTAAACTTGTTTTTGAATCTGGGAAAGTTATTGTCACTAAGGGTAAGGATTATGTAGGAAAGGGTTATAAGACTGAGGGTCTCTACAAACTAAATGTAACCTCTATTGAAATGAATAAAATTGCTTCTTCTGCTTATGTTTGTGTGTCATTGAATATTTGGCATTGTAGACTTGGACGTGTAAACTATAAGTCAATGAATAAACTGGCACGCATAGGCTGCATACCCAATTTAGTTTGGATAACGAACATAAATGTGAAATATGCGTAGAATCAAAATATGCTAAAAAACCTTATAGGAAAAATATTCAGAGAAATTCTAAACCCTTAAAATTAATTTATTCAGACCTAGTTGACATGAAATCAGTTCAAACTAGAGGTGGTAAAAAATGGTTTGTCACTTTTATAGATGATTGTACGAGGTACTGTCACATATACTTACTTAAAGGTAAGGATGATACCTTAGAAGCCTTTAGGATGTATAAACTAGAAGTTGAAAACCAAATGAGTGCTACCATTAAAACTGTTAGGTGTGACCTGGTGGTGAGTATGTAATTCCCATAGGAGATTTTTGCATAGAACACGACATTATACACGAAGTAACCCCTCCTTATTCACCACAACCTAATGGTGTGGTTGAACGGAAGAACCAAACCCTTAAGGAGATGATGAATACCATGTTAATTAGTTCAGGATTACCTGCAAACTTGTGGGGGGAGGCCGTCCTCTCATCTTGTTATGTCTTGAACAGAGTACCCTTTAAAGGATCAGACAAAACTCCATATGAGTTATGGAAAGGTAGACAAACTTCGTATGCATACTTTAAAGTGTGGGGGTGTTTGGCTAAGGTGTCCATTCCTCCACCTAAGAGAACCAAGATAGGACCCAAAACTGTTGACTGTGTCTTCATATGGTATCCTGAACATACTACTGCATATAGATTTATGGTTGTAAGTTATGAAATATCTGAAATTGGTGTGAATACAACTATGGAATCTAGGGATGCTGTGTTCTTTGAAAATGTTTTTCCATTGAAATATGATTCTCGCATGATATGTGTTGATCCTCTAGATGTCCCTTCCACTAGTCAGACATTACCTTTAGAGAAAGAGAATTTGAAGTTGAGCCTAGAAAGAGGAAAAAGACTTAGAAATGAAAAATCTTTTGGGCCAGACTTCATAACATGCTTAGCTGAGACTGATCCACAGACTTATAGAGAAGTCATGACTTCTTCTGAAGCTCCATGGTGGAAAGAATCCGCCATTAGTGAAATGAATTCCATTATACAAAATGATACTTGGGAGATTATAGATTTACCTCTAGGGTGTAAACCCATAGGTTGTAAATGGATCTTCAAAAGGAAGCGTAAGGTAGATGGAACTGTGGAAAAATACAAAGATAGATTAGTAGCTAAAGGGTATAAACATATAGAAGGTGTATATTTCTTTGATACTTATTCACTTGTTACGAGAATTACTTCCATTAGGATGTTAATTGCTATTGCTGCCATTCATAACTTAGAGATACATCAAATGGATGTAAAAACAGCTTTTCTAAATGGTGAATTAGATGAAGAAATTTATATGGACCAACCTGAGGGATTTGTAGTGAAAGGTTGTGAAAACAAAGTTTGTAAACTGAAAAAATATTTGTATGGTTTGAAACAAACACCTAAACAGTGGCATGAAAAATTTGATCATGTAATGATTTCTAGTGGTTTTAAAATCAATGAATCTGACAAGTGTGTTTATACTAAACTTGTGAATGATGCATGTGTGATTGTATGCTTGTATGTTGATGATATGTTTATACTTGGTAAAAACATGGATGTAATTAATTCCACAAAGAACATGATAAATGAAAACTTTGACATGAAAGACTTAGGCCCCGCTGATGTGATCTTAGGGGTGAAGATTAGAAGAAATTCTAATGGATGTAGTCTTAGTCATTCTCACTATATTGAATCTGTGCTTAAGAAATATAACCAGTTTGATTATAAACCTGCTTGTACTCCGTATGATCCTTGTTGTCGACTCAAAAAGAATAAGGGTAATGGAGTTTCACAACTTGATTATTCATGTGCCATAGAAAGTCTGATGTATTTGATGAATTGTACGAGACATCTCATTGAATAGATTTATTTCTTTATTGTTTTGGCTTAACCTGGTATCATAAGGTGGAATGGCTCGGCTGCTAGAGCTTGAAGAATTCCCAAAGGACCCGCGTATTCGGGTCCAATACGACGAGACATTGCTTATGCTGTGAGTGGGTTGAGTAGGTATACCTGTAATCCAGGAAAGAAGCATTGGGTGCACTTATTAAAGTGTTAAGGTACTTGAAGTACACTTTGAACTTTTGTTTAAGTTATGAGAAATACCCTGCGGTCCTTGAAGGATTTTATGATGCAAACCGGATATCAGACTCAGAGGAGTCTAAGTCTACGAGTGGATATGTTTTCACTCTAGCATGCGGGTCTCTATCTTGGAAGAGTTCCAAATAGACATGTATAGCTCGATCCACTATGGAATCGGAGTTTATTGCTTTAGATAAAGCAGGAGAAGAAGCCGCTTGGCTAAGATGCTTTTTAGAAGACATTCCTCTTTGGCACAGGCCTGTGCCAGCTATATCTATACATTCTGATAATCAAGCTGCAATAGCTAATGATAAAGACAACAACTATAATGGGAAGTCTATACACATTCGTAGAAGACATAATTCCCTAAAACAACTAATCTCAACTGGCGTTATTTCTGTTGACTTTGTGAGGTCTAAGGAGAATATCGCGGACCCTTTGACGAAAGGTTTGTCCAAGGAGAGAGTTAGTAATGCATCAAAGGGGATGTGACTTAAGCTCATTAAATAAACTTGCCATGAAGGATACTCAACCTTGCTGACTGGAGATCCCAAGATCAAGGTTTCAAATGAGACAACTAATTTGTGGTGGGTTAAACGAAACACTATCATAGAATTTCGTTCTCTGTCCCTTCCCTATATGGTGTAGACGTGATACTGTGACTGCATGTGAAGGATGACTTTTTACTAAGTCTTAATGAGTTTTATAGTTTCAATTTAAGATTGAAATGGGGTGTAGCAGTAAACACTCTTGATGGAACTCACCTATCTGAATGAGGAAGTGGGTCGTTTCCTATGAGAATTGAGCTGATTCTCTAGAGCATTATAAGAAACGGGATATGTCTATGGCCAAAATGGACACAACGACACGAACTTGACAGACCTAGAGTAATATCACACGTGGAAGTTATTGATGAACTACACCAAACGATGGCAGTTCAAGACATCGCGCTCACTGTCCATCAAGTAGTTCCGGTAATTTCTCACTAAGCAAAGGTTCAAGACCTTATGGACACATATTGCCTATAGTGGTATTTCTCGCTTTCTGATTTCTGATTTTCATCGGGTTTTCATTCATGTGGGGGATTGTTGGAGAAAATGAACTTAAAATGTTGTTTTGGTCTTGGTAGGAATGGATCATAAGACCAAGGAGTCACTAAGGTACACTAGCTCATTTTCACTTTTGTGAATGAACCTTTAGTCCCACATTGGAGAAACTAAGATGATTCCTCTCCTTATTACCTAGAAAGTTGCATCTAAGGGAGGGTCCTTAGGGGTTTAGACACTTTTGTGTTTAGGGGAGGACTAAGGCTATGGGATAGTTGGAGCAAACATACTTTTCATACACGCGCGGTGCTTCGCACCGAAGCACGCACGCTCGATCTTGGGTGCGCTTGCGTTTGCGTTTGCGGCTTGCGGACTTGCGGTTTGCGGACCTGCGGCTACGACTGTGTTTGTGGGTTCGGGTGTGGCTGTGGCTGTGGCTACGACTGCGGGAGTGAGTATGGTTGCGGCTGCGGGCCAACCAAGACTTACCTTTTTGAACAGAATATATTTTATTAAAAGAATTTAAGACTAAAGTAAATTTTGTTTTAAATGTGGGGGGCGTATGACCCGGCGAGATTTAAGCTGAATTAAAGAGACAATAAATTGACCGTTTTAATTCCGTTTCAAATTTATGTTCGTGCTTCACGCACCCATGCTTCATGCACGGAATTGATTCTCATTCAATTGCAATTAAAACTATTCTCTTCTTTTGTCTATAAAAGAAAAGCGAATTATGTGATGCAAACTCACTCCAGAAGCAACTACTATCCTGTCTTCTTTTCCCCTCTTCTTGCTTTGTTTTGTCCAATGCTTGTTTATTTCTCTTCCATCTAAATTGATGTTGAGTTCGTTTGAGGGTGATTAGTATTGTGCTTATACTAGTCATAACGGGCAGTTCTATCCTGGACACATCTCCGTTGTTGGGGTATAGCATCTCTCATTCTTGAGGAGTACCCGCGGACTATTGTGTTAAGGATAATTTGCTGAGCAGGTGGCTCTGTCCATTGTGTGTATCAATCAGAGATTTCATTAACCTTAACAACTTCTTCTGTTTAGTGCTTTCTATTGTTGCAGATCCAACAACTGTTACCGCTGATTACAGTCCTGGCTGCCAATGCCTGACCATATCAATTTCTTAACAAGGACGAGCTATGTGCTTCTTTGACTTCTTTCCTTTGCTGGCAGTTCAAATTTGGCATTCTGACGTCATTTGTTTATCAATCACAGTTCCAGGACGAGCTTATGTACTCGCTGAGAAAGCAAATTGTTGGTGTATTGAATAGCCTCATTGCTGCGACTGGATAATTCCTTCGCTCGCACCTTCTCTCGCTGTTAACGTTGTTACTGGAGCTTAGCTCTTTACTGAAGTTTCTCCTTCCCTTGATATTGCCTGCGAACTGACTTTCCCATTACTTTTTTGCCCTGCCCTTTTTCCTTTCTCTTGTCTGCAGAGTTTTGTAGCCGAGGTGTCATAGTGTCATTATTTGGGTTTGAATTCTTCTTTGATCTGTGCTGCCTCGACTGTGCTGGTTCCTCCTATCCCTTGTTGCTCTAGCTCACGAAGAGAATGTTTTGCTACCTTTTCAGATCTCAATTCAAAACTATGCTTGTGTACCTTCATTAAACTACAAAACATTCATGTCAAATGATGTAGTTAAACGGATTGATACTAAATTCTAAGAAGCAAGCATGGTGGCCACAAGCTATAATTAGTTTTTGCTGAGTATGTATGGCATACGTGATTCACACTAATGTTTCATCTGAGTTAAATGCAGTTTAGAATTATTGTGCTTTAAGGATTCAAACTGGCAGAGTTAAATGTATGGGTTCTTAACTCATTTGATATGGGTCAAACAGAGTTGGTTTCTTTTCAAGTTTTTCGGTGAGATACCACTTTTCATATGTGTGGCTGTGCTCATGCCAAGCCAACACTCTAATGACTACTTATTTCTATATTATCTAGCAGTAATTATGCATCGAATTTGAACTCAACAGTTCATAACCCATGGGAAAAAGAAGTAGAAGCTAATATCAGGGATTAGTGAATGCTGACAATAAATGTTATGAATCTATTTTTCACAAATACTCATAGTAAGTAGTATATGCTGTTCAAGGATTCTTCAAAATGTTGTTGACTAAATTTTCCTAAGGATTTCAACAGATATTATATGAAATAGTAACTTTGAGTGTCAAAGAAAAGAAGGTAAGAATGCTTCCCTTATAATTTTTTGGCTAGGTCCCTTGTATATCAAAGAATGAAAGAGCTACAAAATAGGTTACATATATTTGGGAGCAGCAAGGCTCCGATATTTAGAAAGAAATAATGGCTAAACATGTTTGGCCTAAAAATACATGGTGGACTCCTCACGTCACTCTATCTGGAGGTGCTGGATTTGCATCCTTGGCTTTTGCAGCAATAGCTTTGGCTTTGGCGTTGGCTCTCTTCTTCTTAATGCTGCCTCTTTTTTGCTGCCCTCATGAATTCTTTGTCCCAATCGATCCTGATTGGAAACATATAGTCTTCTTCATCCAAGTACCCATCTTCAAAGTACCCATGTCCCTTTTCTTCATCCGAAGATACATCGGTTGAAGTATCCAGCACGCTAGCTTTCGTTGATGGCTTTGCTACCTTGGGTGCAATATCCGTATTGGCCAGCTCACTAGCTTCCAAGGCAGTCAATGATGCTTCATTCCTTGTAATCCCATGAGCCTCATCTTTCGGAACGTAGGCCTCATTGTCCGAGCCCACAATTGCATTAGGCTTAGTTGGATGATGAGACTTTGCCGCGTTATTGCTTTGGCCATGCATTATGGCAGCCTCCTCAGTGCCATCATCTGCCTCATTTGCTATAATTTGAAAGCTATTTGTGTTGCTGGCTTTACCTGGTGGTGTACCTGCCCTTGGCGTCCTCCCCTTTTTGTTGGGTGTATTTTTCCTCCTTGTAGCAGTGATAAAGACCTCCCCATTCACGTGCATAGCTTCCTCTCCTATGGTCACATCGCTTTCAATGTTGGTTTTACCCAAATGCACAGCCTCACATGTAATGTTGACTTCTGCAATGTCACTTTCGGCCGATGACTTAGCTAGCTGTTGGCATGTGCTGTTGCTGTGCACAGCATCACGTGAACAGCCAGTTGGCTCTCTTGCTATGTCGCTTTCAGTGTTGGTTGTACCCAAATGCACAGCCTCACAAGTAATGTTGACTGCTGTAAGGTCACTATCGGCTCGTGGCATAGCTAGCTGTTGGCATGTGCTGTTGCTGTGCACAGCATCACGTGAACAACCAGTTCGCTGTCTTGCTATGTCGCTTTCATTGACTACTTCAACTCTAGCACTGTTCATCATCTTCTTCTTGCATTCAACCAAGGTATGCCGTACGATCTTGTAATTTTTGCAGAATTTCGGTGCTATGGGAATGTTCACGGCTTGAAGAAATGAATGGCCACCAGCATTGACTCTGACTTGCATCGGAATCTCCTTGGCGAAGTCTACCTCCACCAGAATTCTTGCATAGTTGCCATATTCTTTTGCCAAGGTTCTTGAGTCTACAGCCATAGGCGTACCTACAGCCATGCATATTGACATAACAATCTTCTCGGTCCAGTACACAATGGGGAGATCATGAAGTTGAACCCATACTAATGCCTTTGAAGTTTTCGGCTTGATTGGGTTAAAATGAGGGTGAAAATCCTGAACATGCAGCACTTGATTCCCAACAACCCACTTACCCTCCTTCCATACTCTTTGCTTATCAATATCATTATCTAGAACTATGGTAAAGTAGCCCTTAGACATTGGAACGAAATGGTGATTACCTTTAAGCTTCCATTGTTGCAGCAATGTAGCTTTAATGTCCGTAAACTTCTGATTTTTGAAGTTGAGCCTGCCTATAAGGGAGAACTTCATCTTCTCCACGGCTTGACCATATAGTTCATCGGAGATATCAACCACGAACTGGCCAGCAGATTCTTTGGCCATACATAGGTTGCTGCTATATCTATTTGTTGCTTCATTTCTCGGTAGTGGCTTATTAGATCTAGCCTTGGCTGCTTCAAGAAAAGATTTGTTTGGTATGGAATGATCGGCTACCTCTTGTTTCTCTTCCATTGTTGCTGCCATTAAAAGCTTCAAGAGAAAAACTCAATGAGTAGCTCCGTGAGGAGAGAGAAAAGAGATAAAATACATGAGTAGCTCTTTTTTTGAATGCTTCCCTTATAAGAATGCCTCCTTATGAGGGGATTCATTGTGATGAACTGATGGCCGAGATGGTTCTCTTGAATCTGAGGCTGATTGTCTGAAGTTACTTGACCGAGCTAGCTGGCTTTCCCTTTGTCAATCAAAATATTTTGTTTCATGATATTCTCTGGTGTTCGTTGTAAATATTTGCTATTTACTTCGCTGAAAATCTTGGTTACTTTTCTTCGCTTATTACACTTCGCAGGAAGTTACTTCTGGTATTCCATAAGCAAGGACTTCGCAAGAGTTTGGTTCGTTCTAAATTTGAATCTTCGCAAGAAATAGACTTGTTCTGAGATTAAACTTCGCAGGAAGTAGATTTGATTCACAAGAAATTGGTTTGTTCTTCCCCATAAGTGGGTTTGGCATGAGTTCCTTTCGTTGATTTGCTTCGCCATAGAAATTTTTCTCGGAACAAGATTCACAGTTAACGACTGATGAAGTAATGTCACACATATATCCGAAATTATGATTGACAAAGTAGTGACGAAGTAATGATAATCTGTGTAGTCCGGCGAATTGGCTTTACTTGCTTTGAACTTGAACTTCGCAGGGTTAATTGTCTGAATTTGAATTTCGCAAGAAATTAGCTCGCTAGGTCCTACAAGTTGGTGTGCCTAAACTGTTTCACTAGATATTTTCCGCAAGAAATTTAGAATTATATCTGATTATAACTCTAGCGAGCTCCACTGATGAACCTACTACCAAAGAGCATCTCTGGTTCGTTACTCTTCGCGTGTTAACTAGTCTTGCTATTGAATGAGTTTACTTCAGTTGATCAATTGTTGACGAAAGCATTTATCACTGAGGTACAGTTTGACTGTAATTATCCTTTTAGCATTTGTTTGCTCTAAGCTTTGAACTTCGCAAGTAGTTGGCTTCGTAAGAAGTTAGCCTCTTCTTAATTTACTCTTCACAAGAAGTTGTTCGCTTCGTCCCGTAATTTGATTCTTTATAGATACTTCGCTTCTCTTCTTCGCGACCATGTCTTGGGCGAGGATTCAACCCATTCTTCGCATCTATTGACAAACTTATTCTTCACAACAATCAATCCTCGCAGCCATCAATCCATTCTTCGCAGCAATGCGTTATCTCTCATATGAGATAGTTGCACCGAAAATTCTATCTTCAGTTCTGCTGTAATAGTTCCTCTTCTTTTTTTTTTTTGCAGCATAAGTCTTTGTCGAGAATTCAACTTCTATTTGAGCAGTTTAGGGAAATTAAACTTTTAACGAGAATGATTCGCCAGTCGCAGACCCATAGCCAGCGAGATAGCCATGAACCTCCCGAGCTTAATTCCTCATGAGCTAAATTCTAATCTTCGGTCATCACCCACAGCACAGGCCAGGAGAAAGCTATTGAAACGGTCTCAACTGTTTAACAGACAAACTCATATTATGTTATGAGTTCACACATTGATGTGTATGTGAGTCTGTTATATTCAGTTAAGAGCACACACATGTGCTGTGTACATGTGCAAGACTAAAGTCTGTTATGAACACACGAGTCCTGTGTACGTGTGCAAGTCTATTTCGGTTTATTCTTCCCTTAAATACCGAGCTTAACTCAGTCATTCTGTAACCAGAAACTAAGTTTCTTTTTTGATATTCAAGAGAGATTCTCTCACCATTAATACATTGTTATCACGGTATCAGAGCAGAATTACAGATTTCATGCTTAACTCTTCTTCGATCCAATAAATTTCTTCAGCTTAATCTTCATTTCTTTTGCTTTTACATCAAAAGATCTGTTCTGTGTTAGTGGTGATTATTCTGTATTAGTTCTCAGATCTACTTATGATTGAAACATTTCCTTCATCATCAACAATGGAGAATCCTACATCAAACTTACTCTCAAATGTTCCACTTAATCAACTCAAAAATTTTGTTTATCTGAAACTCAAGGTAGACAACTTCATTACATGGAGAAATCTAATGAACCCAGTTATTCAGAAGTTTAAACTCAAGAAATTTCTAGATGGCACTTATGAATGTGCACCTCAGTTTACAAGTCAAAGAAATCAAACAAATGGAACTGAAAATCCTCTCTACACTGACTGGCTAGATGAAGATTCTACAATTACAATGTGGATTAATTCTACAATTTCTGACTCAGTTATTGCATATTTTTCTAGATCTACTTCTTCTGCAGATCTGTGGAAAAACATTCAAGATAGATTTGGAAGAGCATCTTCTACCCACTCAATACAGTTGCGCACAAAACTTCTTTCCATTAATCAAGGTAATAAATCCATTCCAACTCTAACAAATGAAATCAAACTCTTGTCTGATCAACTAGCAGCAGTTGGAGAGGTAATATCTGACAAAGAACTTATTGTCGTTACTCTCAAAG
Source organism: Papaver californicum (assembly GCA_023531435.1). Taxonomy (NCBI): domain Eukaryota; kingdom Viridiplantae; phylum Streptophyta; class Magnoliopsida; order Ranunculales; family Papaveraceae; genus Papaver; species Papaver californicum. The sequence continues at coordinate 3,817,226 of JAJJMC010015296.1, forward strand.
CTTTGAATGATGAATATATTCCTTTTGCAACCTCAATGAGACATATGAATCCACCTGTTACTTGCATTGAGTTACATAACAATCTATTAAGTGAGGAAGCAGTTATTCTTGAGAGATCTAAAATACTCAAAGATGAAACAACTGCTAAAGCTTTTCTGGCCAACACACATAGAGGCTCCTTCAGAAATTCATACTCTAATTCAAGAGGTTTCTCTAGAGGTCGTCCCGATAGTGGTAACAGGTTTCCTAATCCAACTATTTTTCAAAGAAATTCACCTAGTATAGGTTTTAATTCTAGTGACAGGTTTGTTGTCAGATATGCAACTCTTCTGGTCATATTGCTACCACTTGTACTCAAAGGTTAAATTTCTCTTATCAAGGGAGATCTCCTCCAGCTAATCTCAGTGCTATGCTAGCTGCTGCTGATATATTTGATAATGAAGAATGGATTGCTGACAGTGGTGCTACCAATCATATTGCACCAGCTACAAAGGTACTTCAGGAAGCTACACCTTATGATGGATCAGAAGTAGTTCATACTGCTAATGGTGAAGGTATGCACATTACCCATAAAGGAAATTCTAGTAGGCATGTTAATAATCATTCCTTTGCTCTTAATGATATTATTATAGTGCCTCAGTCCTCTTACAATTTACTGTCTATCCACAAATTCACATCTGACAACAACTGCTCATTAACTCTTGATTCTCATGGTTTCTCTGTGAAGGATAAAACTTATGAAAGGATTCTTTTCCAAGGTCCACATAGACATGGCCTCTATCCAATCCCTTTCAGCCATGGTCATCATGCTTTTGACTCTACAATAAGTGATATTGCTCTTCTCCATAGAAGATTTGGTCATCCATCCTTTCAAACTATGCAAAGACTTTGTTCTTTGTTGCACTTATCTAGTATAGCAAATAAACCCTTTCTTTTGTAATGACTGCAAGCTTTGTAGATGTCAAAAACTTCCCTTTCAACTATCTTGTATTGTTGCTCAACAACCTCTGGAGTTGTTGCACATAGATTTGTGGGGTCCTTGTCATGTTGCATCTCTGTTTGGTAGCTTGTACTATGCTAATATTGTTGATGAATAAACCAAATATTGTTGGATTTTCCCTTTGTCATCTAAATATGAATTTAAACATGCTTTTGTTACCTTTGTAACCAGAATTAAGAACTTGTTGTCACATTCTGTTATTACTATCAGAACTAACAATGGTGGTGAATTTTTAAACTCAATTCTTAAAGACTTTTGTACCTCTAAAGGAATAACTCATGAGTTATCCTGTCCTCATACACCAGAGCAGAATGGTGTTGCAGAAGTAAAACATAAACATTTTTTAGGTGTCACAAGAACTCTTTTATCTCAGTCTGGCTTACCAAATGCCTTTTGGGTTGAGGCTCTTCAAACTGCCAACTTTCTCATTAACAGACTTCCCACCAGATCTATTAGTTACACATCTCCTTATCAGAAACTTTTTAATAAATCTCCAGATTATGCATTTTTAAAAGTTTTTGGTTGTGCCTGCTTCCCCTGGCTTAAGCCTTACACCTCAAACAAACTAGAACAAAGAATCAAACAATATGTTTTTCTTGGTTACAATCTTCAACACAAAGGTTACAGATGCTTGGATCCCAGCACTGGCACAATTTATATTTCAAGACATGTTTCCTTTAATGAGACCTCATTTCCATATAAATTGTTGAGCTCTTCTGCTATCTTTGAGCCTTCTGTATCTTTGCCATCATCCATCACTATTGTTTCTCCAGAGCCAATTTCAACTGTTTCTGGGTATGTTGTTCCTTTGCCATCCTCCACATCCATTATTCCTCTTGCACCAACATCCACTGTATCTCCTGTTACAAAGAATGATCACAACATGACCACTAGAGGAAAGCATGATATTAGAACACCTAAATATTACTTTTCTTCTGCCTATCCTCTGGATGTTGCTCTACTTGACAAAGTTGCCTCAGTTCCTACTTGTATTAGTGCTGCCAATAAAGAAGAGGTTTGGAGAGTTGCTTCTGCTGAGGAGTATAAAGCTTTGGTTGATGCTGGTACATGGACTCTTGTTGATCCAACTGGAATTAACAATATTGTTGGATGTAAATGGGTGTTCAGGATTAAGTATACTCCAGATGGATCTGTTGCCAGATATAAAGCAAGATTGGTTGCTAAGGGGTTTCACCAACAACACGGTATTGACTTTGAGGAAACTTTCAGTCTTGTAGATAAACCAACAACTATTAGGGTGATTCTGGTTTTGGTTGTTCAGTTTGACTGGTAGGTGCATCAACTTGATGTCAGTAATGCTTTTATGCATGGTGACTTGCAAGAACAGGTTTACATGGCCCAACCACCAGGTTTTATTGATCAATCCATGCCTCATCATGTATGTCTTCTTCACAAGGCCATTTATGGTCTTAAACAGGCACCAAGGGCCTGGTATGAAAAGTTAAGTGCAACTATATTACTTCTCAAGTTTGTGAATTCAACTGTTGACTCTTCTCTTTTCATTCATAAGGCTGGTTCTCAAATTACTATAGCCTTGGTATATGTGGATGACATCCTTCTCACTGGTAGTTCTTCATATTTTCTACTTTATGTCATTTCTCACTTGCAAACTCAATTTCCTATCAAGGACATGGGCAGCTTGCATTATTTTTTGGGACTTGAAGTCAAGAGAAGTACTACATCCCTATTTCTTAGTCAGACTAAGTATGCTGTGGATTTACTACTTAAGCATCAAATGGAGGGTGCTAAGCCATGTCAAACACCAATTGCTGCTTCTAAAGGTCTCAGTAAGGATTCTGGAGAATTGTTGGCAAATCCTACAAAATACAGGTCTTTAGTGGGTGCATTGCAGTATCTCACTTGGACAAGACCTGACATCTCATATGCTGTTAATTTGGTCTGTCAATTTATGCATACTCCAATATCAGCTCATCTTATGGCTTCTAAAAGGATCCTAAGATACATCAAGGGAACTATTCATTATGGTCTACATTTCACTAAAGGTTCCACTTCTTTGTTGGGATATGCTGATGTTGATTGGGCTGGCAATGTGGATGACAAAAGGTTAACTGGTGGTTATTGTCTTTTTTTAGGCTCCATCCTTATCTCTTGGTCTTCAAAGAAATAAACAACTGTGGCAAGATCCAGCACTGACGTAAGGTACAGAACTCTTGCTCATAGTGTTACTGAGGTTGTTTGGGTTTGTTATCTCCTCCAAGATCTTCACTTCTCTATTACAGGTATTCCAAGACTTGGGTGTGACAATATTAGCTCCATCAACCTAGCTTCCAATCCAGTGCTGCATTCCATAATGAAACATGTTCATCTGGACTACCATTTCATTAGAGAACTTGTTCAGTCAAGAAACCTGGATGTCTACTATGTCCATACTTTGAATCAGTTGGTTGACATCTTCACCAAAGGACTTCATGGTCCCTGGTTACTGATGCTGAGAAACAAGATCCAAGTTGTTGCACCACCCTTGAGCTTGGAGGGGGGTATTGAAACAGTCTCAACTGTTTAACAGACAAACTCATATTATATTATGAGTTCACACATGTGATATGTATATGTGTCTGTTATATTTTGTTAAGAGCACAAACATGTGTTGTGTACATGTGCAAGACTAAAGTATGTTATGAACACACGAGTCATGTGTACGTGTGCAAGTCTGTTTCTGTTAATTCTTCCCTTAAATAATGAGCTTAACTCAGTCATTCTGTAATCAGAAACTAAGTTTCTTGTTTGATATTCAAGAGAGATTCTCTCACCGTTAACACATTGTTATCAAAAATCTTCAATCATACATGGATGCAATCAACAATCCAACTCGATGAGTAATACAAGCAAGTTTTAAGCTAACTTCGTCGAAATGGAGAATGAAAATTTTGTTCTCAGGGTAAAATCCCCAAATCATATCAAAGTTTCAATAACTAATGTTTTCAAAATCGATTAGATGGGTTTGTAAAGAATGACTTATTGACGGTAAATCTTCAGTCAAAACTCGTTTTGAATCAAGGTTAGAGAAAAATCAAATTCCTGTTGAAAAACAAGCAAAGTTCTTACAAAAGTTTTTTCAAATTTTTTCTAATAAATCACCCGATCTGAGAGTATAAGAACATAATAAATGAAATAAGAGAAGAAGATTTGTTTCTTTGTTGGTAGTAACTTGTCCGATTTCATTTCCTTGGCCTCTTTCTCCATCATCTATGCTTTTTTACACCTGCATCTCTCCTCCTCCTTATTTCCCTGGATTACTAATGTTTGTTTGTTGCCTTTTTGCCTGAAATCCTCTTGTCTCTGACCGTAAATTCCTTTATTACCCTTAGAAGTCATAGATCCAATAAGATGTATTACTAGCAGTAGTTAGACTTCGCTGATGCTCTCTCGAACCAAAGGCCCCTCCTTCTAGCGCAAAATGTAGTAGCGATTTTCCTATAACCACATCCAACGATCCTAAGAGCAACCACAATCACACGACTATACCAAACGATCAAAGAGTAAAATTTTTACTCTTTGGTCTGCTCGAAACGCAGTGGTAATTTGATCGCACGTTGCACTAGCTATACGCCTGTCGTTGGGCACACATAGATAAATGTCTGATGAAATTATGTTATACGGGCGTTAGCGTAAGATAATGCTTGGTTGGGGCGGAAGCAAAATGAACGCTTGGTATCAGATGCTACCCAAACTAACGTCTATGATAGACGCATGCTTAACGTAACGCCCAGATGACAGGCGTGTGTGTAGACGAACGCCTGATGGAGCGTTTCACTAGTTATACGCCGGGTTAATATTCTACATGTGCAGGTGGTTCGTGTATCCTTATAATTTCCTTTAACTCACGACAGCTTCTCTCTGGCATTTTATCAAGCACATTAAGTGCGTTTCCTGGATTAGAAATTCGGCTTGAACTGTTGGTAATTTCGGCATCCAATTCTCCTTCTCTGAATTGATTTAACACATCGTATTCAATCAAACAATATAAACACACCATAGCATTCGACAATATCAAATTCCCATTATTGAATCACCAACAAACTCATTTCCATATCACTCAATTTCGGTCATCATCAACTCAACACCCATCTTTAATCTGTTTCTCTCTTTCTCGCTCGGTACATCTAACTTCATTCTGTCTTCTTTCTTTGGAAACTTCCTATTCTGGTCACAACACCACTTCTTGAATTCCAACAATTAAAACCATATTTCTATTCTTCATTTCCATCTCGAACCACTGCACCCATAACTCCTTACTGAAATCTGATTTTAACCAATTGCTAACAGCACACAGACACATTCTCTTAAACTCGCAGATTCAAAACCTCCAACCAAATCCAACAACAACATATTCAGTTCTCTTTTTCTTCAGCTCCATTTAATAGCAGAAACATCAAGCTTCATACTCGAATCCATAACTCAACAGCATTCACCTTCTCAACTCAACTTTAAAAACCCATCTCTCCAATTCATTCCCATGTCACAGACAAGAACACCTCGATCCAGAACCAAATCTGGTTCTCACCCATTCTCCATTTCTTCCTTCTCTACCATTTCTATCACAACCCATTCTTGATTCATCACTCAATCTTTCTTTCTCGGCTTACTTTAAACAGCACCACCAGAGACCCATCTTGTGCTATTTTTCATCTCGTGGTACCAATGTCCTCTTATTATCGTCCAACAGAGCCGTAGACGCACGTTTCGAAGTAGGTTTAGAACCAGGCGGAGCCATATACACACGCTTGAAGTATGCGGAGCTATATATAGACGCCCACACTTAGGCGGAGACGTAGACATACGCTTGATTTGGACATTGACTTGGTTAACGTCTCTCATTGGGCGTGCTCCTACCGTAACGCTCCGTTGGACGCAACGTTTGGTTGAACGCTTCATCAGGCGTAATTTTCGTTCACGCCCGATAAATGAAATGTAAGTCTAGCGTTACGCCTGCCACGAGACGGAGACCCAGCGCAACACCTAGCACGAGACGGAGACCTAGCTGCACGCTCGACTATAACCTCGTTTGGTCCAGTACTCGGACCATTTTTGATCCTCAACAGTGCCGAAAGTGGACCAAAGATCAATTTTATTCGCCCCACTGCGCTTCGATTTGGATGGACCAAAGACCAAATATGGGTTTGGTCCGTCATTTGTCCAATGACTGTGGTTGCTCTAAACTAACACAAACACATAAATGAAAAACACACATGACATTTACGTGGTTCGATATTAAAATTAATATCCACAGAAGAGTTTCACTATGATTGTTAGATTACAATTGATTTCTATTAGAATGAAGAAGCTTAAGTGAGCTAGAAGTATTTTAAGAGGAGAAGAAGAAGACTTTCTCTAAAACTTATTACACTTTTTTTATAAAAGAGAGGATTAGATATAAAAATTAGATTTATCTTTAGTTTATAAACTAAGCTAATAAAATTAGATATGCTGTATTTAACTTTATAGAAACTAAGTTATTTCGGCTCTAATTTTACGCTACGTGTCGAGTAGAATTTATACCTTCATATTATGCCTTTTTTTAGTATTGTTCGAAAAAAAAGTCCTTAAAATAAATTCATTTTGGTGTGATTTTTGGAGCGAGACACATATTACGATACTAAATTTTAGATTGTCCTAATCTTTATTTTCTCTGCAACTCCCTTTTTCTCAAGATTGAACAACCGCCATTAAAACCAAGCTTTAAAACCCTAAATAATTTCAGATATAAAATAATCGTAATTTTAGCTTTCGTTTTGAAGAATTAAGGTTTGAGGAGGATTAGCAACAATATCACTCAACACTAATATCAGTATAACCAACACCACAAAACCAAAAAATCAATATATATATATATATATATATATATATGTCCAGCATCAGCCATCACATCCCTACTGCCATAATCGAACACTAGTAATTGAAAAACCTAAATATAGATTCAGATGAAATGGTGTTAACAGAAAAGTGAAATCGAATTTGGTGATCTTCGACTGTATAATTTCAGGCGATGTGTCGATGAGATAATGGTTACAATGAATCCCTTTCCTGATGCATTCAATCATCAATTAACTTCAATCACTAAAATAAGATGTAATTCTTTGTTTTAGTTGATCGAAGTCCTACTTAAAAGGCAGTCAGGAAGAAGAAGCTGGTGCTGACTGAGGACTTCTTTCGAATAGTTGTTATGCATTTCGCAGCGATGATTTGGTGTATCATGCTCTGTTTTATAGCTCTCAAATTCCCTGCAGAGTCGCATATGATAACAACCCATAACTCATAATCCTACAAGAATTCAGAACCACTCATCAATCTCCACCCTCCATAAATAAAACCACGACAAACATTCACTTCATCCACTGGTTTTTAGGCATGAAACTCTACCCAAAGCTTCTCAAAACTTTCCTAAAACTAAAGTTTAAGACAAACCAATCTTCCTGAACCTTTACTTTCCTAAAACTAAAGTTTAAGACAAACCAATCATTCTGAACCTTAGTAACATTATCCAAATCCTTTACCATTTGAACCTGGCTGTTTTTCTTTCCTGACTTTGAATATATTTCTTAAGCGATTTGATGATTTAGGGTTTATAACTGAAGATGAATAAGAAGTGATGGATGTTCAATCGTGGAGTAAACATCTCTTCTTCTTGTTTTTTTGTTTTTTTTTTTTGGTAGAATATCAAATTAGGGTTAAAATTGAGTATCAGATGAAGAAAAAACGGAAGAATATATAAAAAATTGATTTGGTTAGGGAAGACGAAGAGATATGGATTTTGTTTTTATGTTTCTCGTGCGTATCGAAGGTGGCGGAACCAAGTAGATCTCAACTGTTTATTATAAATCACACTAATTTGTTCGGGACAGTTGGATTAAAGAATATTTTTGGTTTTTTAAAATTTTATATTATAATATTAGAAGCACGTGAACCGCATGTAATTATTTAACTGGATGATTACAGTACTTATAACAGAAAAAAGTCTTACTTATGATTTAAAAAAAGGATAACGTAAAATAAGTAATTTTTAGGGGAAGTCCCCTTAACTTTATAATAAACTTACTCGCATTATGGCAATCATCGCATAATAGTTTCATAATCATTTCATTCAGAAATTACTGATTTTGGGATATTGAAACTTAGGGTTGTCAATGGGTCCGGGTCCTTTCGGGTATCATAGGACCCGGATCTTAATATTTTAGTTGGTTTGGGGTCCTAATAGTTCCGGGTCCAGTTTTTATTTTTATGGATCCAGAATCGGATCCTATTAAAACAACGGGTAATTATCAAGTCCGGATAATTAATGATTTCAAAAAGAGACTCACTTTAATAAGCATATATATAGTTAGAAAAATTACACAAGCAACTGCCACATGGATCCCTCCGATAGTTATTCTTCGTTCTCTACAGTTATACAGAATTTGACATTTTTGATGCTTCAAAACGTGTATTTTTTAGATTCCAGTATTTCACATACTCATTTCTTTTGGCTCAGAACATTCCTCCAATGATACTCTTTTTTTTATGTTACTCCCCACCGGTTAAACTCTCCACTCTTTAAGATGTAGAGTCAGAAAGGCCAAGGTACTCTAAATAAAAAAGTAACATCATCCTTATGCAAAAGGATATTAGATTCAATCTAAATGCTAAGTTACCAGCTTTTGAAATATTAATGTCCAGTGGTTTAACATTTAAAAGTTTCATTCAATTACTGCTATTACAGGAGAACAAATGCTTATATTATTATTGTGTTATGAAGAAGTATAGTTTAAGTTATGCATGCATGTTTAAGATGCATCTGGCTATTTCAGCAGACTTATGCAGATTTGGTGGTGATGTACTTCTATGCTTGTTGTGGTCGGAAAAGAAAATGGGTTTCAAATGATTGAGTGAGCAAGTGAAGTGAAGTCGCTGAAGTGAAGAAGTCTTTTCTTCTCTCATCAGAAATGAAGTGAATCAGATTTAATTTTTCTATATATATAACCTAATTTTGCTATCCAATTTTACGAAGTTAACTCTCTATAAAATACCCAATTACCCACGAGTACCCGTCGGGTAGGACCCGAATGAAACATTTATTATCGGGTCCTACCCGTTAGGGTCCAAAATCACTAACGGATCCAGTTTTAGGATCCAGACCCGGACCCAATTCATCCGGTTCCGGGACGGATCAGGGTATTCGGGTACCCATTGACAGCCTATCGAAACCATCCTTAGCTTTATTTAACACTACCTAGAACCAGATTTCTTCACGCATTTGCTTATAAACTAGACCAACAATTTTATTGACGGGAGTTTTATCACATAAGATTTTAGAAAATGATTTTTTGCATGCTAAATAGAAGCTTCAAGTTCAGTGGATTACTTCCCAAACTGAGGTCAGCGATTAAGTGCGACTAAACCTGGAGAACATGGAAATACGATCCATTGGCGTACCTACTTGAAGCTTACTGTAAAGACTTTTGCCTATGAAAGTTCTGAAAATGTTGGAGAACCAAGAAAACCAGTGTAATAAGAGTGCACTTGACACAACCTCAAGTTCAATAACACTGCCATTTGGAAGCTAAGCAGTAATTTTAAACAACGTATATAGGTCTAGTAAACGTACTGTTACCCAGATAATGTCGCTTAATCTTATAGACATTAATAGAGAAAGGCAGTTACAATTGGCATCGTCATTCAAATGCATCACTAACAAAGGTCAGGTACTAATCACACCAGCCTTTAGTTATATGACTACAGGCAAGTCGAGCAATTCCTGCAGCTTAATTGATGTTTGTAATACTTAAAACTAAACTCCACGTTCAACAAAATAGAAAAAAATAGTGTTTAGATCGTAAATTTGGGTATGGTTTAATGTTTGTGTTTTAAGTTTGTCTAATTTTGAATTTGGGTCGATGATGCATTACCCAGGCCAGTTAAACAGTTAAATTAAAATTCACTTCAGTTAATGTGTATATTTACACGTTTGCCACTCCGATAACTATTACGGCTGTTGACACTGAAGACGGTGGATGATATGGGATACGGGCGTAAACGCTCCTGCAGTGGTTATCCTTTTATCGAGAGTCTTCCCTCTCCTTTCAGTCGAGTCTCTAGAGAGCCTTGACAGAATAATGAAATTAAAACCTTAGGAAGTAGTGGGACCATACTTAAATTCCTTCTTGGCTGGAGCTTCCTGTTCTGGTATGAACATGTTCCACATCTGGATAGAAGAGCTCTCTACTCATCGAATACTTGTGTACTTTTCACAACCTATGAACCTAGGGCCATTCTTTCACTTCGTCTAGATGCCTCTCTTACCCCAATGACCCACCACCCAGCAGAGACTTCTTTATCAACTGAACTGACAGGGCCTGTCGAGCTAAAAAAGGGGCCGAGCTAGTCCCCAAGATAAGAATGCCCCAGCGAAGGAAGAAAAAACTTGCTATTACTCTCCTCGGACCTCAGCAGTGAATATGGGTTTTGTGCCTTGTGTTGATCAAGAAACTGATAATGAAAAGGAAGTGCCCAGCTAGCTTCTCATCCCCGGTCGGAGATGCACCTAATGGTGGTGGCCTCAAGCCGCTCGCTATGCTTCTGGTTTCCTATCACCTGACTGAGCACGAAAACCCGGAGAAGAAAAGGAGACGCTATGGCGGGAGTAAGCCCCAACCCCGCTTCTCGGGATGATTATCTGAATTCAAGTAGGCATGTGGCCGGGGAATCCATCAAATTGAGCCTGAATAGCAAGTGAGTCCCTTCATCCCTCCGAGGACGACTCCCATACAATTCTTGCGAGAGCAGGAGAAGCGTCTACGGGTAAAGCACCGTATCCATATAACTGCTTGCCACCTACGCTCCGCCATCCATTCTCAGTTTAGGAACTTAGGTAAGAGTCTCCCGATCAAAGAGATGATGAGGGGGATGAGCGGAAGAAGGAGTCTACTGGACGCGGTTCAACTAACAGAGACTCTTGGAACAGCAGGAGTCAGAAGTCCCTGTTGGTTATATTTGTACTGGTTTCTCATGTGGAACCATAGAAGGAATTCAATCACTACTAATTGGTCTCTTTATTTATGCATTAATGACCATAAATGCATTCGCCATAGTTCCAGCATTGCGGCAAACCCGTGTCAAATATATAGCGGATTTGGGCGCTCTAGCCAAAACGAATCCTATTTTGGCTATTACCTTTTCCATAACTATGTTCTCATACGCAGGAATACCCCCTTTAGCCGGCTTTTGTAGCAAATTCTATTTGTTCTTCGCCGCTTTGGGTTGTGGGGCTTACTTCCTAGCCTTAGAAGGTCCATGTGCCTTCGTTTTTGACTTCATTCATTAGATCCGAGCTTAGTTTCATTCTTTAGGTCAAGGAAAAGTAACTTGATCCCAGATACATTTTCGGTGCCATTGATCGTTCTACTGAGGAGACTATTTACTTTATCCTCATTATATGGGAGACCTTAGAGCTACTTAGTTTGCCGAACCACCCTAATGCCCGCGGCTTCCTAAAGGAGCAACTAGCTACAGCTGCAGGGGACCCTAACACATAAAGCTATAAGTCAAATAACTTATAAATTTCCCGAATGCTCCATCTCAAAGGCATTTCCCTCTCCTTTCTAACTAGTGCTTGCCAGCCCAATGGATCATGCATTTCTCGCGTCTACGGATGGGAATTTCTTTCTTTGTTTACCGAGCTCGACAAGCACTTTCCTTCGCTAGCAGCCCGTCCAGCGCTCTCCGCAAGAGATGCAAGTAGGAAGCCGCAGTTAAAATGAAGTGTAATGGGCATAGAGATCCATTTCGATCCCGTCGACTGATAAGCAAAGCGATTCCATTTCCTTTTACTATTCAAGCAAGACTGCCATGGCTGCTATCCTATCATGGATCTTCATTGATTTCACTCTTTCTTTAGGGTCCTACTGATTGTGATGAGATTCTTTAGCCTATTTCATGTGCCAGTCTTAAGTAAGTTAACACACTGAGCGCTATCTATAACCCTGTATTCCCGCCCAAAACTAGCGAATTCCTTTCTACCCTACCTTCTTCGTGCATAACTTAATGAAATCAGGTGCTGTTTTTTTTTGTTTTGAAAAAACAGGTCCTATGATATCTGTTAAATTAGATCCGTGGTTGAGATTTAACCATAACTATAACCAAAACCAGAGCGTTACAAGGCTTATTTAGTGTATAAAAGCACCATTTTTTAATTTTTCTTCACCCACGATACAGACTTATACGTGTTCTCATAATAGAGTTAGAGGGAAATAGAAAATTCGCATATAAGCAATTCATCACAAGGGAAACATATTTATATGTATTCTTACAAGGGTATTGAATCTGACCAACCACAAGTACAGAAAAGGTAACCATCAACACTCCAAAATAACTTATTTGAATCAAAATCAGATCATTACAGAGAGAAATCTATTACAAAGAAACCATTATTGGTTAGTAGATTTGACCTTCAAAGAGGAGTGCATACCAGATAAGACTGTGTATAGGATTCCACCTTTTTTTATTTCGTTATGTTTTTTAGTTACCTTCGAATGTTTGCACAACCAATTCAGGCTCGTCTTTTACGTAGGGCGACCGCTCTAGGACCATAAATCATAGGGGCCTAAAAAAAATTCTTCCAATAATTATATACAATGGATACTCTATATGTACTGCTCTCGTTTTTAGCCTAATAATAAATGTGACGTGAAGAACTAAAAGAGGAAGATCAAGCGAGAAAACTATCTTTGTTAGGGCACAAACACAAACTTGAAGTTTGTTTTCTTTCTATTGAATCGTTGATCGTTCCCTCTTTGTTAACAATATATAAGAAATAAATGAGAAAAACTAACAAAGAGTAAATATAAAGATCATACGCCTGTACTGTGTAAATTCCTCTTAGATTAGATTCTGAATTGTTTATTAAATTCATCTTCGTTTTTGGCATATTAAGTTGATTAAAATTGCGGATGATCACATTGATTGAATTTCTTTATTTGACTCTTTTCAGTTTTGAAATTAATGTTTGCGTTGATAAGAATCATGATCATGTAAAGTACCTCAGGTGTAGTCTTGTATCCTACCAACAACAACTGTTGGTAAGGAGTAGCAAGTCAAATCGGGATGACTTACCCTCAAGTGTTTGCTAGATTGGGTCATGCCGAATATCGGCTTCAGCAGATTTGATTTTCATGTTCCTTTTTGGCAATTGGAGTTAATGGTTATTTGCTTAAGTTACTTGACAATTGACAGATTCATGGGTAGAATCAAAATTAGATGTAATTGTTCTAATGTTGTTTTTTAAGCATTTGTCGATGCTCAAGAGATAAAAAATATATATAACTTTGTATTTTTCTTATTTTCAACCTTCTGTTAAGTTTTTACTAAGATTGTTCTAGGCTACCTAGCTACTAACTGCAAATTTTGTAGTTTTTTAATCGGTGCAAGTTCAGAATTCGTCAATGGCAACAACTCCTCTTTCCCCATTATATAAAAGAAGGCTATTTTCTAAATGTTCGCCCCGAGCCTCTAAAATGTTAAATAAAAATATATATTCCAGAACATGTTATAGGGCACCAAGATGACATTTAAGCAAATAAAAGGAAATATAAAATCTAAGAAGAATTATAGGGTTTAAAGGTCTTTTTTACCTGGTGATCAATGAGACATGAGAATTATGAGTAAGAAATAAACTATTAAGAATTTTATCTTTTGTTGCTTCTTCTTCTTTTTCAATTCAAACAACAATTTCTGGGATTTTGATTTAATTTGATTTGATTGTTACACCACCATTGTTATAGTTAGAGATATCCATTGTGTTTCTATGTAGTTAGTTTTTCTCTGATCGTTCATTTTTTCTGAGTACAAAGTTAGAATCGATTTATAAATAATTCTAACACCACACGCGTGTCGTAACTTAGGTCGTTAAATTGAAATTACTAAACGGAGTTGTTGTGATAGCAAAACTGAAAATATTTACACTAACCAACGTTAATTGTATTAACAATTTGACCTGACTTCCTGGTTGACTAACGGGTCAGCGACCCAAACTCAAAATCGGATAAACTGAAGATCCAAAAACTAAACATACCAAAATATATGACCCAAACACTAATTTACTCAACAAAATACAGAAGGACTTCGATGTCAAAGATAACACTAAGGTTCCCATTGAACCTGCAAAATGTTGCCTCCATAGAGAATATTATTGTTTTAGCATCTGCTACAAAATAACTTTATGAAGATAAAGATCGATGACTCTGCATCAGTCTCTTTTCGTTTTTATTTTATTATTTTATTATTTTTATTTTATGTGCCAATTTATTTTTTCTGTTTGTTTGCTTGTTTGCTTAACTTGGATCTGCCAGCTTTATTTCTAAGCACCTCGGCTGCTTTTCCTCGTCTATGTTCCCGTTTATCATTCTCTATCTGTAATTGTTCTATTTTTTTCCTAGAGATATTTTCAATAACTTTGTTGGGGGTCTATTCCATCACTACCTCCTGACTTGGAAGCGGCAAGCATTGCTTCTTCTACATGAACAGTCGCATCTTCCACCACCTTATCGTAAACATAACTTTGGGAAATCAGTCAAAAGCACTCTCAGAACCTGCTCCGTCAATTTCAAATTCATCAATCTTATCCCATCCTTCCCCACTCGCTAAGAACAACCTGAAATTACAATCACACTCCTTTTATACATATAACTAAAATAAAATAAATACTATAGAAAGTGGTTTTATAATATAATAATAGGTCTTACACAAACGCTCTGTAAATCTGGCTCGAACATTGCAACAAGCAATCCACATTTGAATGTATTATAGTCAACGTAATGATGCATGTTATAGCTTAACGCCTCCAACTCATTCAGATCGGTATTGAGAAAATCATGGATATTCCTCGCACATTTTTCAGAAGTCAACACCTTACCCCTTATGCTCTTCGTTTACCTGCAAATAAGTAAAATTTAAATTGTTGTTATTATCCCATGGAAGGGGTACTAATATGCAACTGTTACAATCAGGAGAGCATAACATGGTCTGCACCTCCGGATGACTACATAACAAGGTTGAATATTTTTCTCAAAACACTTACCAAGTTCCTCAACCTTACAAGGACATGATCGGTCATGAAGTTGCTTCCACTTATAGCTAATAAAATGGAGTGACGAATCCAAAACAATAATTCGATTGGGGCATGTTTTTTTTTTTGAAGATCATCATCAAGAATGTACATAACAGATAACAAGAGTGTAAAAGATGGTTCTGATGTTCAAACTCATCAAAAAAATATAGCATTCCATGCTTGCGTGTTTGTTTTTAATATGATTTATTCAAAAAATAAATTTATGTATACCAAAGTGTTCAAACTCATTAAAAAATATATATATAATAAAACAATTTATATCATATAAGAATAATTATATATAAAAATATAATTTATTTGGGAATGCTTATATGCAAAAAATAAAATACATATCATAAGAAATTGTGTCATTAACACATGAAACACATTTAACTTAGTATTAATACATATAATAAACGTATTAAGATAATATAAACACGTTAATGTGAACGAGTTTTTCATGATTTTTTGAACTTTTGTATTGGTAATACTTATATATTAATAAAAGATACTACTTAAACACGTTATATTGAACGAGTTCTTCCCATATTTAGTTGTTTATATGACTTGATAATTCTTATGATCTAAGTGTCAAAGGAAGAATATACATTATTTGTTTCTACAACTTATTCTATAGAGTTACGTAGTATTGTTTAATACACTTTTGTAGTTCCGACATAACACTGATATGACTCTTGTCATAGATTAGTGTTCAATTTTTCGGGAAATTGGATATATCTATCTGGTGGTGAATCTGGACTTTGAATTCATGTTAAGAAAGTTTTTTCTTTGGCATGAACTTAAGTTTGTTTATACAAGACTTAAATTTTGAATTTCTAATAAGATTCAGGATCGATCTTAGACTTGTGTTTTCGAAATCTTTGTCTCAATTTTATATCTATAAGATTTCTAAAGACATGCCAGTCTGAATGAAAAGTTTTATGTTAGGAAATACTGAACATGTATTTCAAATTATTATTGTTCGCATATATTCATTTGATACTCAAGGCTAAGATCCCGCTGGTAATATGAGAAACTTTTTCGAATCCATGTTTGGAATTGATATTCATATGCTTATCTTTCCCAGAAGATTGCATATAAATAGTCAATTATATTTGGCAAGCACATGATTGTGCACGAGCTAATATTAATTGTCATACTAATATGATTTCTCATATATTAGTTGGAAATATATTTTAAGATTTATGACAACATTGTGTATTAATAATATCGAAAGAATGTCAAGAATGTCTCAAGTTCAGACATAACATTTATTGTGTATCATTGAGAATTTTCAAATTTGGTTTTCTTGTTTTCCAAACAAGTCTTAGTCATAACACTATAAACAGTGAATCTTATATTCTTACAAACTCATCACAAAATATACATTTGTCGTGTGATTGTTGTTAATTCAACATAGTGACGAGTAAGCATGATTTGTTTCTGGATGTAAACAATTTTTCCTTTTAAAGTCTTCTTTGGGATCAAGAAGTTATAGTAATACCGCTGGTAGGAAACTAATAATCGCACTTTAGTTTTCATCAATTATTACTTGTTTTTGAACTAACATCACAATTATCTTCTAGATAAGTCCTTGTTTATCCCATGCTCATTCTTTTCTAATATAAGGCCACTCAAGAATTTTAAGATTTTACTCTTACATATCTAAGTGATTCTAGATCTGTGAGATAAATTATTGATTTGTTAACGTTAAAATACTCAGTTTCGTGAGATAAATCATTAGTGGAATCAAATGCACTATTGAAGATCAAGAAGATTAAATACTTTGAAGACTTCAAGTTCTTTTGTGTTTCTGATCTTGGCGTGATTTATCTTTGATACGCGTAAAGGTTGTAGAGATCGACAAATAATTGACTTGATTTTTCTACTTCTGTATTATAATTGTTTTTTAATTAAAGTAATTACACTTATGTGTTAACAACATCTTATATTGATCATATTAATCTATTCGTTGATCGGAGTCTAGTTTTTATCCAAGATTACCTTGTTGAAGTAATCTTGAGTTGTTTAAGTTCGATAAGATTATACAAGGTTTATCTGATATAGGTTATTGTAAAATAATTGGTGGTGTACTCGTCTTTTTACCTTTTTTTTCAAGACTTAATTGATGGCAGGATAATTTAAACATTTGATATGTCTTAGGACAATCCCTAACCACTAACCTAATCATTGAGTATCCTGGAAAAGCCCTTCTATTAGATTGAGAATCCTTAAATCAGCTTTCTCAAAAAGAGATAGCTTGGTTTGCTTTAGGTGTCCATGTATTGGACTCACATATTCCCCTTTTCATTTCTTATGAAGCTTATGGTCCACCAGTTGCAACATACATATCATCCTGCTGGTATTGAACCATCAAAAATTAGTGAAAACCCAATCAAGAACCACCGTCACTTTAACAGCCTATTTGGTTCAAGTTATTAAAGTCCATGAATTCAATTATAGGGTAATTCATTTCTTGGAATTGAATTCTAGGAAATGGATTCCTTAGTGAAACAAATAAAGTTTGGTTGAGCTAATTGAATTACATGGTAAACCAAATTTATAGAATCACTTTAATACCCCTACATTTTAGAATTGAAATTTTTTAAACCTAAAACATAAGAATTCAAACAATTATCCATTTTCCTGTAAAATTAAAAATTCGGAAGAATAAGAGAAACGCCGTTCTTAAGTACATCCACTTCCCTGCAACAACAATGCTTAAAACAACAAAACCAGCCTTACTTCCATTTGATCTGAATCACTGCTGACGAAAAGCGAGTTAACACCCAGTTGTGCAATAGCTTCTTTTGCTTTCCTATAAGAGGTATTGATGACCATAACCTTCTGTCTGAATACTCGCATATTTGACAGCCACATGACCTAGTCCACCAACATCCAGATCAAACTTATGTCACTACACCCACAATCTCGTGCTAGTGTAAATATAGTCTCTATTATGAAAGAAGGGAAAACTACATAATTCATGTTTCTCATAAGGTACACTGAAAAAGAAATAAAAAATCATAAGGTACGTTGAAAATGCCCAAGAAAATTATATGTTAACTCAATGTCTAAGCTATGATTTATGTATATATCAGACAAAATGTGACTGATTGAACTTCCACCTTAGCAGGTTTTAAGTAAATATTGGTTGTCATGTTAATTAGCATTCTTTTATGCATAGTAATCGTTGCATTCTGCTTTATACATTGTCGCGTAAATTTCTTAGAAAATCAAAATTCAAATTCTTATTCATG
This sequence comes from Papaver californicum, assembly GCA_023531435.1. Classification (NCBI taxonomy): domain Eukaryota; kingdom Viridiplantae; phylum Streptophyta; class Magnoliopsida; order Ranunculales; family Papaveraceae; genus Papaver; species Papaver californicum. The sequence continues at coordinate 3,835,605 of JAJJMC010015296.1, forward strand.
TTTGTATTTGTAACTATCAAATATATGGCATGCTATACCTGATGTACTTTTTATACACTCAACTAAAGTATTGCAAGCATTCATAATAGATATTGATATAATGAGCAGCATTAAGATCATAAGGTTACATTGACTTTTCCCATTTGAACTCACAATATTGGTGATTAACGTGTACATTCCAAGTTTAAATCCACAAGAAAGTTTCTGTGCCGGCGCAAACTAGAAAAGTTAATAGATAGAACACATAAGGCCAACATATAATTAAGAGCACCTTCCAAAAATGCAATCTGTCACTTATGTGTTGAATCATTCACAAATGATCTTTATGATTTACTGTTTCGCCCTTTAGGTTATGGGAGTTTGGTTACTATGATATTTTGCATCAACAAGTGATAAAAAAAATAGTTGGTGTATAATGTTTCATGTACCACAATCATTATTGCAGGATAATATTGGTTCACCCAAACATACAAACAAACGGTTTAAGCTCATGATGATAGTGTGTACTGAATCAACAACAAAAACAACAAATTAAAACCAGATCCATAAATAAATTCAACCTATTCAACAAATTCATATACTCAAACAAATTGATTGGTAAACTCAAACAAGATCAAACTAAACAAAACACTAACAAAATTAGTAAAATGCATGAAAGTAAAACTAACCTGAGAAATGGAAAATGAGACTCAGCATCAGTAACACCAATAGGAAAAGCATGGAGACTGGTTTTCACTTCATGGAACTAGGTTAAAAATTTGTTGGGGCTTTAGTTTCTCCATGGAATCTCTAGCTCGAGCTGATAATTTTTTTCTGTAAAAATAAATAAAAAAACTAATATTCGAACGAAGTTTGATATCTTGTTGATGGATAGTTAAGTAATTAGGTTTTGATTCCTGTGAATTGGTTTCATTGCATCGTTCGACCAATGCAATGGAAAATAAAACTTTGGGGGTAATCCGATTCCAAAAGAATTGAATTCTAGGCTCGAAAATTATGTTTGGTGATAGACACATTTTTGTATCTAAATTGTGCCGAATATCTGTTTCGTTAATGTTCGATTTTTTACTTATTATGTCTTTCTAGGTATTTTTGGGAAATAAACATTTACGGAAAAATCGGCTCGAAAAGTGATAAAGGCACCCGGAAAAATGATAAAGGCACCCCCTTTTCATTTCAAATCCGAGAATGGCGGGAACATGTGAAGAAAACTTCTGATAAGGGAGTTACGTGATTTTGTGAGATTTTGAGTGTTTCTAAGTTACCCAAAGACTAGAAGAGATCAACACAAGCTTAAACACATCAAACAAGAGTGATTTACGCCGGAAAATTGGCTGGAAAATCCAAGTTTGGACGGGAAAAGGACTTGGTTCCTGTTTTGGTTTCAAACAAATTCAGAGATTGATTGGGAGTTGTTTTAAGAGTTTGATTTGACTTAGAAGACTCTCTAGGGTTTGTACACCCTATATATAGCTAAGAGAAGGGTTGAAATCGAGGGGACAAAGTTTGGGAACCACCGAAAAACCCAAACAGACAACACGTTGCTGCCAGAGAAGAAGAGGAAGAACAAACAGCACTTCAAAACTGTCGCTGATAGTGCTGTTTCTGTCACTGTTTAAGCTGTTAACCCGTTCTTTTGCTTCTGTAACGCACCGAACCCTGTACTGTAACGCTTATAAGGGTCTATGTTCGGCTGTGTTACTTCTTTTTAGCCCTTTGTAAACACTTTTTGAGCAATGAAAGACTATTTTGAGTGTGTTTCGATTACAATGAGCTAATCACCATTACTGTGGTGACGGAGGAAGCCTTTCTTCCAATAATTAAGTGGTATGTCTATTTTATCTATATTTTCTTTACAATTCTTTTATTATTAATTGCTTGATTAAAATTGAAAAAATGGTTTTTCTTAAATAGTTATGTTCTCTTTTGATGAGTCATGCTGGGTTGACTGCTTTTGATGTCTCATGCTTAGGATTTACAATTATTCTTTTAAAAACCTATTTTTGGCATATTTAGATTAAATTGAGCATAGAATTGTTAGGCATATCACAAAAGTATTGGTGAATGGTGGAATCTTAAACCCTAGTTTTCTTCCATCTATTTTTAAAATCAAATTTGTTTAATCTTATTTATTTTTAGTAATTAAAAATTAGGTCTAGAAATTAAATCTCCACAAGTCCGAGAATCAAACCCTTTTACCACTATATTAAAATCACATTAATTTTTGGCTCCGCCGACGCGGACTTTTTTTTTAGGTTTAGAGTTTTAGAATTATTTTTAGGTTTTAGGTTTTATTTTTATTATTTTACTTTGTTCTATTTTACGTTTCTTTTGGTATTTCTCTTTTTGCTACAGGTTGGATTTTGGATCAAAAAGAAAGTGAGCCAAAGACTTGGAATTAAAGCTAAAGACTTGGAGTTAAAAGTTAAAGCTTAAAGAACGAAAAAGAAGACGAATATTTTTCTTAATTAGATTTTATTTTATTTAGATTTTTTTTGTGTTCTTTTAGAAAAGTGTATTAGGATTTTTATTATTTCTGTATTTTTTTTTTATTTTTTTTGGACACTTTTTGGACATTATTTTTGGGACTTTGGACATTATATTATTTTTAAACCCTACGGAAGGGTATTATTTGAATATAAACTGCTACAGGGAAGGACGACAATTACGATATTGTCTCGGCCCCTCGGGTTCGCACACTGACACAGGAGTCGGTGGCCCGAGTCGACTACAATCGAATCATCCCTCGTCTGGTACGGGAGGTAAGATTCGATCAACCCACGAATCCCCTGCAAGTGGGTTTACTGTATTCCTTCGTATGCATATATGTTGAGGAATTGAAAACGGACTTAGTTTTATAGTAAAGGGCAAGAACTGGCCATACAAGATAAGAACTCGGATTTCATCACTGTTTCCTTCTTGCCCGCTTTAGGAACACGTTACCAAACGCGAAACTAAAACCTTAAAATTTTGACTAGAAAGAGACCTATAGGGTATCGAGCTTATTGGAAAATCGTTCAAAGGAATGTACTGGTTACTTTATTAGCCTAACTCGAAGTTCAGGAATATTATTTTAAGTTGATTAGAGCCACCTTGTAACCCAGGGAAAAGTGCCAAAGAGACAGGGTTATCAAAGCCCCTTAGAGCTTATCCTGTTTCTCTTCGACTTAATCTAATTTGGATCGTTCTAAGAGGTTTGCTAAAATTGTAACCAGTTGCCTTTTGAAAGAATAGAAGCTGATCTAGAAACAATCTAAGTGGATCCATCATGCTTTTTGTTAGCTAGATTCAATAGGTTTGATTTGGTTGAGTCGGCCTTGTTTGTGAATGTTTAGAAACCCCTTCATGTCGGCATTTATTTTCTTAGATTTTTTTTAATTAGGAATTTTTATTTTTTAGAAAATGTCGAACTGGTATTGTGAGGACCAATACAATGAATATCCGACTGAATTTCAAAATAGACATTATCCATACTATCAACATTGTGTGGATAGTAATCGGGATCACCACCAACCTTTTGGAGGCTATTACTCATACCAAGGTGATCCCAATTACTATTTGTACATACATCCGTCTTATGAACATGAAAGTGAGCAAAATTCTAGTTCTTTGTCTTGGAGGGATGCCCTAAAACAAATGCAATCTAGTACTCCCCATGATGATTTGAGTTCGTTATCTTGGAGGGATGCCCTAAAGCAGATGCAATCTAGTACTCCACATGAACCTAGTATGCCTCTAGAAGAATCACATGAGCAGTTGCAAACCAGTACCCCTTATGATCCATTTGATTTTCTAAAAGAATCCCTCAGGGAGTTGATTGAGAGTACAAAAAGATTTGTATTAAGTGTGAATGAAATGTCTGTAAATAATAATATTGCTCAAAATGATCTTAATTGACAATATAGTGCTACCCTTGATAATTATTCACCTAGTCAAGAGGACGAGGATAGAATTGGTAACACTACTTATTTAGACGAGGTTCAAACATCTTCATGTTATTATGATGATGAGGATAGTGTTGATGAAGAACTTGAAATATACAGGCAGAGTGATCAGGAAACTGTCAATCCAATTATGCTTCATGATGATAGTGTTATTTCTTGTTCAAATCCAAATAATTTTAATGATCATTCACCTATTCAAAAGGAAGAGGATTTGACCAGAGATACCACTGTTTTAGACGATGTAGAACTCTTTTGTTTTGAAACCGGTAATGGTTTAGAGGAATGGGTTTACCCTGAGAATACTGTTTTAGAGTCCAACGATTTAGAAACAATAGTTGTAGATAACCAAGATAGACTCGTAGAGATTTTAAATATGAGTGAGGATGCACCACTTGATTATAACTTAGAAGAAGCAATTGAAAATTTTCGAGAATCTGATGATCTAGAAATTAAGGAAATTGTGACTAGTCTATCCAGAGACACCCAAAATTCTAAGTTTGGGGGTGATTATCATTCTCCCTGTGTTTTACCTTTGACTCTTTTAGAAGTCCCTCACTTGGGACTTGATGTTTGTGCCTTTACCATATTAAGAGATTATCTTCAAGAACTGTTTCCTAAACCTAATCATTTCCATAAAGATGTTTAGTTGTTAGAAACCCATCCTCTGGTCGATGTGGTTTACCTAGGCGATAATACCCAGATTGACTTTGTTTTCCCACCAAAATATTTTCTTCCATATGTGGGAACGTTAGAATTTCAAATGTGTCACTTATTAAGTTTTAAGACTAAACCTAATTACTTTAGGGAATCGACACATTTGCTTAAGAATGACCACCTTCATAGTAGTCAACTTTGTGGGTCAAATCTGATTGACTTTGAGGATCCACAATTATTCAGGTTATTATTATGTGCTTCTAAGTTCTTAATTGAGTTTTTCCAGACTTTACAACCTGATCCTGTTGATCATGCCTATGAGGAAATCCAACCCATGAAAATGTTTTATCTAGACCCTTTTATAGAACCTGAACCTGAACCACAACTAGAAGTAGTTATCTTAAACAGAAAACTAGATAAGGGTGTGCTCGGTTTGTTCATTTTCTTGGCATGTTGTAGTTTTCTATTTGTGATAGCATTATTTGATTCAGATGACCCACAGCTGTTCCGACTATTGCTATATGATTTCATGAGGTGACTAATTCTTCCTTAGTCTGGATGAAGACTTTAAACTTAGCACTTCTTGGGAGGTAACTCATGCTCATGAAACACGGTAATATCTTTTCTTAATTCCTTTTCGTGAAGTGGTAACAGTTTCTCCTTGTTCATATTTTTAATCATTCATCTTTAGAAACATTGGGGATACTGTTTGATTTAAGTTTGGGGGTAAGGGAGAAACTTTTTTGTTAAATAATAAAGCTCTAGAATTTAGAAGCTTGTGAACACTTCAGGGTGACACTAACCATTCTAGGTAGATAGAAACTTAGCTCTTTTTCTATAGGAATTGGTGTGCCTAGTTAAATGGTCTATTCATAAAAGGACAGAGTTCAGGTGTTAGAAATAACATGATAGTTGTCACCACATCTTGGAGTCTATCTCGACCATATCACTTTCTGTTTTTACTTTTACAATTTTGTGTTTCTCTAAGTGATTTGGTGGGGCCCAGTATAAAATTGTATCGCCGTCAGGATGAAATAGAGTAGAGTGTTTTGAGATCAAGCCCGATTCTTGCTTTATTCAAAAAAAAATAAAAAAAATATTGACACTTTGATAGCAATATGTGTGTGTGTTCTCCCTGTCTCTGTCGCCTAAGCAAGCGTGGAACGCAGGATCCATGGGAACTATCACGTAAGATGCTGATAAGAATCATGCGCTTGGATTCAATTTGATCTAATCATGTTGTCAATATATTTATCGTTTTATAAATTGATCGCTGGGACCCTTGTATATACCAGTTGAGTCGATATTAGTATTAGGTTTAAGACCATGTATCTCAACCCATTAGGATTCATCCTGGCACTGACCTTCAGACAGATATGGGAAACGCCGTTCACCTTAGTCAACACGTGCAACCTTCACATTTTCCATGTCCATCTTCTAAATCTTTTCATGTGATTGAACTTTGATAGATTCTGAGTTTTGTGGTTGAACGATTATCTGAGTAGAGCTCTGTTGTCTTATATATGAATTTTAGTATGCTTGAGTAAACACTCGTGTACAGCAATTGGACTCATATAGGGTAATGATTCCCATAGCCGAAGAATTGAGTAAGCCAACTAAATAGCTTGTTTAGTGTCTACCCTTAATCGTTCACGAGTAGCTAAAATCTGGAGTAAAGGTTTTGTGGGTATACCTCTTGTAAACCCTCACGAGGAAAAACTCGTCCACTAGGGACACCTAGGGGTTTAACGGCTTATTACATATGCTAAATGTAGTCGCTATTCCTGCTAAAGTGAGTTAGGATTTTATTTTTATTTGCTCGAGGACTAGCAAATAGTAAGTTTGGGGGTATTTGATAGACACATTTTTGTGTCTAAATTGCGCCCGAATATCTGTTTCGATAGTGTTCGATTTTGTACTTATTATGTCTTTCTAGGTATTTTTGAGAAATAAACATTTACGGAAAAATCGGCTCGAAAAGTGATAAAGGCACCCGGAGAAATGATAAAGGCACCCCCTTTTCATTTCAAATCCGAGAATGACGGGAACACGTGAAGAAAACTTCTGATAAGGGAGTTACGTGGTTTTGTAAGATTTTGAGTGTTTCTAAGTTACCCAAAGACTAGAAGAGATCAACACAAGCTTAAACACATCAAACAAGAGTGATTCACGCCGGAAAATTGGCTGGAAAATCCAAGTTTGGACGGGAAAAGGACTTGGTTCCTGTTTTGGTTTCAAACAAATTCAGAGATTGATTGGGAGTTGTTTTAAGAGTTTGATTTGACTTAGAAGACTCTCTAGGGTTTGTACACCCTATATATAGCCAAGAGAAGGGTTGAAATCGAGGGGACAGAGCTTGGGAACCACCGAAAAACCCAAACAGACAACACGTTTCTGCTGCTGCCGGAGAAGAAGAGGAAGAACAAACAGCACTTCAAAACTGTCGCTGATGGTGCTGTTTCTGTCACTGTTTAAGCTGTTAACCCGTTCTTTTGCTTCTGTAACGCACCGAACCCTGTACTGTAACGCTTATAAGGGTCTATGTTCGGCTGTGTTACTTCTTTTTAGCCCTTTGTAAACACTTTTTGAGCAATGAAAGACTATTTTGAGTGTGTTTCCATTACAATGAGCTAATCATCATTACTGGGGTGACGGAGGAAGCCTTTCTTTCAATAATTAAGTGGTATGTCTATTTTATCTATATTTTCTTTACAATTCTTTTATTATTAATTGCTTGATTAAAATTGAAAAAATGGTTTTTCTTAAATAGTTGTGTTCTCTTTTGATGAGTCATGCTGGGTTGACTGCTTTTGATGTCTCATGCTTAGGATTTACAATTATTCTTTTAAAAACCTATTTTTGGCATATTTAGATTAAATTGAGCATAGAATTGTTAGGCATATCACAAAAGTATTGGTGAATGGTGGAATCTTAAACCCTAGTTTTCTTCCATCTATTTTTAAAATCAAATTTGTTTAATCTTATTTATTTTTAGTAATTAAAAATTAGGTCTAGAAATTAAATCTCCACAAGTCCGAGAATCAAACCTTTTACCACTATATTAAAATCATATCATTTGGTTCGGAGAATTGGACCAATTACCTTATAATCGGATTCCTGGCCTCCCAATTCTCCGAACCAAACGAGCTGTAAGTTTAAGATGATATTTTTAAGATGAGCTGTAAGTTTAAGATGATATTTTTATGATTGGCTTTGACGGCGATCGTTAGTTAATTCCGAGTTTGAGTTTTACGTTTTATTGGATAATCATACTACTTGTACACTTTCAAACTGACATTTCTATACAGTCTATGCTCGCCTAGTTGCCCGTGTCCATACTTATAAAATATTCACGGGTACTTTTAATATACGTAGTCTCTCCGTGGCAGCAAATTCTTAGGCTTATCCTTGATCTATCAACCTGAAAAGACTAGTTTAAGAATATTAAACAACCCATAGTTTGTTGAAGCCAAAAAGAAAATGATCTATATATCTACGGGTTGCTGTTGTGCTTTGTTTTGAATTTTAAAATTTGAAAACATCATGTCCCAATGATTTTATACCTGGTTAACTTTAGGTCTACATAAATTATTTTGGTTCTACCACTAAAAGATAAAATAGGATCATTATAACGTAAATGCTAAAACTTCTTATCTAACTATTTATATCAATGTCTAATTTGTCACATGATTAATTTATATTAATTAATTTGATTAATAGTTGTTTAATCGTGTTAGTTGTCAAATCAACTAGTATTAAGTAATTATTAAAACTTACAAAAATTTCAGAAATTTTGATTTTTTTTAAAGTTAATCAACCCAGAATCGGTGGATATGATGAACAACGTATGCCGATTCTGGGTTGGTGTTCTTCGTGATTGAAGAACACCAGAATCGATGGATGATTCCTTTCATAAAGAACGATTCTAATAATTGTTGGATGTGGGTGTAATTACCAAACGATTCTGATACACTTTCATAAAAGATAAATTTCATTCATAGTTTAGGAAATTAGCGCATTGCATTACATAGTTTAGGATATTAGCGTATTGCGTTACATAACCTAGTACGCGTATTCTTGAAGCTCGCACATTAATACATCGTTAATGAACCTCCGAGCACGTTGGTTCAACACGGAGTATTCCCTCGCGTGCATGAACATTCTTTCCCCGTTTCTAATTCGCCGTAAGCTATGGAATCGTTCGACCTGAAATTAAACCGATTACATTTTAATATGCAAACATCAAACGATGAGAGAGGGATAAAAATGCCGAACTACTCACTTTCTCAATGTTAGAAGCTTGGGGATGATGCTCGTGAACCATTTGCGATGGTTAGGGTTCCCGGTGAATTCTTTGGGATGGTAGAATCTAAAAGCTAGGTCTCTACATTTGCGATGGTTAGGGTTCCCCGTGAATTCTTTGACTCTCTTCCAAAACATCGAATAAATTTCAAATGGACGTTCACGGAAGACGGGAATGAACGACTTGACGAGCTCCAAATCTTCATCCGGTTCCCAATCCATTTTCCCGACTTTATTTGAGTAGTGGATGAAGTGAGAGTGAGTAAAAGGCATAAGTTTGGGACAAGTTGAGTAAGAGATAGAGGTCCTTCTTATATAGAGGTAGACACAACGACTATTTTTTTCTTCAAAAAACTCCAAATTTAGGTGAAATATTTTGTATGAATCGTTCGATATGTAAGACCACATCGAACGATTCTTGGGTTATCGAAAATGTCAAAAACTAGGCTTGATAGAATCGTTGTATACATAGGTCCACATCAAACGATTCTAAGCTAAAAAAAATATGAAAATTGGCATTTTCTCTTCCTAGAATCGTTCGCTATGGTTGTCCACATCGAACGAATCTAGGCTAAAAAACCAATAAAAAGTTTGGTTTTTCTCCGCCTAGAATCGTTATATGTGGATGCCCACATCGAATGATTCTAGTCTAAAAAAACCAACAAAAATGTTGGTTTTTTCTCTTCCTAGAATCGTTAGCTATGAATGCCAACATCGAACAATTCTAGGCCAAAAAACAACAGAGAGTTTGGTTTTTTTCTCTGCCTAGAATCGTTTGATATGAACGTTGACATCAACCGAGTCTGAATACAAGGAAATGTTCTCTTCAATGGAAATTTTATTTTCCCAGAATGTATCCTAATTTTTGGCCTAATTCTTCTTCTGATGATTGATTCAACCTCTTTTCTGTTCAGAATCGTTGGATAGGTTTATCCTCGTCGAACGATTCTGGTAAAATATCCAGAGTTCCAATGATAAATTGTCCCATTGTAGTTCTTTTATCACGTCTTAGCATACACAACAATTTTACAAACAACTAAATCCGTTCCTTCATAAACTAAGAAACCTATTTATCCATATTTTTAAATACGAACGACAAACATAAATTAAAGGCATAATTATCCAAAGTGAAAGACATAAGTTTGAAAAACAAGAAAGCATCCATTCAACCATATCACCGTTTTCCCCACGACCACGATCACCTCAACCTTGTTTGGCAGGTCCTTCTCCACTGCTTGATTTGCCCCGAGCAGCCTTTCTCACTCTTGGTTTCTTTGTTGGCACCGGCTCCGCCTCCTCCCAAATCTAGTACCATCTTGTTCATCCTCCGTATCTTAGTATTCTTCAATCTTTGCCTGGTTCGCCGCAACATGTTCTCCTCTTCTGATACATATTTTTGCTTTCTTGATCAGGTACATGATTCGTTTTCTCTGTTTTCATTTTAAACAACAAACAAATTACGGTTCATGTTAAACCCTCGTAACATACTATAAGAGACCACAACACGTACCAGAATATCGAGAGCTCTATCTCGATTCTTGATCAAGGGCCTCTCATCTATTCGTATCACACGATGTGAGAAACGTTGTGGTACCACGACATGTATTCCGGAGATGCTTCGACATCTCAGTTAGTATCCTTACCCAATCACTGGATGATGGTAACGGATCGTGAACAACCATAATGTCGTTCTCAATGGATTTACATTTACGCATATTAATTTTGTATTTTGTATTAAAAAGGATTTCTTGCACAGCATCATATTGCCTCGCCACTCTTGTCGGGTTGTACATTACATAGCCTCTGGGTGAAACAAAGGTCCATAATAACATTGTTTCGTGCACCCAACCAACATTATATCTACAAATGCTTTCTTGTAAGGGTTAAAGACAACATCCGCCGTCGTCAAGTTGTCCAGATGCCGCCTCAGCTCAAGGAGGTCCTTCTCCTGACTCTGTCCCTTTCCGTTGTAGGAGTATTTGCTTCCAAAATAATCACCTTCCCAATTCCCTTGCACACCTGCCTTCTTAGCAAACTCTGAGAAGTGCAAGTATATCCACACCTGGAGAAGAGCCACATTCCATCCGAATTGAGTTATGTCTACCCTAGTACACTTTATCATCTCATTGAACAAGTATGCAAGGCAAGCAGTGCCCCAAGAGTACTCGCAGACTCGGTCCAATGGTTCCGCTAACTGGATGTAGTTGGCGTTCACCCGAAAACCGAAAACGTCGGGGAAGATAACATATCCCAAGATGTAAAATATATATGCGGTGGTGGTATAAACGATACAATGCGGGGTTAGCTCACGTCTTTCATGAAGATCTTTTGTTCCCGAGAACTCTTCCCTAAGGTGGCTGAGATGGAATATTCTCTTCTTTTTGTCTTTCACCACCGTTATCTCCCTCGTGGTTTTGTCCGCATCCCAACCAAATACCTTAGAGGTGAACTTGTAGATGTTCTCCCAACTAACCTCATTCCCGTAGTTGGGCCCCCTAACAGTTCTACCTCCAACGCTGAGACCTGTGATCAACTGCACATCGTTTGGGGTTTGTCATTTCCCCAAACGGAAGATGAAAAGTATCCGTTTCCGCGTTCGAGGAAGGAAAAAATAGGGAGCTTGTCATACCAAACCACGGAGTTTTTGACTCAACGTCAACCCCGTTCTTTTAACGATCCTTTTTACTTCGGGTGCTTCTCCATCCAACGACCATAACACTATTTTGGTAATTGACGATTGGTGTTTTAGAAGACGCACGACATCGATGTGAACCTAAATAACATATCACGACAAATTAGAAAGTGCATGATAGCTTAAATAATAAAGTAGACGATATACAACATAAAAAGAAGATATTTACCGTGGTTGCACATACCGTAGAGCCCAATTGTGTTGGTACCCCCATAACAACTCTCCTCCATCGCCGGTAACCCAGAAATAGCCTCATCGAGGCGGCTCTTTAACATCATCTCAGACTTTAGATTTTATGTTTTTTTCTTCTTCCTTCCTGGCAGTGGTGCATCTTTATCTCCTTATTGTTCTTGTGGTGGTTATTGTGGTGGTGCTGGTGGTGCTCCTCCATCACTGCTCTCACTATCTTCTTTATCACTTTCCTCTTCACCTTGACCTCTATCATATTGTGTATCAGAAGAAGAAGAATCTTCTTCTCTTCGATGCTCAAATTCAGGTGGTTCATTGATGGAGACCGCTTTAGCTTTGCCCGTCGACCCCCTATGATGGTTAGCCTCCAAGTTCTTACCGTCTTTTAGACGAGGTCCCAAGCTTTGAGGAGTAACAAGATCATGTTTTTTCTTCACTCTCTTTTCCGGTGCCTTTTCCTTTTCCTTATCCCTAAAGAGTACGACAACAATCGAATTCAAATGAATTTAGGAATTCCAAGAGTAGAATCAGCCACCACGATACATCCACATCCAACGGTTCCTAGAATTATAGACTAAAGAATTGTTCGATGTTGGTGTTCATATCCAACGGTTCTAGGCTAAAAAACCAATAAAAATTAGGGTTTTTCGATTCAGAATCGTTAGATATGGATGTCCATATCCAACGATTTTGATACAGTTCAGAATCGTTCTATGTTGGTGTTCATATCCAACGATTCTAGGCTAAAAAACCAACAGACACATAAGGTTTTTCTCGACCCTGAATCGTTCGATAGATGTCCACATCGAACGCTTCATATAAATGTTCAGTTGCAACCCGACCCAGAATCGTTAGATGTTCATGTGCGCATCGAACGATTCTGGGTCGATGTTATCTGGCTTTTCAGTTATTTCGGAATCGTTCGACGGGGGCATGAACATCAAATGATTTAAATTGGAATCGTTGGATGTAGATATAAACATCCAACGATTATGGGTTTCATAGAAAACTCAGAAATCAAATTTTTCAATTTTTGAGTTTTGGCATGTGATTGAAACCTAATTTTGAGTGATGGGATGATAGAAAAGTACCTGATTCGAGCCATTTGCTGTATCGAGCTACGAGTTTCTTCGTCTTCCTCCTCTGTCACCGTATTTTCTTCGGTTTATGTTTAATTGCTTATGCAATTCCTGGATTGCTTGCACTAGGTAGAGTTTCTCCTTTACTGTGATGCTTCATTCATCTTGCCATTTTCGTTTATAGAAAAATCAAACGATTAATCGTTTTTTGAATCGGCGAATTTTTGACGATGCTTTGGTTTGAAATAGAGAAAAAAAGGGGAAGAGATAAGAAGAGAAGGAAGAAGAAGAATCGGTTGATGAAGTTAAATGAAAAATAGGCTATAGTAATTAGTTTTAGTAATTGGTTTTACTTTTATTTGTAGTTTTAGGTTTTTGTAGAAGGTAATTTATTATTTTCGCGTAAAAATAGACACTCCTTATCTACTAATATGGATGAACACAAAATTTAATATGGCCAAAATTATTCGTATAGACCCCGATTTAGCTAGGATTTTATAAGATCCAACCTTTTGTGAATACACTTTAACTTAAAAACCTAGAGCCTAATGTATGCAAAAACAAAAAAAAAGATGTCAGAACCCATTTTTTCACCAAAAAAAATCACACTAGAAAATAACCTAACCCAAAAAGATGAAAAAATCCCTGAACTTGAACAAATTATTCAATATTCCTTCCTTAACACTAATAGATGATCTATTCATTTTTAAATTTTGTCCCGTTAATATGTGACCTATATCATTAAACAAGAATATATTTTTAAAAGAGCACCTTGTTTCGTATCTCAAGTGAAGTAGAAGTAACGCCTAGACTACTACCCTTCTACTCTGCAAGATCTGTCGCGCGTATGAACCGATTACTTCCAATAGGATCTTCTTACTTCTTAATAGAGGACTGGTCCTAACCGTGTGTTTCTTCAGTGAGCAAGGGCAGCCAAAACAGCTATATACATAAGGGGCGAGCAAAGTCATGGGCAGCTAAATAAGCCTCTTTATACTCGTAGTTAACAACAAGCTCCTTTAGAGAGGCGGAGTGTAAAGTCCTTTTTTGAGCCTTGGGAGTGAGCCCAGTTAAACTACCCTTTTAATTGATTATTGTTAACATAAGAAATATGTATAATTTGATATCCATGTTTATATTCGTTGCGTATGCGTTTTAAAATACTTTTTAATTATATAAAGTCTACAAATATCCGTGGTATAGTTTGAGAGATATCTTATTCATAAATTTTATTAATTATTATCCATAAGGATATAATTGAAAAATATACTTAAATATTTTTTTTTATTGTTTTAAAAATTGTACAATCTTAAACTAAATCATTTATTAGTAGGACGAAAGAAATATGTTTCATTCAAAATGATTAAAATCATATCATGCAAAAATTAAGTCAGAAAAATATGAATGAATCTCAAAACTTTTGAAAAATATTGACATTTCCCACTGTCTTTTAGCCTTTGTTAGAAAGTGAGAAAAGTTGAATCCATACACTCATTTTTGTGTTTGTTCATTGTTGGAACTTTTTTAAGGTTTCATGATTCTAAAAAAGAAATGGTTTACATAAGAATCAGTTCTTAAAATCTAGGTTTAGTTTTCTTGGAAATTTTGTTTTCAAATGAATGGATTCGAATCAATCAAAAGTTAGTGAATCTTGGTAATGATGAATCTTAATTGAATTAATCTCATTTTAGTTGTTTTCTTATTTGTCTTTGAAGAAGAAATAGTTTGAAATTTTTAGGTTGACAAATACATGGTGACATGATATTTTTAGGGTAAATGTGCCGCCACTATCAAACGTATGAAAAATGCCAATATTACCTTTGTCCAATCACTTTTTAGTATCAAGAAAATTTCTGTCCTGCTCACTTGGTTTTTATCTGAGGAGTCATTGTCCATGAGGTGGGTCTTTTCAAAATCAAATCTTTTGGCGCCAGGTGCCTTGCACTCTTGCTCGAGACTCAGCCTTGAGTCAACTTGCGAAGAAATGTCAACTGGATTTTGATTGTTAAAACACATAAATTTGATGCGTCATTAGGTTAATTTCTTTTGTTTTTTTTGGTTAGATATAGTTTCATTTCTTTGTGTCATTTTTACTTTTCCGAAAAACTGCAAAAATAGTAGTTTGAATTCAAAAAAGACTATAGGGTGTAGAGGTATAAATTAGGGTGTTCCAGTCCAGTCCAGCACGATATATTACGACAGATTTATGTGCTGTGTTGGATCAGACTAATTGGCCTAGTGACACAGTATAACATGTGACACGATATATCACAACATGCTAAGAAAGTACGTCATAACATGTATAAAACGTTACACAATACGGTGTAATACGACATATTTTGTGTATATTTTATAAAAGAGTGTTTATTCTAACCAATTTTTGATATTTTATTTTATTTATGTTGTGTTGTTTATATAACAACACATATAATATCTAAATATCTAAAAAATATCAACTTTAAAAAATATACAATAAATGTGTTAAACACAGCACAACACGACACAACACGCCCTCAAACACGATACGTCTTAGTTTCAGGCACGACATAGCACGGTACCTAGCACGATGGATTTGTCATTTGATGGGCCGTGTTATGCTGTACCGGCCCGTTTTACATCTCTAATAGGGTGTATGAATACTAGATGCAAAAATCAAAACAAAAATATTTTATTTCATAGAAAAATAATTTTTGTATTTATAAAAATTATTATAAAATTATATATCTTTTATTATCGGAAGTTAAAAAACAATTTCTAAGATAGTATTCAAACACCCTATAACCCAACAAGAAAAATTTCAAGTCTTTTTTTTTGTAAACATTTCTACCGACATGTAACTTTCATACCTAATTTGAAGCTCATGTCGGAAAAATTAGGAATTTCTCTCAGAAGGTTGAAAGATTCGTTAGAAATGCCTGGTGTGCTTCAAATCAAATTCTTAACTGTCTTTAGACATCTGCCGTTGATCTAATGGATCACATTTGGCTGTAAAGTCGATTGGAAATTTTATTTAAGCCTGACTTCTTTTACGCGGTTACCATCATCATTTTGTAAGGATGATGGAAAAAGTAATTTGACACAAAACTAGAAACAAAGGTAAACTACTAGAGGGAGTTAGAGTGTTCTGGACCTTTGGTAAGACACGATTATCTAGTAACACATAATCGAGAGGTAACTCAGTTTGCCTTGAACACGTATCGAATTTTCAAAGTGTAAATGCAAAGGGGTGTTTTAGAATTTGCATTTAGGTTTAGTTGTCACAATTGGAATGAGCAAAATTGAGTATTGATGCAAACCTACAAAACCCAACATCACTAGCATAGTTTCGTTGCGCTGAACTCAAGAAAATGTTCACAGAAACAAGTCACCTGGTTATTACTTGGTTTTTAACCTTTTATTTTATTAATTATTGTGTATACAATCTGATTGATTTTTTTGTTTAAAAATAATTACAATGTCCACATAAAATCATGTACTATAAGAGAAGATAGTCATCAACCAAAAAAATCAAAGACCTCAGTGACATACTGTATGTACGGATGGACCGAGTTTGAGCGGATTATTTTGAGTCGAAAGCTCAAGTTTTTATGTTGTTTTAAAAAGTAGCTAGGAAGCATCTAAACAACTAAGTAAATTTATCAAATTTTAAATCTAATTTTAGATTGAAAATTGACAAGACAATGGCATTATTAAGAAACATTAATTTTCAATTGATAGTTAAGAGGATTATCTTTCCCCAACAACTACCCTAATCAGATGTGTTTCTATCTGTATATCAAGCAAATACAAAGACAATGCCATATCCTAATCATTGAAATCAGTTTCTAATATAAGTACTAATTTTAAATCCAAATTATTAGTCTGATCAAGCAAAGCCCGGGAGACAGTGATGGAGAAAGAGTATTTGCCCTTATTTAGAGACTATAGTGGGAATAAGATAGAAAACCAAACAATTTGGTAGTATCTTCTTTTCATGAAAAACTACTTATTAGATAAGGTTGATGTCGATTATGATTTCTTTTTCTAGGTACTTTGTCTTTCTGTTTGTTTGGTTTCTTTTCTATTGGTTTATTACAAAAGGAACCATATTATCATTGATTAAGGCCATTCAAGTAGGTGGCTCCAATAAATTTATCCCAACTAGGTATAAAAAATGGGGACATTTCAACATAAGGTCATGCTAGAGTCATGTAAGAATGTGTTAACACTTTGTATTTATTGCTTATATTATGTTTTCCTCCATTTTCATGTATATCTTATAAACATGAAAACAAAGTCATTGTGATTGATATATTCAGATCATACTTGAGTTTTAGAAATTTTAGATATGTATAAATTTTCATTATAATAAAACTTTATAATGAAATAAATAAATATATTTAAATGATTAAGCTATTTTAAAACCAAATACATTAAAATTTCTACTAAATAAATCATAGTAATGGACGATTGAAAAACCGATCACTCAAAGAAAAAAAAAAAGCGCCCCATAATTTTTAGGGGGCTGGTTTATGGACTCCACCTTAATGGAGCGGTTTTTGGACCATCTATTTAGACGGCCTGTTTAGAATTTCTGATACATCAATGCATTGATATTAACTATTTCAATCATTTTCTTGTAATCTTCTCAATGCATTGATATTAACTATTTCGACCATTTTCCGGTAATCTTCTCAACCTAGTGAGAGAGTAGAAGCATAGAATTTGGTTGGAATCCATGGATGCAGAGTATCAACATAACTAAGTGCACATTGCATGAATATGGTGCATAAGAACAACATGATCGAGAATCTTCCAAAACCATATCATTAGATATAATTCTCTTCTTCTTTTATTTAAAACTCACTCAAATAAAAATCAATTTAATCAAACTCTTAACTTTAGCCTTACACTCACTCGCTCAACCAATTCAATTCAAACTTAGCATCATCTACCTAACTCTAATAATAATCACTATAAATTAATTTCAAAAAAACAAAAATTTCTCTCTTCAATTTCCTTTCGAAAAATCTAGACGTTGATCTGAAAAATTAATTTAAGTTTGTGGTCCCATATTAAACACAGTAATTATAAATGTAATGTAAGTAATGAATATTTACTTCAAGGTAATTAATAAATAAACTTTCCCAATTTAACCTCCTAAATTTTGATAACTGATTCCACTGTTATATTAAATTACTCCAAGAGTCTTACTTATTTCTCAAACAAGGACAGTGTGTTCTTTCTATATTTCGCTTATAAGGACTTAATTCATATTAATTAAATTTAAAAAAAGGGACCAAAAAAGTAATTTTTTCAGAATTCAGTACATCTTTAAAAATATTAAAAAATTATTCTCCCACTCTATATTTATACCACCGTTACCTCTTCAAAGTCCCTTCATCACATTTCTCTGAAAAAATCATGGAGTCTGAGTCAAAGTTGAAGTTGAAAATTTCTAAGATGTTTCGATCTTCATTTGGTTCATGTAAACCTAAGAATGTAGTAGATTTAATGGAAAACCCAGTTTTTATTTCTCAAAATCGTCATGATTTTCAAAAGATTGATCAACAAACTTCATTATTATCACCAAAGACTCGACCTTTTCCATCAATTTGTAAACCCAAATCAGCAGAATCAGTAGAAGTTGAGAAACGACAGAGTTTTATATTACAGAGGAAGATCAAAGGTATAACTGATGATCTCACTTCAGAAGGAGGAGTAGTAGTAGGAGGAAGAAAATGTCCACCTGTATCACCATGTTCACCATCATCAAATCTGTTTTATAACTGTTATCATGATTTTTATGATAACAGAGAAAGAAAGAAAAAACCAAAGAAAAAACAACAACCTGTTAAGAATAATAATAAGAAGAAGAAACCGAGTTTGATTCGATTGAGTTCTTCTTCTAGTAATGGTGGTTGGTTTAGTAGTGAAGAA
Organism: Papaver californicum; assembly: GCA_023531435.1. NCBI lineage: Eukaryota > Viridiplantae > Streptophyta > Magnoliopsida > Ranunculales > Papaveraceae > Papaver > Papaver californicum. Next base: position 3,854,384 of record JAJJMC010015296.1, read on the forward strand.
GATGAAGATGACTTTGAAGATGTAAAAGAAGAAGAAGAAAATGAAGACGAAACAGAAAGATTTTTCTCATCGAGAAGTTTTTCATCTTCATCGTCGGAATCACAACGTAGAAAAAAGACTCATTTACGTCGAAAAAGAGCTGAATTACGACGAAGAAGATCATCAGGCCGAGATATAATAACTGAAAGCACGACTAAAAAGGATGTGGGTTTGGGAATTGGTGAAAGTTTTGCAGTTGTTAAACGTTCAAGTGATCCACATAGTGATTTCAGAACATCAATGGTGGAAATGATTATAGAGAAACAAATCTTCTCAGCTAAAGATTTAGAGAAACTTTTACAGTGTTTTCTTTCTTTAAACTCTTCTCATCATCATAGAGTCATTGTTCAAGTCTTTACTGAGATTTGGGATGCTCTCTTTTCTAGCTATCTTTAATCAATCATGTACTCATGTAAATGTTTGATGATCAGCTAGTAGTTCTTTCTTTCATGTTGAATTTCCACTGATCTTGACTTTATTCAGCTGATGTTGGCTTTATTAGTAATATAAAAATTTGAACTTTCTGAGTTTAAATCTGATGATCTCATCTGGATTCTTTATTAATTTTACTATAAGTTGATCTGAAATGAGAATTAGTAAAAGAAAGTAAAACAACAGTTGTTCTTCTTTTGGTTCTGCAAATGAGATTTTGTATGATCAGTAAAATAGTTTAAAAGACGAGACTTTTGGAATTTTATTCTTAGATGGGTATGTTTAGATAGTATCTAAAAGAACAAATTGAACCGGACAAATTTTGATTCTGCAAAAAAATGATTATAATTTGATTAGTTGCTGTTTTCTTTATTAAAGTTGATTACTGTTGCTAGATTCCTTTTTTCTTTTTCTTGATTGAAAAATCTTTCTTTATAGATTTTTTCTATTTGTTTTTCAGTTCAATCCATATTATATTAAGCCGGCAATGATTCTTTAGAAAGAAATCTTTCCACAAATTTAGTTACGTCCGCACTCCGAATTCAAATCAATCAATACATCTCCGGTGGCAGCTCCATGATTCTAAGATCAGGCCTATATTTTCTTCCACGAAATTATTTTAGAACGTGATTTTAAATTGAATGTAAAAATCAACCACATTTATTCACGAGACTAGTTTGTTGGAAATTTTCTTGGTAGATTGTTCATTTTTTATGTACTTCCGTATTGTAATTTGAAGTTGTGTTGTAAGTTTATAACAATACTACTACTCCCTATTTGCCAAGAAGATAAACTAGCTTGGTAGTAATACCCACGTCCTGAAGTCGAATTTGCATGACAACTGACGCATGTTTTACTACTGTATAAACTAGTTTTCTCCGCTAAAAATATGCACCGGAGGCAATGTGTCCTGATTCGGTGGTGTGGAACCAACAAGAGAATCCGATGTAGTCTATTCTTAAAGAAGAAAAGAAAAACAAATATAGGAGTTGTCCTTTACGAAGGAAAATACATGTAGCTATTGTGGAGTGAGAGGTGCAAATGCAATGCATAATTTTGTGTTCAATTAATGGAAGAATCATCTGATTCAACAAGATTAAATACAAAAATATATCTCCTTTTATCTTTGTTTAAGCTAAACCATCTCCTCCATATTGTTCATGTTTTTGCATTAACAATGCAGTGTGGGTATAGAATGGGGCATTCTAGTTTTTATTCAAAAAAAACCCTGACCCATTTTTCAAACTTAGATTTGAAATTGGATTAGATCTAGAAGAGATGGAAAGAGACAACTGAATGAGAGAAGAGAGGTTTGATGAAAGTGGCTACAGAATAAGCCAAAACATGCTAGTGTAGTGTTTTTCCATTTGTGGCAAAGGGTGGATAGCCAAGCTTTTAAGTGTTGGTTCGTTGTATGTAATAACTATAATCTATGTAGAACTGCAATTGCATGCATGAATTTTTTAGGGTCTGTAAATCTCTATGACAATTAAAAGAAAAGGATTGAAAGCAATGTTAGCTAATACATACACAAGGAATTCTCATGTATACATGCAACGATTTATTGTTATTGGGATATTGACATGTCAAGAATCAAGAATGTCTGATATCTCTCTGTTACTACTTTTCTTCTTTCGTCTCACATTCATTAATGCACCCCCCACCGCATTTTTTCGATCCTTGAGCTCCTCCCACCCTCTGTTTGTCTCTGTATCTAGTGAGAGAGAATAAAATAGAGGAGGGACCAAGTTGGGTCTACATGGGTGGGGGTGGGGGTGGGGGTGGGGGTGAGAATTTTGATTTAGTACACGATGCACGACTGATGCTTAACCTATGAAGGAAATTTTTCATACTTTTTCTTATGCGTAGCGCAACCAGGAGCTTTGTTGGAGACGTGGTGTCAAATTAATTGCGGAAACCATGTACCAAAATCCAATCGAGACGGTTTTCATAATAAGCTTTTAGTTTTAGATTAATTTGCACAGGATAAATTTCACAATTTTTCTCGGTAAAGCAATCATTTTTTTCTTTGTAGCAAACTCAATAATAGTCCTTTGAAGTTGTTAGTCCATACCATCCTTTACTAAAGCCACTTAGTCAACTCAGTCATTCAAGAAAAGAGCGGTTCCCAGTTAATGATGTGAACATGAGATGAGTAGGAGAATCAATTCTAATTCTAAGAGTATGTGTTTGGATACCAGCAACACAAATACTTCTGCTTCTTTAAAAACGGAATCAATTTTAGAAGTTTGAAGCAAAGATATTTTATTTTATAAAAGTTAATATTTTTGTTTTTATAAATTATTATAAAATTATGTACCAAACTAATTTTAAATTTTTCTACTTCCAAGCTATAAATCAAATAAATATCCATTTTTACGTTCTAAAAAGTTTAAAACTCAATGATTGCACAATTCTTTCGTAACACTAAAGATATTTGAAATTTTGTTTTATTCAGTTATTGGATTAAGGCACCGTTAACCTGAAAGGAGAAGGGTCGAAACTTCATACGTAAGCCAAGTCTTTTCTTCTGTCTGACCAGGGCATGGCTGTCTCTAAGCTTTGTCACTTCTACCTACTCTCATTTTATAGCAGACGTCTCGCCGCATCCCATTGATTGATTGAAAACTTTATAAACTGTGATAATGTTCTAAACATGTTGCTCTTTTATTTTTGGGAAATTAATGACAAAATATAATGTAAGAAGAACGAAAACCGTAATCAGCTAATCCCTGACTAGTATCAATTCTAGATATTTTTGTGAATTGCACTAAAATAGTCATACTACTACACAAGTTCTCCACACACTTACACTCTGAAGAACTTTTAACCTAATTTACAACATTGTTAGCGGTAATGATGGTGATGTAGTGGTGGTGAAACAAAAATGCTCTAATTAGGTTAAAAAGATTTCTTTAATTGTGAATATATGAAAATATTGTGTGTTAGTAAAACTATTTTAGTTCGACTGATTCAAATATTTAGAATTTAATTAGTCTTAATTAATGAGCTGATTACTATTTATATTCTTTTCAAATCATAATTTACCCTTTAATATAATTATTCTGTATGCGTTTTTGCATAATAAAAGATGTTATTATACCGTCAAGGTAATATTATTATCCGAGAATTTTCAAATGGTTCCAAAATTTATTAAAGTTGTTAATACAATTTTTATTTTTTATTTTCCTTTATAATAAATGTGTATCATCCTTCTTGTTGTTTGGTTTGATAAATAATTTCTTGTATATTCCCACAAAGTAACAATGTTTTCATGTTTTGTATGAAAATCTTGGCTCCAGCACCGATTGTGTGGGTCTAATTACTTATCAAGTAAGCAAGATGTGTGTTGTGGACAATGTTGTACGTACCGGCCGGTACGGTCGAAATTTCGGCGGTTTTACCGGTACCGGCCGGTAAGCGAAGCAAAATCCAATATACCGCCGAAACGGTATTTTTCCGAGAAAATCGACGGGTACGGTTAAAAACCGGTATTACCCGGTATGTCCGGTACGTTATATTAGTCATCATATTAAAAACCTAATCTAATCCAACGGTGAGCGAAGCGAAAATCAGGTGAAAGCAATGAAGAAAGTTTCTTTTCTATTTCTCTTCTGCTTCACGCGAGAACTGCCTTTTGCGCCTCCATCTCTTACAGTCTTACTTCCTTCTTTCTTCTCTTGAGGACATTATTGCTTCAGATTCCATCAAATTTTGAGGATATTATTCTCGCATAACAACATCGATTTCTACTAACGGTCGCAATTTGAAGGTTTGTTCTTGCCCAATACTTTGTATCTTCTTTACCAAAAAATTTAAAATGCTTGTTGTTTCTTTTACTTTCTTTAATTGTAGGTTAAGTGTTCGATAAATGGCACCTTCAAACTATTAGTTACTTTGTAATGTGTTTTTTTTTGTCGGAAGCTAGTTTTGGTTTGGACGTTTGATTTTCTAGTAATGAACCCTGTATCCTTGCCAGTAACAGTATCTGTGTTGGCATCATCCCAATAATATCGTGAATCAAATAACTGAATTTTGTCATGCTTCTATCAGTTAAGACTGAATTGATACAGTAAACATCAAAAAGTCTAGGTGTGGATTGAGTTCGATTTTGTTTGAGTACGTAATTCTCCATTGGAACTGGAAACAGTTCATGAAGTTACTGCTGAGCTGCTAGTACGTAGTTAGAGAATGAATTACTTGTTTTCATAAGGAATTTCTATGTTGGTGTTGTTTTGATTTGTGTAATTATTTTAGACTTTTTAGTTAATTTGGTGAGGATTGCTTCACTTTTCCTGCTTCACTTGTTTTCACTTCTCATGTTAATTTTGTGGAATTTCTATGTTGGTGTTGTTTTGATTTGTGTATTCTTGTAGTGTGCTAAAGTCTTTAGTTAAGGTTGTAAGGTTAGTGGATATTGAGCTCAAACCTACAATGCCTTATTTGATTGATGCAATGAGAATAGCATGGGATCAAATGACGAAGAATTTCATTAAAGATACAGATACTTGGGCTATAATTCAGGATGTCTTTGACTTAAGATTGAAGAAAAACTTTAATCATGCTCTACATTGTGCGGCTTATTATTTGAATCCTTCAATATTCTACAAGATCAATGCTCGTAAGATGGATAATGATCCAAAGTATAAAGATATCAAAAAGGGTCTTCATGCAGCAATGGGAAGGCTAATAACCAATGAAGATGAACTGGATCAAGCTACAAGTGAATTGAGACTATATAGTGATGCTGTTGGGATCTTGGAAGTCAGTCTTGCATAAGAAGAAGAGATAAAGATCAACCTCGTAAGTTTGTTATGTTATGTTATTTTAAAATATGATTACGTTTGTGTTATATAACTTTGTATTTACTAACTACTTTGTATGTATTTATGAAGATGATTGGTGGATTACATACGGAGGGATCGATGTCCCATGCCTACAAAAATTTGCAATCAGGGTATTGAGTCTGACTTGTTCTTCTTCCCCATGTGAGCGAAACTGGAGCACATTTCAGAATGTAAGTATTTTTATCTTTGATTTCATTTGTTTTAGTCCCCTTTGCCTTTCATACTGAAATGCACATATTTATTCTGTCATTTGCTTACTATCTATTCTGTCATATGTTTTCGTATTTCAGTTGTACTCAAAGAAACGAAATCGCTTAACACAACAGAAATTGAATGATACTGTCTTTATCCAATATAACAAGAAATTGCAGCGTGGATACAAAGAAATCCAACAATATAACGATGATGGGAAAGCTCGTGATCCTATTTTTCTGGATGAACAAGATGAAAATGATGAATGGTTGGATCCACAAAATTTGGATGACTTGGATGTGGAAGGTAATAATGTAACTTTGGATGATTTGCAGGAGAATATTGGTGAAGTAAGTGGGTCAGTTCGTAGTTCTCGAAGTAAGTCTATTTATCCAACTGACACTGACATTGATGCATATGATACTGATCAATTGATGTTGGACACGGAAAGAGGACTACTTGGTGATGACTGTGATGACATCTATAATGAATCTAATGATTTTGATTAGAATTGCAATATCGTGGTTTAATTAGTACTTTAGACGGTAAACTTTGAAGTTGTTGTTGTTTATCTTGTGTTTCCTGTTTGAACTTTGAACTATATATGGAATCTATGGATCTATATATTTCGGATGAAAAAACATTTGTTATAACGTTTTGAAATATATTTATAGTTATAAAATGTGAGCTAGTATTTTTTTTTATAAAATTATGGGTATAAAATTATGGACCGATATTTCGCCGGTATATAAACCGAAATTTCCCCGGTATACCGACGTACCAGTGTATCTCTCTCGACCGGTACGAACCGAAATCCGGTAAGGTACAACATTGGTTATGGACTTGTATAGTTGAATTAATTCATGTTGCTCCATTCATTTCTATTTTTACTTTGAGAAATTTTAAAAAATACCTTAACTATTAATTCCGATTTTTATAAGTAGATACGTTTTTTTCGAAATTAATTTTACAGCCCCATGTTAGCCAAGTTATACGGACCCACTTGTGTGGTCAAATATCACTGATTTTGTCAAAATATGATATTGAAAATACTAAACTACCTATCAGGAAAGAGAAACTAGAGTTAGGGTCATTTTTATTTCTTTTGTGTCTCTCTCAACATTTAGCAGAAGAAGATGGAGAATTAGTAACAGAAGACAGAACGAGATCAACAAAAACAACAAGATGGATTGTGGGAAATATTTAACAGCATCAAATGAATTATTTTTTTTCTCTTTTGAATTTTCTAAAACAGGGTTTGATTACTTGTGTTCAATTGAAAATCTGCTAGTATAGATGATATATAGGTAATCGTGTTTTTTTTTTTATGATTAGGGTTTTATAGGATTGATTTTTATGGTTCTAATCATGGTTTTCGTTG
>JAJJMC010015296.1:3861284-3949009 GCA_023531435.1 Papaver californicum
AACAGTACTTGTTCCGCGCTAAGCAGGGGTCTTAATGTAGATGGTGGGTTTTTGATAAGGGCATGAATTGTAAAATTTACCTTGCATGGCTGCCAAAATATAATAAACGAATTTCTGACCCAGCATCAGAATTATCGATACGTACTCAACTCGTGGATAAATTAGCCTTGTAGCTCTTTTGTATATATATGTGCTCGTACAAATCCCAGGGATTTACCAAGCTAAACCCTCATTATTTCATGTGCAAATCATTTGTATTAATCAGAAAGTGTTGATTATACAAGATTGCGAACATTCAGAACGGACATTATGCCATAATTATGGTCATAGCATTAGAAAATGCCAAGGCTAACGACGCATAGGCAATGGTCACGACACCAGTAAGCGCCATCCTTAGCAAGCCCTAACCATGCTCTCAACACTAGTTAGCACTCATACGCTAACACTAGCAGTGCTAGCATCAGTGTTAGCGCTAGCGCTAGCGCTAGCACAAGCAACGCTAGCGCTAACACAAGCAACACTAGCAGCACAGGAAGCGCTAGCGCTAGGACAAATAGCGGTAGCCTTTCTCCTTTCTCCTTTCTTACCTTCATTTTTGGACGTCTGCTTATTTGCTCGTGCCAGCATTATCCTTTGCTACTAGCGCCAATACTAGGCCATTACCATTCTATGTTGACACAAACTCATTGATAGCATTATCTTACGAAAAACTCATGAATTACTCACGTAATTTGAGTCCATGAATCCACTAACTCCTACGATAAATCAAAACAATTACATGGGGGGATTCTTCATAGGTATTGGTTTGGTGGTTTACAACAACATGCGGCGTAGCAACACCCTATGATGAGAAAGTTACAAGATAGTGGTAACGTTAAAGCAGTTGGTGGAGTAATGGTTTCCCAAAGATTCCAAGGCGGTTATACCATTATCCCCACGACTTCCACCTCTCCATGTCTTCACTACCTCCACTACTTACAAGGAAAAATTGTGTTCCCAAACTATTATAAATAGGCTACTTAGCCCATTTAGAAAATAGAACAAACTTATCATTCTTTACAAGCTCTGTTATTCTCTATAGCTCCACATCTCTACACACAATTCATCACACTTATTTCCTTCAACTTTCTTTGCTTCCCTCCCCTAAGATCAACCTTTTTTTTTCCTTGCGACCGAAGCAAGAAAGAACGGCTACTATCGTGGTTTAAGTTTGTCTTGTACGATTTTGATTTCCGAATCTAAAGAAAGTACTTCAACAGTACATTGTTTTGCCCAGAAGTAATTTTTAGGTACGAACAATTGGCGACCACAGTGGGAGATCAATATCTCGGTCACGAATCAAATTCTTTAACCATCTGAAAATCATTCTTCAACCGTCTGAAAACTAGGTGGGTCTTAGGTCTGGTTCGTAGACTAACATCAATTTAGGTCCAGCAACCAATCTCAGTTCTGGTGTACCATTCCCCAAAATGCTTTCACCAAAAACACCAATATTACTATTTCAAGCAATGCTACTGGAAACGCCATGGATAACTAAGCATCACCAAGTCTCTCAAATTTGATGAAGAGACCCTTGTTGACGCACAAGCAGACGTGACTACCACTCAGAAGGAAATACTTTCTCCTTTCAAGACTCGTATGGAGCAACCACCTCTAGAGCAACAAAAGTATCATATGGAGCAAACCAGAAACGCCTCCAAAGTTATTTCTTATGCTAACACCACCCGAGCCCACGTCCAAAGAGGTAAATGAGAAGTTTGTATAACCCCTTATCTATTACCAAGAAACAGTCAAAAAAAATCTCAGCACCAGTAGAGTTCTGGAAAGGTCCGTACAAAAATTGCAAAAAGAAAGACTTATCTCTATCTCACCAGAACCAGCCTCTCTGGCTACTTGAGAGACCACTACCACTACCATATTGTGGCCAGGAGTATCCTCTACCAATTCACCTGCAACAATCATATAGATCAGACTAAGACATGGTTCTGGGACGTCCGTGGATCCACATCAACAAGTTAAGGCTCGAAACATCTCTCGAGAAATCGTCACCAAGGGACCCACATGTAGGCGCCAACAAGCCAGCATACCCCAAAGATTTCTCACCTCCAGAACATCACAAATAATGGATCTGGACGCTAAACAACTGCATAAATGAGAGATGATGTCGTGCACCCATGGATTTTGCCTACAAGTAAGTCTTGTTCAACAACTCTCTTTATAACTAGTTGTCCCACGTCTCATCAAGGCTTGGGGACTTGACCCTAATATCAACCTCAACGTTCCTTAATGATGTGAATGGGAAGCTGATCTTTTCAAAAATTTGTCGAATGGATAGGGATTGTCTCTACTGAGAATATTAAAACCAATAACCCAATCATTCTTAAAATGTGTCATCAACCTGAGATACCGAAACCCAACCTTTTCAAAATCGGAGACACTATTGCTTCTCCTGGAGAAAAGCCACATCTGGTGATTAAAACTATATTAGGTGGATACTACAAACTCGTCAATACTGATAAACCAACATGTATAGTCGTACGTGGCAAGTATTTTAAAGCTATCAAGGCTTAAACACTTCACCACCACTGACAAAGCTATCAAGGATTAAGCACTGTACCACCCCTAGCAATATTTCTCTTCTTTTATGCAGCATTTGTAATCCCTCAGAAATGTTTATAGTGCCTTGGATTCATACTTCAAATTTCAATTTATTTAATTGAAAAAAGTATTGTTTCTCTCTCTAGAAAATCCTTGCAAACCATTCAAAATCTACCTGCTCAAAATTCCAAAATAAAACCACAAAAAAAAATATAAAAAATCGGGTATCTCAGAAACACATAAAAACCTTCGAAATTTACTATTTAGAAAACATATCCGAAAACTGTTCAACACCATCAGCATATGCTCTCTCCACCTGTGCAAGGGCTTCAGTTGCAAGTCTCAACTCTCAGGATAGCCTTTCGGCATCATACATAGCCTTGGTAATCACTTCTAAGACGAAGACGCGCCTACTTCCTTCAAGTTCTCTTGAATGGCTCTCATATGACAACAAAGCCATCCAACAACAAGCTTAGCCGTCCAAGCTTCCTCCAAGAGTCAGGTCTTGTCCAACTCAAAGTTAAAATCAACTCCAGCGTTCAAATACTCAATTGGTGTAATTTCTTCGCACTGGCATCCTATGTAACGGAACCACTTGGAGCATCATCTTCAACAACTACATTGGAAGAATCACAAGAACCACACTTGGGGACTGAAGATTTGCACAATATCCCCTCTTTGTCAAGAACCTCTCTAGCTTATAAAAGATGGTCAACCGGAGAGTCACAACCTTGAGATGGCCCTTTACTCTCCAAAGACATGCCGCAAAGGTATACCCACCTCTCCCAACTACGTCGTTAGATCAGATAGGCGCCTGCAATCCCTGACGAGGCTGAGACACATCCCAAACCTACTCCAGAAAATATAACTTCATAAATCAAAGAGAAGTGTGACAGAGGACTGCTCACCGTAATACATCTCGTAGCAATCAAGGATTTAGAAGATGGCTCAAAAGACGCCTCTTGGAACATAGTCTTTGAAGACACCCGTGATACCACATCGGCAACATGATACCTTTCATCTCATCCTCTTCACCCTCGACGTCTCCAGAGGACTTCGCCTATATAAGCATACCATCATCACATCCAGAAGGGTAAAACAAGCTTATGAGCCAAAGGGTCAGGATAAGACACAATTTTATTTAATCAATGCTCATAAAAACGTCCCAGTTGCGACTCAACAACCTAGGCACCAACAAAGGGCTCAAACTTCAATTCAATTTTTTGCTCCAGTCTTGGCTCGACAAAGACAACAACAACAACAATAGGAGATATCAACCTTCGTGGCTTCCCTTACCTGATCACGTCCATAGCATGGGGGCTTCACCTCTGTTGTTATTGCTGCTGATTTCAACCATACTGGTCAACTATGGAAGATACACTGAATCTGTAATTCTCAAGGTGACGCCATCAATCTCATGCTTCAATCAAGCCCTAAACATCTAATTTTCGAGGTCATGATCTCAACTATCACTGGTAACGTGGAAGCCACGACCATCTCAAGCATAATGAACACCCGACAGGCCTGACCACTTCAGATTCATGCTTCGCCTCTCAACATCTGGAATATGGGCTTACAAGATGCTTTCAGGAATTCATCTTCTCCAGAAACATGGCTATGGCGAGCATCACATCCTCTTGGAAATCTTAAAAAACCCACATCCTCAGATAGCACTTAACATCACGAGCTATCCAATTCGTCGTTACTACTCCTGCTGTCACATATACATCCTATGAGCTCGGAAATCGGCAACCATTGGTAGAAATGGTGCAAAATATCCTTAACGAAAAATATTCATCTGTATCTCTGCTACAACATACTAAAAGGGGCGCGTCAATCGGATCTACAGGCTAAGAGATGTGACTCTTGCTCTAAAGTCTATGGAGTTTGAAAATTTGCACGGGATTACATATTACAAGCGTGCACACATGATTGACTTACCATACAAGCTCCGAATCAGAAAACGTCACCAACTTCATGTCATCATTGTTCCGCTGATGTGACCCTTATCGTCTCAACTTCTGATATTGATGGTGCTGCTGAGCGAAAGGAGAAAAAGAAAGAGAGCGCTGGTGGTTGGTGTTGGTCAAACAAGGATTTCCTCTTTGAAGCCATGGTCTCGTGCTACACACGGGTCAATTTTGGTCTCTCCATCATACAAATCATCCACGCTTCACTAGTTTAATCTCTCCAGAAGATGCTCTATCATCCTACATGCACTACTACATCAACTATTGTTCCTCTAGCGATTATTTGACATCATCGGAGCGTTGATAGACACGTTTTCGTTTCTTATTTGATCACATATTTATATTGTTAGTATTCAATTTTGTATTAATATTAATATTTTATGTGTTTTTAGGTATTTTTGTGGAAATAAGCAATTGTGGAAAATATGGCTTGAAAGTGGTTAAAAAGTGATAAAGTCACCCCTTGATTGGATAAGGTAAACCCCAGTTATAAAATCACCCATGCCTTAGATCGGGGCACCCACATTCTTTTACATTTCAAATGATTCGTTTTGGCGGGAATTTCATATGTTAGTTGCGTGAATGGAAGCAAGTATTTTGGGAGATATTCAACGTTAAGACAATAATATACTCTCTACTTATTACTAGGAGTTTGACAATTTGGAAAATTCGAAGAAAATCTCGTGAAAGAACTCACTCTCGATGAAACAGGGAAAGTATTTTGGGAAAATCATTTCCTTTCTCACACGATTCTAGCAACAACCAATCAAGAGATAATCGTCTCAGAATAAGATTCGTGCGAAATAGATTTTGTCTCGTAAAGGAAAGAAAACAAATCAGGATCGAAAACTATTAACAAAAAAATTTCTCGAGAGTCTTTCTCATTAAAAAGAAGATCTGCCGAAATTAATTGAGAGGATACTCGAGTTATTTGGAGTGAGTAACTATTGTAGTATAAATAAGAGAGGTGTAGAAGAAGTTAGGGGGGGTTGGAGAGCTCAGGAGGATCCAGAGAAATCACCGAAAAAATTCAGGAAGAAAATAGTTGCTGCTGGTGAAGAAGAAGGTGAAAAACATAAGGTGCCCAGAAACTGTCGCTGATAGTGCCACTGATAGTGTCGCTGACGTAGGCACTGAAGCATTCTTATTTCAACATCACCTGAAGTCCTTCCTTTCCTTCTGTTTTCTTTTCTTTCTTATGTAACGCAGAGAACAAGTCTCTGTAACGCTTATAAGCATTTCTGTTCTCCTGTGTTACTATTATTTTACTATTGGAAGCACTTTTTGAGCTATGGAATATATTTTTAAGGGATTTTCCAATACAATGAGCTAAACCCCATATGCTGAGGTGACGGATGAAGCCATTGTTTCAATAAAGGTGGTATAGTTCTATTTTAATTAATGTTTGCAATTTCTTTATGATTATTTGCCTTGGTTGAAATTTGATTTAATGATTTTTGTTAAGCAGTTGTGATTTCGTTAGATGGTACATGCTTAGGCCTATGTTTTAGATGTTTCATGCTTTTGTTATACAATTGTTATTTTAAAAATCTACTTTTTGTAATATTTTAGAATCAAATTAAATGTTAGAATTGCATAAATAATACTTAGATTAAATCACTTTAATTGGTTAATGGTGAAATCCATAACCTCAGTATTTGTGAATATTATTTTCATATTTTGTACATATTTTTAGTTTAAAAATTAGTTTATTAAAATCTAAAACCATTTTTCACAAGTTCGAGCGAACGATACCGTTTTTACCACTATTACAAAAAAAACATCAAACATCATCAAATCAGAATTCCTGATAAAATCCGACAACTAAGCTTGTTGATTTATTTTGATTTATTTTGTCTAGCTGCAAAAGCATGACATAAATACGTATAAAATTCTGACAAGCATCAGGATTATGAATACGTACTCCTATCTTACATTCCGCAAGAGAATTGAGAAGGGATATTCATCTTCTGGATAAATTAGCCCTGTATCTCTGTTATCGCTTTTTCCTAGCTGCAGAAGCATGAAAAAAATACGTATAAAATTCTAACAAGCATTAGGATTATGAATACGTACTCCTATCTTACATTCTGCAAGAGAATTGACTCAGCTCCTGGATAAATTAGCCATGTAGCTTTGTTATCGTTTTTGCCTAGCTGCAGAAGAATGAAATAAATATGTATAAAATTATGACAATCATTGGGATTATGGATACGTACTCTTATCTTACATTCTGCAAGAAAATTGAGAATGATAAAATTCTGACAAACATCAGGATTATGAATACGTACTCTTATCTTACATTCTTTAAGAAAATTGAGAATGATAAAATTCTCACAAGCATCAAAATTACGGATACGTATGTCTATCTTACATTATGCAAGAAAATTGAGAATGCAGATTCGGCTCTTGGCTAAATTAAGTCATGTAGCTCCTTTTGCATATATATGCACTGCTAGAAATTTCAGGGCTTTACCCAGCTAAACCCTCGTAATTTCATGTGTATCCATGCAAACTATTTGTATTAACCAGAATACACTGATTATGCAAACATTCAGAATGGACAATACACCATTTTTGAATTAAAAAAACGCTAAATTAGATGCATACCATCTAATTGCAGATTCGCATCGAACATCATCTAAAGTTGCAAACTTTCTTGCCTGAATCTCTTGAATATGTTTTGTATGGACTGCATAAAAGTTAAGCATTTCATGCCACGAACGAACTTGCTTCAAGTCGCAAAACTTCCATGTGTGAATTCCTCAAAAATGTTCAATGCTCAGGTTTTACTCATCTTAGTGTTATGATGGCAGTAATACCTTAACACTCATCTTAGTGTTCCGACGACAGCATTGCCTCAACACTCTCTATAACCAACTAATGTTCCAAATACCTTCCCACTATTTCTACGATAGAAGAAGAATGCTCCAAATACCTGAGAGTACAATCGCAGAAAAATCAAAACTTGCTCAGCCAATTGCTACTCTTCTAGTAATATCTAACCATTAAATGACAGAAGTCACATTTTATTTCATCTAACAGACCACAATCTAGTGCTTACCACGTAACATTACTCGTTTCGCGCTAAGCAGAGGACTTAATATAGATGGTAGGTTTTTGACAAGGGCATGAATTGTAAAAGTTACCTTGCCTAGCTTCCAAAATACGATAAACAAATTTCTGACCCAACATCAAAATTATGGATACATACTCAGCTCGTGGCTAAATTAGCCTTGTAGCTATTTTGTATATATATGCGCCCGTAGAAATATCAGCGCTTTGCCCAGCTAAACCCTCGTTATTTTATGTGCAAATCATCTGTATTAATCAGAAAGTGCTGATTATACAAATTACGAACATTCAGTATGGACATTATGCCATTTATGAATAAAAATGCTAATTAGATGCATACCATCTAATTGCAGAGTCGCATCGAACATTATCTCAAATTGCAAACTTCCACAGCTGAAGTCTGAAGAAAAGTACTTCTACTTCTTTAAAAACGGAAATCAATCCAGAAGTCTGAAGCAAAGATATTTTACTTTATAAAAGTTAGTGTTTCTGTTTTTACAAATCATTCTGAAATCGTGTACCAAACTAATTTCAGAATTTTCTACTTCCAGGATATAAATCAAATAAAAATCCACTTTTAAGTTCTAACAAGAAGAGATTTTAAAATTCAACGATTGCACAAATCTTTCATAACACTAAAGATATTTGAAATTTTGTTTCATCACCAGCGACTGATTGAAGATTTTGTTTCATCACTAGCGACTGATTGAAAACTTTATAAAACTGTGATAATGTTCTGAACATATTACTTTGTCATTTTTGGGAAATTAATGGCAAAATATAATGTAAGAAGAACGACAATCATAATCAACTAATCCCTGACTAGTATCAATTCTAAATATTTTCATGAATTGAACTAAAATAGTCATACTAGCACACAAGTTCTCCACACACTTACACTCTGAAGAACTTTTAACCTAATTTATAACATTGTTGGCGTTTATGATGGTGATGTAGTGGTGGTGAAACAAAAATGCTCTAATTAGGTTAAAAATATTTCTTTAATTGTGAATATATGAAAATATTGTAAGTTAGTAAAACTATTTTAGTTCTACTGATTCAAATATTTAAAATTTAATTGGTCTTAATTAATGAGCTGATTAAGATTTGTATTCTTTTCAATTCATAACTTTCCCATTAATATAATTATTCTGTATATGTTGTCGTTTTTACTTAATAAAAGATGTTATTATACCGTCAAGATGTTATTATCTGTGAACTTTTCAAATGGTTCCAAAATTTATTAAAGTTGTTAATACAATTTTTATTTCTTATTTTCCTTTAAAATAAATGTGTATCCTTTTTGTTCTTTGGTTTGATAAATAATTTCTTGTTTATTCCCACAAAGTAACAGTGTTTTCATGTTTTGTACGAATATATTGGCTCCAGCACCAATGGTGTGGGTCTAATTACTTATCTAAGTAAGCAAGATGTGTGTTGTAGACTTGTATAGTTGAATTAATTCATGCTGCTCAATTCATTTTTTCTTTTATTTTGTGAAATTTAAAAAAGTACCTTAACTATTAATTCTGATTTTCAAAAATAGATCTTTTTTTTTCGAAATTAATTGTATAGCCCCCATGTTAGCCAAGTTATACGAACCCACTTGTGTGGTCAAACATCACTGATTTTGTTAAAATATGATATTGAAAATACTAAACTACCTATCAGAAAAGTGAAAGTAAAGTTAGGGTCATTTGTATTTCTTTTGTGTCTCTCTCAACATCTAGCAGAAGAAGATGAAAAATTAGTAACAAAAGACATAACCGGATCAACAAAAACAACAAGATAGATTATGGGAAATATTTAACAACATCAAATGAATCATTTTCTTTCTCTTTTATTTATTTTCTTTTGAATTTTCTGAAATAGGGTTTCATTATTTGTGTTCAATTGAAGATCTGCTAGTTTAGATGATATATAGGTATTCGTGGTTTTTTTTTTTATGATTAGGGTTCTATAAGATTGATTTTTATGGTTCTAATCATGGTTTTCGTTGAAACCATATAGAAACCCTAAAACTCAACCCTATAAAACCCCCAATTGAAAAATGATGGTGTTGCCATTGTAAAAGTGTAGATTGTGAGTTTTTGACAAGGGCATGAATTGTAAATGTTATCTTATATGGCTGCCAAAATAAAATAAACGAATTTCTAACCATTAAATGATAAAAGTCACATTTTATTTCGTCTAGCAGACCACCATCTGGTATTTACCACGCAACATTACTCGTTCCGCGCTAAGCAGGGGTCTTAATGTAGATGGTGGGTTTTTGACAAGGGCATAAATTATAAAAGTTACCTTGCATGATTGCCAAAATATAATAAACGAATTTCTGACCCACCATCAAAATTATGGATACGTACTCAACTCGTGGCTTAATTATCCTTGTAGTTGTTTTGTATATATATGTGCCCATAGAAATCTCAGGGATTTACCTAGATAAACCCTCGTTATTTCATGTGCAAATCATCTGTATTAATCAAAAAGTGCTGATTGTACAAAATTGTGAACATTCAGTATGGACATTATGCCATTTCTGAATAAAAACGCTAATTGGATGCATACCATCTAATCGCAGAGTCGCATCGAACATTATCTCAAGTTGCAAACTTCCACAACTGAATCTCTTGAAAATGTTCTGTATTCACTGCATAAAAATTAAGCATAATGCTAACGTCAAATCTCATGCGACTGAGAAGGCAGCGTTAGCGCTAGCACAAGCAGCGATTGCCTTTCCTCTTTCTTACCTTCCCTTTTGTGCATTTTCTCACTTGCTCGTGTCAGCATTATCCTTTGCTACTAGCGCTACTAGGCCATTACCATACTATGTTGACATAAACTCATTAATAACATTATCTTACGACAAACTCATGAATTAATCACGTGATTTGAGTCCATGACTCCACTAACTCCTACGAGAAATCAGAACAATTACATGGGGGATTCTTCATGGGTATTGTTTTGGTGGTTTACAGCAACATGCGGCGTGGCAGAACCCATGATGAGGAAGTTACAATATAGTGGTAAGGTTTAAGAAGTTGATGGATTAATGGAGTAATGTTTTCACGAAGATTCCAAGGCGGTTATACCATTATCCCCATGACTTCCACATCTCCATCTCTTCGTTACCTCCACTACTTACAAGGAAAATGTGTGTTTCAAAACTATTACTTCAACTCATGCTTTGGCGTTTACATTCAGTTCATTGTAGGAAAGCTCTCAAACCAACAAAAACTCAATAACATCCATACTTGACAAACATAATTCAATTACTTCTCATATTTCTAATGAAAGAGGTTGAACTCGCTGGGCCACAACTTACAGGTTCATTCAACTACATGAAAGTGTTGTTAGAGAAAAGAACCTCGACAGGACTTACACCATCACATGATTTATCAATTGATGTTCGACTCAACCAGACAGATAAACCTACTTTACTGACCGACTCTTCTAGACCACTCTTTTGTATATTGGGAACGACCTTATCGAACTGAAAAGAGACAAAATACAATCCCCTAGATGGCCATGTGACTGTTTGCGGCGTATTAAAATACGAGTCTTTAAATAGGTCGCTACTAAATGCCTGCTCTTAGTCGAAGATAGCTTCTGATCAAAACGAGTTTTTCTTGTTGAGTTAACTACGGTCATTGAATATAGAATATCGTAGAAATCTCAGTTCTTGGAAGGAGGTTCTTATATTTACAACGATCATAGTTCTTTTTTTTCCTCCGCCTAGCTGCTTTAGGAAACAGAGACCGGAGCTATCTTTCCTTCGCTCAAGGGGAGAACGAAGTGGATGTTGCTCGACCGGGTTTTGGAAATAAGGGCACTAAGGATCGATTGACTTGCTTATTTACGAACCTTGATGGGAACTGTTTCGGTAGTCCTTAGGTGCGAGGCCGTTCGACTTACTAGAGAGGGTGTTTTACTAGCTACTGTACCTTCCACTGTATAAAATCTTTCTTCAATTTTGAACGGAAAAGAAGGATGTAACTCTTGTTTATGTTCCTGTACCCCGCCTGCTAGGGGTTTCAAGACGTAGTGACCGACGACACATACAGTCTAATTAATGCTTTTCTAAGCACTTACGTGCATTAGATTATTCTCTCTTTTCGCTCGCTAACTCATGTGGAAATATCATAGTTGAATGAGCTGTACTTAGCCGCTGCTTTGGTAGAGCTTTGATCTTCTTTCTTATTTGTGACTTGCATGCATACAACTACTTTCACACTTTATTGATGAAGAAGTATATTTTTAAGACTGAAAATAAAGTCTATATTGAAATAGGAATGCCAGCCATTCCAACCTTATATTCACAGATGATGTTGTTTTATTCGGGGAAGCGAGTGTAGAACAAACGTTGGTTGTTAAAATAAAAGATGTTTAGATCTCTTCTGCTTTGCTTCAGGATAAAATGTGAGTAATAAAAAGTAAAAAATCTTCTTCTCTCCCAACACGCAAGAAATAGAGAAAGCTGAGATTTGTGAAAAGTTAGATCCAAAATAAACACAAAATAAACATACAATAATCCAAAATAAAAGATAGTCAACCAACAACTGTATAATACTATTATTTCCAAGTTGCAAGGATGCAACAAGACCAACTCCAAGTGAAATAAGTGATTTAAGTCACTTTTATCAATCGTCTTGAAGGATCAAATTAAGACCTCTGACATAGGACCCAATAACTACGCAAGAATCAGAAATGAACTTTATGTTACATTCTTTAACAACTTTGAATTTATAAGTAAAAAAAACAAAAAAGCAGAAAAAACTTACATTACCTTCCTCGACGCTAGAGCTATCATCTGATACATAGTCACATAGAAAATCAAGAGCAATGAGCTTTTGTAACCAGCTTTGCGTGCAAAATGCCGCAACTGTCCTAGCAGAAAAAGAGCTTATCCATGGACTAAACACACGCTTTCCTGTACTAATGCCGATTCAGACTCAACCGAAGACACTGGTATAGCTAATATATTCCTTTCCATGTGTGATAGTATCTTATACTTTATACTATTGGCTTTCCACTAAGCCAATATATCAAAATCGGGATCACTTGGTTCACAATCATCCATCAAATACCTATCCAACTCTGAGTTCCCCTCAACAAATGGGTTTTTCCTATGTTTTTTCGCCCTTGACTGAAGTATATCCTCAATTGAATCTTCTACCATAACAACTAGGGTGTCATCTATACTACTACTCCAACCACTAGTTGACCCATCCTCAATAGTTGAATACACAGGCTTAAACTCTTCAAAGAGTCTCACAAGTTTTTGGTTCACATTTATCGTAATACTATTAATCCTGTCATAATTTTTCTCACACAAACACTTAAGCAAAAACTCTAATCCACCTTCTTCGCTTGTGTATCAAGCACCCGGGTAAAAAACATGGCAAAATTCATATCTTCATACCTATTCCAATACTTATTGTACTTTTTAAACATAAGAGCATCCATACTTGTAACATAAGACTCTGGTGTTCTATAGTCTCTAAAAGCAATTAATTATTCATGGATGATATTCAATTCCCATAAGAAATTATGTGTTTTAACTTGTAATGAAGCAGAAAACTTTACAGTAGAATCGAAAAATACCTTGAAACACTTCATAAGACCTCTGGCATAGAACCAATCTTCATAGTAGGAAGCATGATGTTTAGGATTGTTTTTTTTTTTTCTTATTCTGCTTCCTGCCTCTTGGATTAGTATTCACAATTTCACTATTAGATTAAGAACTAGAAGATAAAAACTTCAAGGTCATCATCATCTATATCAAAACTACGAATATCAGGTAAAGCATCAAATTTATCTTTGGGGGAAATGTACTTATTTCGAAATTCTTTATCATCCTTTCCTAACCTATTAAAATCCCTTTCATACTTCTCTGCAGCATCTAACATAAGATAAGTGTTATTTCATCTAGTTTTCACATCTAAGATCAAGCATTTCTTGCATTCAACCTTTTCTAAAGAAGCATAGTATCTAAATTTAACCAACCTAGAAGGAGAACTACAAACATACTTAATTACTAACCTGATCCTCTTAATCGACTTGTTATATTTAAGTATTGCATCTCTAACAACAAGAGCAAGAACATGGGAAGCACATTTTTACATGCTAAGAATGAAAAACTAGGAAATATTAGAAATTGCAGTTGGCGAATTATAAATTAAATCATTTATAGAAATTAAAAGTCTTACATGCAAGTATGTTGCTCTTTCTATTGCACCTTTCCAACCAACCACACTATATTTCAATTAATCAATTTCAACAGTATTAGCATTAACATTGTCAAATATCACAACAAAAACATCTTCAAGTTCCCAATCCAACAAACATTTCTCTAACATCCTACCAATGGCTTTACCTATATGACCCTTAACTAAGAAAAACATAATAATTCTCTTTTACAACTTCCAATTTTGATTTATATAATGAACTGTTACACAAATATGTTTAAAATTATGTGGCGATGTTCATGTATCAGTTATGAGTGATACTCTCTGTTTGCTTGCCTTGAAATAATTTTCCAACATTTCTTTCTCTTTTTTATAGATGGTTAAAAGGTCTATGTAAATTGTCATACGACCAGGGAACTTGAATCTATGCTCAAGCTCTTGAAGCAAAGCCCTTAAACCTTCTGACTCAACCAATCTCAATGGAAACTCTTCCTTAATTATAAATTCTATTAAAAGCCTTCTGCACCTATCATACTATAAGAGGAAGCAATTAATTTAGCATTTTCACCTGGTTTTAATGGTGGAAACATACGACCTTTCTGTTCCTTCTTCCTATCAGGACTATTAGGGCATCTCTCTGCATTATTCCTCAAGCTAGATGTGACATTCTTAGCATGTACAAAATTTTTATTTTTACAATGATTACAATTTGGTGCCTTAGGATCAAGCCTTGTAAAGTCCTTTACCCATATATCAGAAAAGGTTCTTGACTTCTTGGTGTCTGCAACTGGGGATGCATCTTCAGTTCTAATCTGAGGTGCAATTTGAGTTTCAGGTGTCCCACTAGATTCAACTTGAGTTTCAGGTGTAGCCGCAGATGTACTTGACATTTGGCTAGAAAGAGCTAAAGATTTACTTGATAATCACCCATAAATCCCCTTAATAAACAACAAAAAACACCAAATATGAATCACAGTTCCACCTGCATCCTAGTATGCATATGACATTAGGGCATCACACTAATAAACTCAAATTTACAAAGTAACAGATCTAATCAAGTTCACCGAATAACCAAGAAACTAATGATTCATATATAATTTTAAACCAGAAAAAAAAAGATGATTAAACTTTATATAATCAAAACCCCAAATTTGACATATCTAGTTTTTCTGTTGTCTGTTGATTATTAAGAATAAATAATTGTTGTTAATGGTGAAGATTGAAGAAGAAGAAGAAAAAGAAGAAGTTGTTGGTGATGACTGATGAGGTGGTGGATGGTCATGAACTGAATCAAAAAGGACCTGATGGTAGTGGTCGAGCGGCGTCGAGAGAAGAAGATGAAAATTAGAATTTAGAAATGAGATGGCTCATCTAGTTTTAGGGTATTGATAATAGATGGAGGGCTAGGATGAAGAATAATCAATGACCATGATAGTTCGGTTTATACGGGCGGGTTCGATCGGTTTTTATACTAAACCCGTGAACCGAACCTTCATCAACGGTTATTTAATTTGAAAACCATACACCAAGCCGTAACGGTCGGATTCGATTAAATAAACTGCAATTGTGTCAGATTTTGTTTCTCGGGGTGATTCATGTTCATCTCTAAACTTATTATAGAAGGCTTGGTTTTGAAATATAAATGTCTAATGAGATTTTATGAAGAGATGTTAACTTTTCCTCCTCTCCATAATCTCAGAATTGATTACTAAGTTATACCATTATTGAATTTCAAGCGATGTATTTTTTTTTTCCGATTAATGTCTAATCAGAACTTATAATCTTGTTAATCCAGATTTAAGATTTGAGAAAGAAGATGAACCAATCTAACAAGTACCGAGCCCGGTGTCTTAACTCAGTTTACTTGATTCGTGTCAGATGAGTCAGGGACTTAATCATCTTTTACCATGATATTTAACTGACACGTACACACTAACTACCGTTATCTATTTTTTAAATAAAGCGGGATAAAAAAAATCAAACATAACCTCTTTAATAAATTATTAAAAATAAGTCTATTTTATAGAATGCATTTCAAAAAATGTATAATTTATTAAAAATCCCTTAAAACCACTAAACTTTCCTACTGACCGTCATTTTCAAACCAATATACATTACACCTTTTACACAACAATTCGCTACCTGTGTACTCGGTTCATCTCATACACAGAAGCAATTTAAGGCACTCTTCAAAGCCGACAATAAAAACCTTCCAAAGAATCTGAAAAGATTGCAGATATCATATACTGAGAACTCATAACCGAAACAAAGAGACTAATTAATTATCAAGGTTAAAACTTAATGCTTTAAATAAAAAAAGGTTAAAACATAAAAAGTGGTGTAAGAATGACAGGTGTAGCAGCTACTGTTGTACTTCCCTATACCTAATATCTATTTTATTTCATGATCAAAGATTCATGGACCCTAGTTATTCGTACAAATCCTGATTAGATTTAAATTTTTTTTTCTCTGGCTTTTACCCTATATATGAAGTGAAAGCTTAGTAGGCCTGCATTTGTAGGACTACGTAGTAGTACGTACGCCTATTTAGCCACTTTAGCGCATGCCCATGTCTAGATGACAAGCTCTGCCCCCCAAGTAAAAAGGAGTACCTTGGTTAGTAATTCGCCATGTAACAAAAATTCGGACCAACAAAAATCCGTGTAGTAATCGGCTAGGTAAAAATTTAGAAATCCGTTAATTCACGTATAATGTGTTTTATCAATATAAATGTGCAAAAAATCCGACATGTATTATACAATAAAAGAACATTTTTTGTTGGTAAAAGAGTAGGCGTTGTAGTTTCAATAAACTCAATATAAAATATATGGAATATTAGAATAGAAAAAGAAAAACAAATGATTCACCGGTCAAGATCAAGTCAAGATCAAGTCAGGGAGATATATGTAATGAGTTCAAATGCCATCCGCTTAAAATTTTCAAGAAACAAAAAATAAATGATTAAAACGGAGTCAAAACGGCGTATTAGGTAGGGAGACCAAGTTGCTTGAGTTGCCTAACAAACCAAGCTGGCGAAAATTCGTGAGTACCGTAGTTATAAGAAAACCCACAACTACATCCAAAGATCAATCCTAAAATATAAATATCATTCACCATCATAAATAAAGAATTGAGTGCAAGAATGTAAAATAGACGTATAATTTTTACGTGGTTTGATCGTTAACAAGATCTATGTCCATGACTGATTTTACTATGAATATTTGGTGTTACAAATGAGCTACTTTAGAGGGAAACTGAGTTCATTGTGAGTTGAGGAGTAAAAATTTGTGGAGGGAGAAGAGAAAAAGTTCCCATGAAACCTAATGCACTTTCCTTTTTGTATGGAAGTTAAATGAAAATGGATATTATAATGTTATCCTTAGCTTACAAACTAAGCTAAGGTCTGACTATAACGTATGAATCTCTATTCGTTTTAAGTTGCCTCAACTCTCATTTTGTGCCATGTGTGAGTCATATTTTTTACCCTTATAGTTGTCTCTATTTTCTTGAGCATTGTTTGAAGGATAATTCTTAAAAAAAATCTATCTATCTTGGTGTGGTTTATGAAGCGGGACGCGCGGCGAAAAATGGTTCCTTGAGTTGCTTAGCTTCGATCTGAACTTGGGATTTGCCCTAGTATTGCAACGTGCTTAGTTGTTTTGGTGTCTTCGCTGATAATAAAGAATTTCGAAGCTTCAATGGGCTTTAGAAAAACTGGGCTCCGTTAGACGTGAGCAACGATCCATCGGTGGGCCTGGGCGAGCTGGTTCTTGTCAGATATAAACAACGAGGTTTCGTCTCTTGATTATTGATTTGAGCTTCAGTTGGTTTAATCATTTGCTTCGCTTGATTGTTGATTATTGAAGATAGTAACGAGATGATGTGTAAGATCTCAACGAGCTAGAATCGGAGAGGTGGCTGTTTGCTTCACGAACTTCGTATGTGCTAAAAAGGTTTCTTGGCGAGACTGTTCCCAACGAAGGTGCTGGATTTCTTTCTTCGTTGTATCAAGAGGTAACGATATTTCATTTGATGTTCTTTAGCGAGACGATTTCTCTCGAGGTGGTTTACTGGTGAGATCGTGAGTAAAGGTTATCTTTTCTGGGGATCATTGTTTGATGACTTACTGCTAGTCTTCTTGTCCGCGAGTTCTGAGAATGACAACTTGTACTGAGTTTGTGTTCTCTCGTTCATTTCTCCTTCTATTCGTCGGCGATTTTCAAAATCTGTATGTTGCTCGTTTGAACTAGGGAAACTAGGGCTTGGTGTTGTAAATGGTTTACATGGGTTCTTCATCTGAGCGATCTTTGGAAGCAACTTATCTTTGCTGGCGAGAATGAAGACCGAGATTAACAATTTTCTTACTATATAGTTTCATCAAGCAATTGCTCAATTTCTCTCGCTGAGGTTTTAAGAGTGTGGTGCTGGGATGGCGACCTTTGGAGATGATGTCCTAGTGTGACTTCGAAGATGTCGCTGCTGGTGCATAGCTTTCATAGTGAGCTGTTTGTCTGCGTTCTTGTGGTATGGTAATGCTGTGAGATTTGGTGTTACTGTGTATTATGTTTTGCCTCAGTTGTGACTCCCTTTCCGCGGTGTTGCTGTAGCTTTTTCTTTGTTGCGAAGGGATTCTGTGGGAGGTACAAGAGTGTTACTTCGGCAATGTAATCCCAAGAATTTTTCCTCTGTTCTTTTTCGGAAGCTTCGAGTGCTTGTTGGGTGATATTATTCTGCAAAAGAGAGTAGAAGTAAATTCTGAAATTTTTTAGGTGGAGTGTAATATGTCTTTCCTGTATATGTATGCCTCCTTTTTTGCTTTGGAAGATTAAAGGACTAAAGCTTTCAAAAGAAAAAGCAATACACTGCTTCTGCGTCGCATCAGGCACATTACTATTCTGGTTTGCAAAGAGGTGTCTAGCTTTATTCTCGTTGACCTAGAAACTGATACTTTGAATGCCGAGATATAATGTTCCTCTGCTTTGCTTATTTCTTCAATAAAGTGATTGGCATCGTGGTTATGACTCGCCTATGACAATGTTCGTTGTACGGTACCGGGAATTTCCTTGAAATGATGACTGTTGTATCCGCTCCGTAGATGCCACTGCTAGTTCATTTCTTCGCTGCATGATGGAAGTTGTTTCTGTTCTCCTGTCGTGCTCCGAAGTGCTATACAATGGTGTTTGCTGTGTGATGGAATTTGCAAAAGAATGTAGAACTTCCATATTTGCCTTGGTATTTTGCTAGGTTACCCTTTTGCCCCACCGAGAAAATGTATTTTCATCTTGACTCAGCGATGTGTTTTGTCTTCTCTTTGCCTCTTGGACAATGTTGAAAGGTGTTTCCCTTAGCAAGTGACCGTTGTAATTTTGGATGTAACCGGGTCAGGCGCCCCTGAATCCTTATGAAGTTCCGAGGTATTTCTTTAAAGTGGTGGTTTTCATGCCCATCTCTTCGTTGCTGCCAAGTGAGCGAAGTTCGTTGTAACCATGTGTACCTGTTATTTTTCGCTTCGCAGAGCCAAGGGTAAGAATTCCACGGCATGCTGTTTCTCGACGAGAACTTGAGATTCTTCTGGAAACTCTTGCTCATGACAGTGCGATGATGTCCCCTGTATGACAGTCTGCAGACTAATGTAAGGTTTCAATTCTTAAAGCATTTGAAGTATATATATTACCTGCATGTCACCTTATTTTTTACTGTGCCTCAATAAGATCTTACATTCTCATTATATTCGACTCGCGCTTCGTGACTCGTGGCGTGTTCAATCGAAGCGGTGCATTTTTAGTATCCATTTGCTTTCGTCGATGAAGTATTTGGTGTTATAAATGAGCTACCTTAAAGGGGAATTGAATTCACTGTGAGTTGAGGAGTAAAAATATGTGGAGGAGAAGAGAAGAAATTGTTGGAAATAAAAATGGTTTAATGCTAAAATTAAGATTTTATTATTTAAAATAATTTTGTTACTATAATTAACTTGATGGGTGTTAGGATCACTATTCCAAACTTGGGTGGAATTATAGCCATCCATTTTCACTTCTTAGTGAATGAGAAACCTTTGGTTGTCCCACATTGGGCAAACCAAGGAGGAAGTTCATGCATTTTACCACAAACGTTCTATTTAAGGAAAAAAAACTAGTGGATTGGATATGGACTTAGGAAATGGACTAGTGGGCAAATGCACACATGTGCGGTGCTTCGTACTGAAGCACCGTGGACCGCGGGATTGCGGAGCTTGCGTGTGCCTTGACGCGAGCCTTGGCGTGTGCCTTGCGTGTGCACACGTGTACCATCAAAGATTCAACGGATTTAATTAAAAATAAATATTTTACGTTTAGTATTAAATGGAAAAATAAAATCATAAATATTATTTTACCGTTTTAAATTAATGGGGATTAAATTTTTTCAAATTAATTATCTTTTCAGCGTTTTGAAAATCAAAAGCTTTTTTCTCCTATAAAAGAAAAAGATTTCTAAGTGTTTCGTTTACCCCAGTCGCAGCCACTGTCCTGACGACTTTTTACCATCTTCCTGCTTTGTTGTGCGCAATAGTTTACATTCTTATTTTTTCTTCTACTGTTAAGTTCACAACGGGCCAACGAGCTTTGCTAGCTGGGTTGGTATCAGGTGATTTTATCCTGAATTCAAATTTGTCACTTAAAAGGTATATCAACATCTTCCTGAAGGTGTACCTGGCAAATATTGAGTTAAGGGCAGTCTGTTGAACAGGCGACTTCACCTCTCTGTGCTTGCGTGTGTGTGCTGTTTATTTCTAACCCTCCCTTAATCATCTTCAAGTTCTCTATTGTTTGTGTTTCTCTGTTACAGGAAGATTATTATCCAACAATCTTAACTCAATATCTGTGCAATCAACAAATCTTCTGTAACAATGGCAAAGACTGATGTTGAGAGACCTCAGAAGTTTTCTGGTAAGGATTTTAAGAGATGGCAATCAAAGATGCTCTTTTTCCTGAGTTTCCACATGCTTGATGAAGTAGTATTGAAACCGTATGACAAAGCTCTGGATACTCCTGAATCATCCAAGGAAAAAGATACTTGGACGAGAAATAATTATTTAGCAAAAAATCATATTTTAAATTGCCTTGAAGACTCTCTGTATGATTTTTATAATGCTAAAGAGAATTTTACTGCTTTAAATTTATGGACTGCATTGCAAGAAAAATATGTAGCAGAAACTGCAGGAAGTAAAAAATTCCTGGTTGCACGCTTTTTGCAATACAAGATGATGAATGACAAGTCTGTAGTTGATCAGTTTCTGGAGTTGCAAAAATAATAAATGAAATCATTGCTGAAGGAATGGAAATCTCTTAGACCTTTCAAGTTTCTGCTGTGATTGAAAAATTACCAAGTTCATGGGCCGAATACAATAGAAGACTAAGGCATGAAACTGTTGAAGATTACTATGATAGAATTGGGCAAGAAAATCCAAGTTGAAGAATTGCTGTGTTCAAAGGACAAGAATGTTTCTTCTGCAAGAGACATGTCAAACAAAGCTCATGTGATCGAACACAAGTTTGCCACTCTCAGTCTGGACCACAATAAGCGCAAGCCTGGCCCTCAAGGAAAAGGTAAATTTCAAAAACCAAAGTCTGCTATTGGTAAGATTAAGGGAGCTTGTTATGTCTGTGGTGTGTCTGGCCATATGGCAATGCATTGTAGAAAACGCAAAGATGCGAATTTTAAGAAATAAAATGTAAACCTAGCTGAAAGTAGTAAAAATGAATTTTCTGGCACGGTGTCTGAGGTGAATTTAGTTACCAATGTGAGGGACTGGTGGGTAGACTCTGTAGCTACCAAAAATGTCTGCGGAAGCAAGGATATGTTCACCTCCTACCAGACAGTAGGAGAGGGAGAAAAACTCTATATGGGTAATTCTTCTGCAGCACAAGTTGCAGGAAAAGGAAAGGTTTCGCTGAAGCTTTCTTCTGGGAAAATTCTCACATTGAATGAAGTGTTACATGTACCATACATCTGCAAGAATCTCGTTTCAAGTGGTGTGCTAGATGACAAGGGCTTTAAAATTGTTTTTGAGTCTGGAAAAGTGATTATCACTAAGGGTAGGGACTTTGTGGGAAAGGGCTATAAGGCTGAGGGCCTTTACAAATTATCTGTAATCTCTACTGAAATTAATAAAGTTGATTCTTCTTATGTTGTTGTCTCATTGAATATCTGGCATGGTAGACTTGGTCATGTAAATTATAATTCAAGAAACAAATTGGCAAAATCTGGCTGCATTCCAAAATTAAATTTGGAATATGACATAAATGTGAAGTTTGTGTAGAATCAAAATATGCGAAGAAGCCTTTTCAGAAAAATATCCACAGAGTTTCTAATCCCTTAGAGTTAATTCACACTGACTTAGTTGATATGAAATCAATCCAAACCAGAGGTGGAAAAAAATGGTTTGTTACCTTCATAGATGACTGTACTAGATACTTTCATATCTACTTGCTTAAAGGAAAAGATGATGCTCTTGAAGCATTAAAATTATATAAATTAGAAGTAGAAAACCAGATGAATACCACCATTAAAACTGTTAGGTCTGATCGTGGGGGTGAATACGTAACTCCTATAGAGACTTTTGTGCGCAACATGGCATTATTCATGAGGTAACTCCTCCTTATTCACCAAAATCTAATGGTGTGGCTGAACGGAAAAACCGAACCCTTAAGGAGATGATGAATGCCATGTTAATCAGTTTTGAGGACTACCGGCGAACTTGTGGGGGGAGGCCGTCCTCTCAGCTTGCTATATCCTGAATAGAGTGCCAGTTAAAGGAACAGAAAAATCACCGTATGAATTATGGAAAAGGCAAACAACCCTCTTATGGATACCTCAAAGTGTGGGGGTGTTTAGCTAAGGTCTCTATTCCTCCATCTAAGAGGACTAAAATAGGACCTAAAACCGTTGATTGTGTCTTTCTAGGATATCCCGAGCACACCACTGCTTATAGATTTATGGTTGTGAGTTCCGATAACTCGGAAATTGGTGTGAACACCATTTTGGAATCTAGAGATGCTTCGTTTTTTGAAAATGTTTTTCCAATGAAAACTGAATCTCGCGTGATACGTGTAGATCCTCTAGATGTCCCTTCTTCTAGCCATTCATTACCGGTAGAAGAAGATGAACCTGTTTAT
Organism: Papaver californicum; assembly: GCA_023531435.1. NCBI lineage: Eukaryota > Viridiplantae > Streptophyta > Magnoliopsida > Ranunculales > Papaveraceae > Papaver > Papaver californicum. The sequence continues at coordinate 3,884,271 of JAJJMC010015296.1, forward strand.
GAGCCAAGAAGAAGCAAAAGACCTAGATTAGAAAAATCTTTTGGGACAGACTTCATTACCTGTTTAGTTGAAACTGATCCACAAACCTATAGAGAGGCCATGACTTCATCTGAAGCTCCATGGTGGAAAGAATCCACTATTAGTGAGATGGATTCTATTGTTCAGAATGAAACCTGGGAAATAGTAGATTTACCTCCAGGATGCAAAACCATAGGTTGTAAATGGATCTTTAAGAGAAAACGTAAGGTTGATGGAACCGTGGAAAAATATAAAGCTAGACTTGTAGCTAAAGGATATAAACAAATAGAAGGCGTAGATTTCTTTGACACTTATTCACCTGTCACTAGAGTTACTTCAATTAGGTTGCTAATTGCAATTGCTGCAATCCATAACCTAGAAATACATCAAATGGATGTAAAAACTGCGTTTCTAAATGGTGAATTAGATGAAGAAATTTATATGGATCAACCCGAGGGCTTTGTGGTGAAGGGTTATGAAAAGAAGGTGTGTAGACTTAAAAAGTCTCTATATGGCTTGAAGCAAGCACCTAAACAATGCATGAAAAATTTGATCATGTAATGTTCTCTAGTGGTTTTAAAATAAATGAAGCTGACAAATGTGTTTACACTAAATCTGTCAGCGATGCTTGTGTGATGGTATGCCTGTATGTTGATGATATGCTTATACTAGGTACAACCTTAGAAATCATTAATTCCACTAAGAACATGTTGAATGAGAACTTTGACATGAAAGACTTAGGTCCTGCTGATGTAATCCTAGGGATGAAAATTAGAAAGGAGTCTAATGGATTCAGTCTCAGTCAATCTCATTATATTGAGTCAGTTCTGAAGAAATTTAACCAGTTTGATAGTAAACCAGCAAGTACTCCTTTTGACCCTTCTTGTAGACTCAAGAAAAACAAAGGCAATGGAGTCTCGCAACTTGAATATTCACGTGTCATAGGAAGTCTGATGTACTTAATGAACTGCACGAGACCAGACATTGCCTATGCAGTGAGTAGACTAAGTAGGTATACCTGTAATCCAGGACAAGAGCATTTGGATGCACTTTTCAGAGTGCTGAGGTATCTTAAATACACTTTAAACTTTCGGTTGAGTTATGAGAGATACCCTGCTGTTCTGGAAGGATACTGTGATGCAAACTGGATAGCAGACTCAGAGGAGTCTAAGTCTACGAGTGGATACGTTTTCACTCTAGGCTGTGGAGCAGTGTCTTGGAAGAGTTCCAAACAGACCTGTATCGCTCGATCCACTATGGAATCCGAGTTTATAGCGTTAGATAAAGCAGGAGAGGAAGCCGCTTGGATAAGATGATTTTTAGAAGACATTCCTCTCTGGCATAGGCCTGTGCCAGCTGTATCTATACATTGTGATAATCAAGCTGCAATAGCTAATGCTAAAAACAACAACTATAATAGAAAATCTATTCATATAAGGAGAAGACACAATTCTCTAAAACAACTAATCTCAACTGGCGTTATTTCTGTTGACTTTGTGAGGTCTAAGGAGAATATCGCGGACCCTTTGACGAAAGGCTTGTCCAAGGAGATAGTTAGTAATGCATCGAGGGGGATGGGACTTAAGCTCATCAATTAAAACTTGCCATGAAGGATACTCAACCTTGCTGACTGGAGATCCCAAGATCAAGGTTTTGAATGAGACAACTAATTTGTGGCGGGTAAAAATTAAACACTATTAGAGAATTATTATCTCTGTCCCTTCCCTATGGTGTAGACGTGATAGTGTGACTGCAAGTGAGGATGACTTAGAGTAAAGTCTTAATGAGTTCTATAGTTTCAATTTAAGATTGAAATGGGGTGTAGCAGTTAACACTCTTGATAGAACTCACCTATCTGAATGAGGAAGTGGGTCGCTTCCTATGAGAACAAAGCTGATTCTCTAGAGCATTCTGAGAAACGGGATACGTCCAGGGCCAAAACGGATACAATGGCGTGAACTTAACAGCATTTTAAGAGATATCTCACGTAAGGAGTTATTGAAGAATTACACTAAACGATGGCAGTTCAAGACATCACGTTCACTGACCATCAAGTAGTTCCGGTGCTTCTCACTAAGCAAAGGTTCAATTCCAAATGGTCACCTATTGCTTAAGAGGTATTTCTCGTTTTTTCGATTTTCCGATTTTTCGGTTTCGTCATTCATGTGGGGGATTGTTGGAAATAAAAATGGTTTAATGCTAAACTTAATTAAAATAATTTTGTTACTTAAAATAATTTTGTTACTATAATTAACTTGATGGGTGCTAGGATCACTATTCCAAACTTGGGTGGAATTATAGCCATCCATTTTCACTTCTTAGTGAATGAGAAACCTTTGGTTGTCCCACATTGGGCAAACCAAGGAGGAAGTTCATGCATTTTACCACAAACGTTCTATATAAGGAAAAAGAACTAGTGGATTGAATATGGACTTAGGAAATGGACTAGTGGGCAAATGCACACATGTGCGGTGCTTCGCACCGAAGCACCGCGGACTGCGGGCTTGCGAAGCTTGCGTGTGCTTTTGCGTGTGCTTTTGCGTGAGCCTTGGCGCGAGCCTTGGTGCGAGCCTTGGTGTGAGACTTTGTGTGACCTTGGTGTGAGCCTTGGTGCGAGCCTTGGTGTGACCGTTGGTATGACCATTGGTGTGAGCCTGCTTGTGCACACGTGTACCCATCAAAGATTCAACGGATTTAATTAAAAATAAATATTTTACGTTTAGTATTAAATGGAAAAATAAAATCATAAATATTATTTTACCGTTTTAAATTAATGGGGATTAAATTTTTTCAATTTAATTATCTTTTCATCGTTTTGAAAATCAAAAGTTTTTTTCTCCTATAAAAGAAAAAGATTTCCAAGTGTTTCGTTTACCCCAGTCGCAGCCACTGTCCTGACGACTTTTCACCATCTTCCTGCTTTGTTGTGCGCAATAGTTTACATTCTTATTTTTTCTTCTACTGTTAAGTTCACAACGGGCCAACGAGCTTTGCTAGCTGGGTTGGTATCATGTGATTTTATCCTGAATTCAAATTTGTCACTTAAAAGGTATAGCAACATCTTCCTGAAGGTGCACCTGGCAAATATTGAGTTAAGGGCAGTCTGTTGAACAGGCGACTTCACCTTTCTGTGCTTGAGTGTGTGTGCTGTTTATTTCTAACCCTCCCTTAATCATCTTCAAGTTCTCTATTGTTTGTGTTTCTCTGCTACAAGAAGATTATTATCCAACAGAAATTCCCCTTAAACCTAATACTAAATGGAAGCGGATATTACAATGTTATCCTTAGCTTACAAACTAAGCTAAGGTCCGACTATAGCGCATGAATCTCTATTTGTGTTAAATTACTTCGGCTTTCATCTTGTGTTATGCGTCGAATCATACTTTTTGCCCTCACAAGTACGAATAATGATCTGGCCCTCCCTTTGAACAGGTTCCCAGGAGTAAAATGTACTATTTGTATTTTGGGGTTACTACGGGATCACAGATTCGCAAGTCAGGTTTTAGCTATTCCAAAGTAAACACAAATTTAGCAATTTTCCCAATTAGTATGCGGCAAATGGGGTTATGCAATTCTTTTTGTCACCAACGGCTAGCTATTTTCGAACTTAAAGGTGGATTTTATAGCCGTAGTAGCATTTGTCTAAACTAAAGGCGCTAGACTTTTATTTACCTTTTTGAGCTATGAATGTGGTGCTCACTGACCGCATTGAGAGTGGAGGTACTTTTGGAGATTAAAGAGTGGGATTACACGTCGGAAACATCTTGCAAAACATGTTGAACAATAATATACCAATGTACGTATTTCAAATCAATTGAATGTTGTGAACGACTCAAAAAACTGTATTTCTATCATTGGGCGAATAAAAACCATTTTAAAGAATGATGGGTCTTATATAAAAGTCATACGTCTTATAAAAAACGATCTATAAGAGTCAGTTTTCGGGGGGGTTAGAATTTCTGATTTCATATTTTATAAAACTATCAAAACAATTACATCCGTGGTGGTTAGAAAAGAGCTAGCAGTACGGTGGCTGCTGCTTAAGTATATATACTTGGTTGATGAAGACATACTTCCTAATGAGCTATAACCAGATAAAACCAATAAGTTGAATTAGTGTCAAAGAAAAATCCCCAAATTAAAGCTCACAAGTCAATATCATTTCAAATTTATAAAAATAAAAGGATTGAGGCTAACGGGCAAACTGAGCACAAAATCTTCTCTTGTCTCATCTTTAAAGAGATAGAGAGACTAAAATTGGGAAGAATTATGTAGTAAGTAAGAAAACGAGAAGCAAGCTCCCCTCCCTTATAATTTTATTAATAATATTTTACTCTTATTTGTTCCTGTAAGCAATGCTGCAAACCCCACTCAAATTATCTAAGCAATCATGCTTATAGTACCATTCATCACACAATTCAGCAGAGAAGATAAGCAGTTGAGCAGAGAGTAGTAGGTTGCAGAAATGTCGTTAACAAACACCCTAATCACAAACACAAAGAAGTTCTTCACGAAAACTTTTCAAACATTCAAATCTTTAGTCTCCAAAGGAGGAGTAGGAGGAAGAAAACAATACCAAAAGCTACCCAAAACTTCTGTTACTAGCACAACTATTCATAGCGATGACGACAACAATTATCCGAAAGGTACCCATCATCGTACGAAATCATTGGTTATCGATGATGATAAACAGACCTACTCATCATCAATCATCAAGACGGCTAATGCTCAGGAGATAGTGTTGTCATCGACACCTACAAATATTGCAACTACTAGCAGCAGTCGGGGAATGAGTAAGAGAAGAGTACTTCAAGGAGAAGATGAAAATGGGTATGAGAGGTTTTCAATAGATAAGAAGTTGGAGATAAAACAGAAGATGATAAAGAAATTAGGATTGACGGATAATGCTGATGAAAAGATAGTGATGAGGAATGATCATAAAGAATATGTTATGGACATTCAAGAAATGCTTCATTATTATTCTCATATTACATGTCCTAGTTACTTGGACATTCTTGATAAGTTTTTGATGGAATTAACTTACAACTCTGAATATCATCAGCATCATGCATGATCCATGCACCCAAATTGACATATCTGAGTCAAATAACATCAATTCCATTAGAGATCAATTTCGATAGATTTTAATTATTGAGTTTGTATACTATGCAGCTATTGATCTTTACTTCATGATTTTCATGTTTAAGTCCATCTAATTTGATTGCTATATGGTTTCTGTGTGATTTCGGTTTGATTATTGTGTATTAATTCATTCTAAATGTACTAATGTAGTGTGGTTTGCCATATATTAGTCAAGATGTACTTTACCCTTAAATAAGAATATATTGCTTGTCATATTCCATTTCTTGAATTGCAACTTTGAAATACGTAATGGTTGTTGCTAGCGGCAATGGGTGGTGGTTGTTGGTTGGGTAGGGCAGTTTGTGTTTTATTTTTCACTTCTCCTTAATTTTCACTTTTTTTCTTGATGTTGAGAATTACGAATGACAGGACCACAACGGAAGCAGCAGCTTGGAAATTTGCTGCTCAAATTCTAGCAATAGCAGCACCGCGGGAATTATAATCAAGCACAACTCCATCAAACTAAGTTGATCCTCACCACCGCCAGTTGGAGGAGACCATTGAAATCTTGATTCAGTTGAAACTGCATATTCAGCTTGGTAGTGTAGATGATAGAATTTTGACAAAGACGAAAATTATAAATTTATTTATCCTATATCAGAAATATTGAACTTGCAATTTACTTAGGTCTCGTGTCAGAAATATAGTATATAGATGTTATAGGGACTCACCTTACTCAGTGCTCAAGAACACCATGGTCCTCAGAGACTATGTCTTGCTCAGATCACATGGTCCCAGGGACCATACCTTGATCGGTCACGACTACTATCCCTTGCTTGCATCACCAAGCCTTGTTTGTGTCAGCCTTGTTCGGTCATGCCCTGCTCGACCAAGCTAGCCTTGTTGGTCTTATCCTCGAGGACCATACTTTGCTCGACCAAGCTAGTCTTATTGGTCACGTCCTCAAGGATTATGCTCTGCTCGACCATGTTAGCCTTGTTGGTCGTGTGTCCTCGAGGACCATGCTCTTTTCGACCAATTGCATAAATGGAACAATTAACTCAGTGTTTGACACTGGTAATCGTGGGTTTCAGTAAAGAGTTTTATTAACATTCGTCACAAGTGGGATTCGAACCCTTGCCCTCTATGTATTGTGATTTTAATCCTACTTGCTACATATAATGACCATTGAATTTTTTTTTATCAGCATTCTAATATGAAGGTTATTACCAAGCATTAGGGCAACTGCAACGGTACGAGTATACCAAATACCAAAGAGTAAAAAAATTTGCTCTTTTTTCATTTTTTACACAACAGTTTTGTGAGTAAATATGATCCACGTCGTTTTAATTAGACGTATGTTATAAAACGCTATTGTAAAACAACGTTAGGTGACACGGACGTTTCTCTAGTGGGAAGTATGTTGTTGGACGCACATTTGGGTGAGCGTTTCATATTGTGGAACCAGACGCACTTATAAATGAGTGTTTGCATTCTCGTACGCTTCTTTAATCAAACGTATGTTTAACGTCCACACTAATGGACGTTTAGTGATATACGATGTGCCTAAAAGACGCCCGAATGCCAGAAACCCCTTTATAATAGCGCTTAGTATTGAAACGTCCACCAACAGAAGCGTGAGCTGAGTTTCACGTTCACCTAAAGAAGCGTAATGAAGCACGTCCACCTATGTAAGCGTTAATAAGACTGGTGCTCCGGCGCTCTCCTAAGAGAGCTTCTGGTGCTCCGGCGCTCTCCTAAGAGAGCGCTTGTTATCCGACGTCTTTTTAATATAACGTATGATATACGAACGTTATTTCAGTAGAACGTTTTAACCAGACGCTCATTTGGCTTGCGTTTCTTTTGCCAGCGTTCTCCTAGTGAAGCATTACTTCATACGCATTCTTTTGTGAGCGTCTCATCAAACGCTTGTCAGCCACTGCGTCCGTGTTTCAAAACGCTTTCATAAGGAAACGTCTTTTGTTAACGCCCAATTAGAAGAGCGTGCGAGTATATATAAGATTTGGAGAAAATTTTCTCTGGAACAGTGGTTTTACTCGCCTCATTCATATATATATTCGTCCGTTGCGGTTGATTTTGGGCGACCAAAAAGTAAATTTAATCTTTACTCTTTGGTATAGTCATCCGCTGCAGTTGCTCTTAGCAGACAACAAAAGAAACAATATTAAAGCAATTAAAAATCAAAGGTTGTGGCAATGTAGGTAAAGCTGTTTGACCTTCTTCAGCTAGGTAGATGGGTATATAGAAATGTATTGATTGAAATGGTAAAAGAGTTGTAGAATTGCTTTAAATGAAATTTAAGTAGCAGATAGAACTTTAATTTACTGGATTCTCCAAACTAAACCCAAACTTAGCTACATCATGTGCAACAAGATTTGTGTGTCTCTTGGAACATAACAGCATTTCCAATTATTGAAATCAGCAAGCAAATTTAAACTAACTATGATATTGCAAGTGGGCCGTTTTAATAACTCTATAAGAGTTACAGGTCAGACATTAATGGATAGGAAAGAAAACTATTTTTCATTCCATTACACACAAGATTCAATTACACTTTATAGTCTGTTAATAAGCCTACTAACAGCTAGAGTATAGTACCTGTGAAGCACACCTTCAAACAAACAAAAGCTTAAGACAGTTATCCTTCACTGCCGCATATCTTATCCTTCACCACTAAAGTCTGATACACGAATACATTTCACCAATATATATATATATATACAGGGCCGCTTACTACAGGTCTTCATTTTTGAAATACTTAGCCTGTAATAGCAGGGTCAAAACAGGGTTCGTTTCGCCAAGCCGTCTTAGCCAAAAAAGCTTCATTATTAGCATCAAGATCTCGAATTCCCAGACCACCCATAGTCACAGGACAACAAATCTTAACCCAACCAATTACATGCATTTTATGATTACCTCCCCTATCATGCCATAAGAAGTCCCTGCGATATTTACCAATTTTCTTAGTAATGGACTTAGGAAGTTTCAACACATTCATAATATGGTTAACAATAGGGTCAATAGAGGCCGTCAACAAGGTTGTTTAACCTGCTAAGCATATTGTTTTTCCATCCCTGCAATCAAGATCGAGACTCAATATTTGACAAAGATATTGGAAACAGGACGGACTAACATGACCATTCTGAATAGGCACCCCAAGGTACTTACCCGGATTTTGAGTTAACTTGACACCTAATATGTCCCTAAGGGTGTGAGATTAATGCCTAGTCAAGTAATTAGACGCAAGCAAGAGTGATTTAATAGAATTAATAAACCACGAAAAGAAAGATTCCAAAAGCTACTTAAGACAACTAGCATTGGTTACAGTAGCATTCAAAAAGATAACACTATCATCCGCAACGAAATTATGCGATACGCTAAAGCAAAAGTAGAGAAATGACTATTTTTCACAGCCAAATCATTAAGATGAGAAAGGATTTTAAGCCCAATAAAAAACAGGTAAGGGGATAAAGGATCTTCATGTCTATGGCCGCTAGAAGAAATAAAGTGTTGGGAGGGGGATTCACTGATAAGAAGTTGAAAATTCGCAGAACTGACACAAGCATAAATCTATTGTATCATAACTGGTGAACACCAAAACAAGAGATAACATGTTGTAAAAAGTCCTGATTTAAACTATCATAAGCCTCGTCGAGGTCCAACTTGAGGGCCATATTTGTCAAGTTATGTTGTAATGTGAGATCGACAAATTGTCATAAAAAAAAAGCAAAAAAGTTAGAAAAATGACTATGACTTGTAAAAAAAAAGGGAAGGATCTGTTGACATGGTTAGAATGATATTATCTTGATATTTTGACGTATTTTTCTTATGAAACATATAAAACCCAAACGGAAATGAATTTTAAGTCAATTTTTTGGTTACGTGTTCTTTTTATAAAGCTATACATTCCTACCAAAAATGAGCGTATTCACATATACAAAACCTCACCATCCATAAAGTTTAATCTCAACCGTTAATCTTCAACGAATGATTTTCAAAATGGTAGCTGGTGGTCTTATACGTCTCGGAATATGGTTATTTTTTGTAGGAATGTAGAACCTTATAAGAAAAACATAAATTAACTTCGAAATCATTTCCGTTTGAGTTTTATAAAAAAAATGACGCTAAAATATTAAAATAGTATCATTCTAACCATATCAACGGATCCTTCCTCATAAAAAAATGCGTTAATATGGATTCATAATGCAATTTTATTCTTATACGGAATGGTGTGGTGGTGGTGATTGAAGAGAGAGTTATGTGTGATATAGAGTGGAGAAGAAGTGAAGAACTATTTAACTGAGAGTGTGTCAGTAATCCCTTAAAGAGTGAAGAGAGAGTCATGTGTGATATATAGTGGAGACGAAGTGAAGAACTATTTAACAAAGAGTGTGTCGGTAATATCTTTTTAAGGGAATAGGGTTTCTAGAAGGTGGGGGGATTTTCTAACTTAAAAATACCCCCATTTTCTAGAAATCTTATTCCTTTAAAAATACGTTACCGAAATAACCTTTCTTATACGGTCTTTCATCAAGTTGACTTTACCTGTGGAAAAAACTTCAACAAGTTGACTCCACATGTGAAGACAACTTATGCTAGTTGATTTAAGCAAAGTGGCTCCATCTTTGGTTTGGAGCCAACCTGATAAGTTGGTTCCACGGGTGGAGCAGAGATAACTATCAGAAGTTGGTTCCACGAGTGGAGCAGAGATAACTATCAGAAGTTGGTTCCACGAGTGGAGCAGAGATAACTAGCAGAAGTTGGTTCCATAAGTGGAGTCAGCTTGTTAAAGTTGCTTCTAAACTTGGAGCCACCTTGCTTAAGTTGGTTCCACGGGTGGAGTCAACTAGCATAAATTGTTTCCACAACTGGGCTAACTTGCTGAACTTGATTCCATGGGTGGAGTTAACTTTATGAAGTTGGCTCCACATCTGTGGTTTCAAAAAGCTATGTGACTTCACATATTAAGATCGAAGTTCACAATTTATAGATATATATCAAAGGCAACATAAATGCTTTATCCACAAACACCATATTAAAATCAAAATAGATTTGCAAGGACCAAATGATGAAATTTATTGGTACGGACACATTACCGCATTGGACACTAGGTTAAAATCAAAATAGACTGATTAATTAATCCTAATGAAACATACAGTGTTAACGATTTTCTTTTTCTACTTTATTATGGTCTATAGGAATAACTATTATAATGATGAAGATAGTGAACAGTTCACAATGTATGGATCTTAAAATGTTAATTTATGACCCTTGACATAAGGCATAGAGATATGAGTTCAATGGTTTGATTTGTTATTCTAAGCCTTACCATTGAGGATCCTATGAAAATTTGTAAATTAAAATGTAGAGAGCAAATAAGTCTCACAGGATTCACAAATGATGGCTAGAAATATATTAAGGTGTTTTATTTCAAAATTATAAATATGTGAACAAGATATTCTTCAACTACAACCTAATCAAATGAAGGTTTTCTACAGCTAGCATTCTATGTCACAAGTAATACCAAAAAGTCAGAAAAAGAACATACAATGGACATATATGGATTCGTTTTCATATCAATAACAATGTTTTGCACGATATTTTGGTACTCATAAAATCTAAGTGCATACAACAAGATATGTAGACCGGTTGGATAGTACACTAACCAGAACCAGAGCAAGCACACACTGAATAAGATATTTATGATATGCTCCACCTTGATGCTGCAAAAGTAAAAGAACAAGTGAGCTGTTAATAACTAAAGCCATAACTATGAATAAGAGTTCTATATCAGTAACTACCTGGCAACCAATAAGCCGGTATAGTAGTTGTTGCACTGCAGGGAGGCGTTCTAAGATCTTCTCTACTTAGATCCCTTGTTATAAACCAACTTCAATACACAAAAGTATTAAATCCTAGAGGAGATTTAATAACACTAATTTCCTCCACCGTTGTTGTCTTTTCCCCATTACATTGATTCAGAACCCTAACACTAGGACCATCTCCACATTTACAACCAACAAGAGCAACACTACCACCTTCAACTCTATTAACCCTTTTCTCAAACTCGTAATAGTTCTACAGCTCCTGATTTCTTACATTTCCCTCCCATGCATACCTCAACCCCTTCTCCATCTGGTGTTGCCATCACAATTTCTGAATTCTTTTCATTTCCTTTTTTCTTTTCCTTTAACCGAATCAAATGTGCTATTAGAATCTCTGATGCTTCCTCTAGTTAAGACATCAAACCAATTCTCATTCTTTAATCCAAACTTGTCGACTCAAAACATCGATAAGTTCTTCGATAACCCTTTAACCAATTTCAACTTCTTCTTTCATTGTTCCTCGAAAAAAAAACCTTATTCTTCATTTTCCCATCTCTAAATTCTTTTTATCCTTCTTCTCTTTATTCTCTAAACCAGACATTGAAGGAGAAACATAACAACTAAAGATGCCTGTTCTCCAAAAAACACCAAACACCTGGAGATTACAGTAAATTTTCTAGATATCACATAAACCTTATCAGTTCCGGCGTCGTAATATGACCAACAAAAAGTAATTCTCGACTTGGTTGTTGATGATTGATTTTGCAGTTTGGGTGATAAAGTTTCACTCATAACCAACAAAAATTCGTAATTGGGGAATACAATCTTAATACAGTAAGGAAAAATAATCCACATTCAAATCCGGAACTCACCCTCCAATATCCTTCAACTTGGTTCATTTCCTATTCAAAATAGTAACCTAAAGCGCCTTACCGAAAATTAGACCCAATTGAACTGAATGCATGCTATAGGATATGACCAAAACCCCATGAAAAAAGAGTTTGTAATAGACTATCAAACTGAAATTCTCACTTTTACTCAATGATTCTCAAAACAAACCCAGTAAAACGATAACCATAAGCATTTGATAAACACATGTTAAACAAGAAATATATTTCTGATACCACAAATCATAAACCCCAAATCCATTTAATTACCAAAAAGCATACAAAACCCTAGATTCTACTTCTCCTCCTCTGCCCACTCGAATTTGTATTTAAAAACAAAAATTTATGGTAAATCTTTTACGTTTTCCGACAAACTATGAACTTCAGCTGCTCTACTTCTCTTCGAAGAACTTGGAGATGGAACTTTCTTTGATGGCCCTTTCAATCCTTGGAGTCCATCCTAAAATCAAACATATATCATCAAATAACTTGGCTTGAAAAGTGAAACAAAGTATAAAGATTAATTATTTTTTTTTCATGACCTCACTTTCACAACCAAAATTATCAACAGGAAAAATACTTAAACCCTAGCCTGTTAGACCTGAGGGATTTGAGAGATTCGGGTAATCACCTGATTTTTAGTTTTCCTCGTTTCTTTTTTGATTCTTATCACTAACAAGACCAAACCTTGTTGCTTGCGTTTTAACTTACTTTTTAAATTTGTTTTCAATTCGTTACTGGCTTATATTTTATTTTATGCTGAAGTATAAAGGCCTGGTATGGTTTTTAAAAACAATTTTTTGTTTTTAAAAATAAAAAAACAGAAAAGAAAAAAGAACTTGCTTGGTAGGGATATTTTTAGAAAATATTTTTCATTTGTTTTCTATTTTCAAAAATAAAAAAATAAAAATGATTATTAATCGTTTTCCCAAAAAAAAGTTCTTCTCTCTGTGAACTACTTAGATGGTTGTGACCCAAGGTTTTGGAGAAAGTTGATACCATTCCATCGCCATCATTCTCAACGGCCAACGCCACCAGCTTCTTCTTCTTCTTCTTCTAGTCTGATCAAGTAACAAACATCACCATCAGACGAACCTGAAAGCTAGAGTAGAAGACACTGATTATGAGCTTGATTATAAACGTATTGCATGTATCATTTTATCTCATTTTCTTCTTTGATTTTGATATCATGAGTTAGATTTGAACTGATTTTGATATTATGACTTTATGAGTTAGATTTGATATTAAGGTTTTGTAAAATTAAAAACATTTGAGGGTATTTCAAAATTAGGGTCATTTAGGTTGATTTACACAGTAATATGAACTGGGTTATGCTTAATTTTGATAACTTTTACAAGTTACTTCAAATTGGTATTCTAAGTTTTGAAGATATTAATGTTGAGTTTGATTCTGTTTTTTCTTCTTGTTTTATTTGCTTATGATTTTGTATTTTGTAATTCTATGTGTGTGCAGTACAGGGGGTAGTGAGCTTCTGACTAAAGATTATTCTTATCTTCCTTGCATCAAGAAAAGGTGAGTTCTCTTATGACAGTATCTATGTTAGTATCTTTGTCAACTGCTTACTAGTGTCTGTGCATGAATGAATGGATGTGAATGTTTGTTGGTTCTTCATTGTTTGGTTAATGTGTCCAAACAAATCAATAGTGTTGTTCTTGTTTTTAGGGGTGGTCAAAAAGGGGTATAACTTGCTCTGTTGATTTATCAATGAATACAAAATGGTTTAGATGGTTTATTGTTAATGATAGGGTCATGTTGGTGGTTACAGTTCTGTGTTCTCCATTCCTTTTGAGTGATAATATGTTTTTGCGATATTCTTTGACAATATTTGATAAGCTTTTAGCTTTTTACTCCCTGTCTAATGCTTGTCTCCATTTGCTTTGAGTACTTTTAATATGCATAGTCGTAGTTTGAAGCATTCTTAGAATTCGTCTAGTAAAATTTAGCTATCTTTTGTGTGTGCTGAGCCTCTTTAGAATGGTTTACATTGATCCTCATTGTGTGTGATGTGTATGCTTGTTGTTTTTCTGGAAATTCTCCCAGGTTCTTGTCTCGTTAGTAAACTATTTAGGAACCAACTATTAGCTTATGCGGCTTAAGCCCCATTCTGGCCATGTGTTCTTAAACTCCTTTAAAGAGTTCCGCATATCTCTTTGATCTATTTGACCTCCTCTTAGATTGTTACTAGATTGGCTCACTTAGAAAAGAGCCTTTAGAAAGTGCTAATTAATATGAGTTAGTTGCATGCTTTTTTGCTTGCTTTCTTGGTAGTGGATTGTGTATACTAGTGTAGTCTCTTGAAAATCCTCTAAGGTGCTTGTCTTATTAGTAAATTTTTAGGAACCAACTTTTAGCTTACAATGACTTAAGCCCGTTCTGATCCTGTGTTCTTAGGTTTCTTCTTGATCTCGGTCTATCTCTTTGTTGTTTGCTGGTAAGGTAGCCTTTTTCTAGCCTCCCTCTTTGCCTTTGCTCTGGAAATTGTAATGTTATTTTAGAGTTTAGGTTCTAACTAAAATTTAATTTAGTCCTGTGTTGTTCCTTGTTTGTGTAAATGCTTATCTCATATTTTATTGGAGGAATCTCTCTCAAATTTAGCTAGAGAGAAGAATCTAAATGACCTCATTGACCATGAAACCTTTAATAGATAGAACTGCAGTTCTATGGATTTGATTTTTGCATATTCTAATAGCTGGATAATGGTAGATATCAGTGATCTGTGAGTTTTAAGATACTTCAAGAAATAGTCTCAGTAAACTATAATGTGAGTGATCACTGTTTTGTCGTTGTTAGGATAAGATTAGAAGCCTTTGTTGTATAAATTATAGCGATGGTTTAAGGTTTATGGTTCATAAAAGAATTTCACATTTTCTTTTTTAACTTATTTTTTGGTCAAAATAGAAAATGCATTAATGAGATGAAGAACTGTTTGGAGGCTAATACATGTTGTAGTTCTTGGCATCATAATTGAGATTCCTTACCAAAAAGATAGGCAAGCTTGCAAAATTAGCGGATGATGTTGCATTGGGATGTGATGTCGATGCACCAGCCACCTGGTTTGCCTTACATTTAACGAAACTAAACTTACTAGACTGGCATTTAAATAGTCTTTGCATGGATTTTAAAGGTTTTTCAGAATGCTTTGATCCCGCCAATGAATGCTTTGATTTTCTTCCAGGGCCACTTTGTTGAGAACCAAAGACCTATCCCAGAATAAAGAATCTTCCAAAGCTTTACTTCATGTTTATCTAGCTCCCCTTCACTTCCTTCTGATGATCTTAGACTCCCTGGAAGACCTAAGAGTTCATGTTTTCTTCTTTCTTGCACACTTCCATGGATCAGGTTGCTCGCTCAGTTTCGGATTAACTGTCTCTTGCTCTGGTCTTCATATCCTTGGTAGTGGTAGAGTTTATTCCATGTTGGTAGTTTGAGTTGTCTTTTTAAAGGACATGGGGCATAAACCATATTAGTTTAACTGTTATTTTGGTATCCATAAATGTTTTCTACATTTATTGTTATGTGTACAAGGGTTCATATTCTTTGACATAAAAATTTCTGATTTTAACTGTTAACTTGGTGTAACTCATGCCATGAGTTAGATCAGTATCCCGTTGATTTTTGTTCCAATTTCACTCCCTACATCTAAAGTTTCTAGACTTTGTGTCAAGTGCGACTTCCTTATATCTTTGTTAGAGTTTTAGGAGATGGACTTACCTCGATTAGACACTTTAGAAGGACTAGGAGAGAACAACTTCTTGTCACCTTCTTATGCTACTGAAACTTATGTTTCTAAGTTCAGGCAAATTTTTATTTTCTGGCAGTATGTTTAATCCTTATTTGCTAACAACATTTCAGTTTTTCCCTATTCTCGAACATGTTATTCAGGTTTTTCTTATTTTGGTTTATCTTTATATGCTTAAGTTTTAGATAATATATTGTGTAGAACAAAAGATGACTTCTGCATCAAGTGGTGATAATATAGATGATGTTTGCGAAGAAGCCAAAAATGGTTACAAACCACTACATTGGAGAAAAAAATGGGTAGAAATAGACAATACTATCTTTACTAGGTTTGGTAAGAGATATATTGTTCCAAAGTTGAAAGTCAAGTTCAATCGACTGCTTATACTACATAGAGAATATGCAAGGTTGTTGAGTGATACCGGTATGGGTTGGGATCCAGCAGCAAACACGGTCACCGCAAGTGATGATGCTTGGGAGCGTTACTTGAAGGTATTCTGCATAAACGTTTTTATTTAACTATTCATTTAGCTTAAAATATAATTGTCCTTTTAATTGCATTGTGATTCATTGTTTGGACCTTAGATAAACAGAAATGCAAGTCATTCCTTGAAACTTCTCCCTTTTAGTCATTGTCGTCAGGGGTTTACAAAGTATCACATTATCACCGATAGAAAACTAGCTATACAGTATTATAGGTATACAACTGAGCAAATGTCGGGTCATTACCATCACGCGGCAATAAGAAACCAATCTACTACTGGGTTAAGAATAGTTATACAGTATCCATTGTTTGTATTTATTTAATCATCTTTACTTTGTACATCATGCAGAAATATCCTGGTGTAAAACCCTTTCGTAAAAAGGGGTTATACAATTACTATATGCTTGGGGAGATATTCAATAACACTACAGCATCCGGGAGTATGTCTAATTCATCAACTCGGTCTCCTCCTGACTCGGACACCGAAAGAGACTTGGAAACAAAATTTCTTAGCAAAGGGGTACATGTAGAACCCGCTAGCTCTGGAGACACGAGTCACCCTGCATCACACACACAATCAAATGTACAACGACGTGCTTTGAAACTTCCTGTTGATCTTCCACAGCGAAAGGCGACTAAATCATCAAGGTTTGATGATGCACTTGTAGCATGGAATGAAAATCATAAATCCAAAGTTGAAGTTAAAAAAATAAAGGCTGAATGAAAGAAGGATAAGGAAGTAACATCTTCTGTATGTACCGATATATCATTTATTGAAGATTGTGTCGAGATATTGGATAACATGGAAGAAGTGGACGATGATGTGTATCTCAAAGCCATTGACAAGTTCACAAAACATGACTATCGGAAAATCTTTAAGAAAATGAAAGAATCAAGGATAATTATGTGGCTTAAGAGTTTGTAATCAGTTGTGTTTAGAATGATTTAAGACATGATTTAGACAGGGACAGTAGATTGCGTTTGTAGGACCTAATCCAGGATTTGTTTTTCTATATGGTTAGAGTTTGGTTTATGCTTGAATGTGTTGGTCAGTTTGATCTATATGGTTAGAGTTTTGTTTTTCAATTCATATTATACGATGCAACCTATAGAGCTAAAATATTATGTTAGGCATGAAGTGATCCCTGATCCCATATTTAAAAATTACTTCTCAGGTACCAACAATTCTTATTAAAAGTGCAATATTACGATGGAATCCAGAGATGCAAGTTCATCAAGTGACTCATCCCCATACTCAGAAGAATCGTTTATGGAAATTCTTATGGTTACGGAGTTGCATAAACGTTATATTAAGATACCAATGATGATATCAGTGTTTAGTGGGTGAGAGTTTATTTTAGAGTTGTTAAATGGACATCCAAGAAGAATGTACAACTTGATGAGAATAGATTCTTCTACATTTAGGCTGTTGTGTTCAACTTTGAGAACCAATGACTTCTTACAAGATGATAAATCAATAAGTATAGAGGAGGTCGTCGGAATGTTTTTGGCCACCGTTAGTCAATCAATGCACAATAAAGTGATTGCAGAGATGTTTATACATCCGAATGAGACCGTATACAGGCACTTTAAGAAGGTTTTAAAAGCAATCTATCGCCTTGGATGCCTCATAATTAAACCTCCCAATATGGATGAGATACCTCCAGAGATTACAACAAATCCTAAATTTTATCCATGGTTTTTGGTATGAATCTCGTTCCCATATTACTTATTAATTTATCTTATATGCACTATTAAGATTTATTTTTCTGTTAAACGAAAACTGTAGGACTCAAATATCATGAGGTGTTTTACAGGATTGTGTTGGTGCTATTGATGCAACCCATATCAGCGCTTGGGCACCTGCTTCTAAACAAATTCCATTTCGAGGCAGAAAAGTTCAAATCACACAGAACATTATGTGTGCTTGCTCGTTCGATATGTTATTCACATTTGTATATACGGGATGGGAAGGAACTACCAATGATGCAAGAATACTCATGGATGCCATATCGAATGAAGAAAATAAATTTCCAATTCCTAAGGAAGATATTGAATACATATTACTATAGTTCATGTTAACTTACATATAATACTTCAAATGTATTTGTTGAATTAATGAAGTTATCAACTGCTAATGTGAATGTAGGAAGGTATTATGTTGTTGACTCTGCTTACACAAACATGCATGGGTTTCTCACACCTTAGCGTGGAGAGTGGTATCATTTGCGTGATTTTAGGGGAAGAAGTCGACATGCAAAGGGTCTTATGGAATTATTCAATCATAGGCACTCCTCTTTACGTAATGTTATTGAACGTTGTTTTGGAGTGTTGAAGAGTCGGTTTCCGATTTTGAAATGCATGCCAAATTATCCACTTCGAAGACAACGACTCATTACCGTAGCATGTTGTACTTTACACAACTTCATTCGTTTGAATTCAAGGAATGATGAATTATTTAGTCAATTTATGGCGGATGATCTCATAGTGGCAGATGGAGAAGGCACAAGTATTAGTCAAGAAAACACAACAATTTACATTGATGTAAGTGCGACGAATATTAAGTTTAGCATGGACAATGTGGCTTTATCTTCAACATCGACATCATCACCAACGCGCTTAGCTTGTACAAATATAAACTTGTTGTAATGTGTGAATTATTTGTGCAAACTTATAACTAATTTTGAATTATTTTAAAAAAGGCTTATAACTAATCTTTGAAAAATATGTTTTTAAAAACAGTCCTACCAAACAGCTTTTTAAAATGTATTAGAAAATAAAAACAAGAGAAATGGTATGTTTTAAAAACACCAGAAAATGATTTTTAAAAACTGTTTTTAAAAATCATACCAAACACGCCCTAATTTCTTTATTAAACTCCTAAAACACAATGACACAAGGATATATGATACCTATATAGACGACAATTACAATCATCTCGGTATACCATAGTCTTTCAACAATATGACGGTGGAGCAGAATGTGAAAAGTAGTCTCCTGATTAGAATTGCATTGGGGGTAAATCTTGGAACTAGCGAGGTGGATATGTTTTAGGTTATCGAGGGTTGGTAATCCTTCGATGAATACTTTCCACAAGAAAATTTATATTTTTGGTGGACACTACAATACCCAAAGGAACTTGGATGATGGTAGTGGGTTGCGATACAATCGATACGAGGCATTGATCCAGCATTTGTGTCCAAATGTTATGTTGTACTGCTCGAACGTTACCTGTCTATCTCCTTGTTTTCTTGCTTGATCCATGGTGGTTATTTTGACTTGAATTTTTAGCTGAGAACTTGTTATAGCTAGAATACCTAATTGTAAAAGGAATTGTAATTATTAATTAGCTTGGAGATGGCAGTTGTGGGGTGAAGTAAGTTTTGATTTGCTGAGAAGAAGTAGTATGCTAATACTTGCAGCTTTCGAAACTTGGTTGAGCAGACGAAGTACTAATTCGCTAGGTAGACGAAGCACTAAATTTTAATAGATGAAGTATGAGGAAATCGTGTCAAGTAGTATTTGTTTGATGTAACCAGTTCTCAAAAGAAGAGAAGACTAGTGTGTATTGAAATTGAAATGCAGTAGTGTATTGACTTGACACCTAAGGGACGAACCTATAGTAATGACTACAGAGCTACAGAAAGGAAAAAACTGAATTAAAATTACAAGGCAGAATGTATTTACAACCTCTAACTAATAAAGACCAACACGCTAATGGAACTAATACTGACTAGTCTAATCTGGCTAAGTAGGATGAGACTAAAATTTATCTTACAGTACTACACTTGACCATTTATTTGATCTACTGCAAGCTACTAAGAGAGCTAGATGTTGATTGCAGATTCATCAACTGTGAGTTAGAACCACTGCCCCAAAACTTTTCTCTCTCCCAAAAATTTCTCCCCCCAAAACTCCCTGAAACCTTGAGTTTTCTCCTGCACAGATTGGCTCAATCAGAGCATATTTGAGTAGGAGAAGCTCAACCAGAAATTGCAGTATAATGTTGTAGTTCTTTCAATAGTTGATGAACAAAGCAGCAATAAATTGTAACCTTAGTCTCTCAGTAGACCAGCAGCATCAGCAGAAGAAAAGAAAATCAAGAATGAAGAAACAACGAATAACGAGAAAATTGGAAGAGAGTACCTCTTGCCTCTGATTCTCATTACATAGCACTGAGTAGAGAAGAATTTCTACCGAATCTTGTAAAATGCTTCTGTGAATAATGTGCTGAGCATTGAAGTTTTCCTATACCGAGAAAGAAATCAATGATTCCCAAGAAGAAATCATTAAAGACTGAATCAATCGATAAAGAGATCGATTCTTCCCAAGAACAGCTGAATAAAGACCTCTCGCCTTTCCAAGAATAACACATTGAATTCGCTACTGATCGAGAATGAATTTTTTTCTTTCCAAGAACATTTTCTTTAAGAAATTCATTGAATACACGACTGCTCATCCATTAATCGAGAAACGCATTTAATACTCCATCAATCAAGAATGAAAATGGAAGAAGAAGACTTAGCAGTTAATGAATTTTATTTAAGAATCCGTTAATAACACCAATGTTCGATGATGAAGTCCTAGATCGAGAAAGAAGTAGATCCTTTTCGAGAAGAACTTATTGTAGAATCCACTGATCAAGATTGACCTAAATCGAAACTAAAATCAATACTTCCCAAGATGAGATCAAGAACAGATCAAGAACAGATCATTAATCAACACCACAAATCGAAAAAGAAATCGATTATTTCCTAGAGAAATTTATTTAATGAAGATTGAATTTGAGTTGAATTGAGAAATCAATAGACCGAGAATGAATTACTAGATCGAAAAACCATTGCATATGGAAGAAGAAGAAGAAGAAGAAGAAGACTTATCAGAGAAATTTTGGGGTTTTCCCAGGTATGGCTCTGATACCATAATGGAATGCGGAAGACTACATTGTATTGAATACTGATGGAATATGTTGGATGATTGAACTTGGATACATGAGAGACATTATATAGTCTATGTCTCTCAAAACTTACAGAGCACACCATCTATACCTCACACACTCTCTTCACACACTTACACTCTATTATTATCTAGATCTAGGTTAAAATTTAATCAATTTATTTGTTGCTAATTATTTCCTTATGTCTTTAGATGATTTCTTATTCTAGGGATTTCTTTTTTACCCTAGTTTTGATTCCGGTGATAGATTTTAGGTTTAACAACTCTGTTTTCCTATTTAGGTTATATTCAAGTTTGGGTTAGTGTTGTTTATTTTCAATATATAGAAGAGTTGGCTCAAGTGGAAGATAATGTCTCCCTGTGAAGAAAAAATCACCAGCCGCAACAAGAATAACAACATCCCAAGCTATGGAAACAAAGACAACAACAACTCGTTCAAGTTCATCATTCAGTACTACAACTGTTACCACTTCTCCAAAGCTGAGTCAGCCCGGTTCATTCTGATCCATACCTTTCAAGACCGATTTATATTACCACTACTACTCTAGACACATTGGATACTGTTACTGTTACTATAGACACCTTGGATATTTTTACTGTTCTTTGGGTCATTGTTACAATATAAATCTAAAAACTCCAGTTCATGTTATTTACATGTTCTGTTAAACATTGGGTTGGATCTGATCCAGTCATTGCTTTGTGCAATGATACATTCTGGTTTTCTTTAAAAATTAGTTTGACCCCTTGATAACTGGTCCTCTATAATTGTTCTTAGGTCTGAAGAGATAGAATTGCTAGGCAAGAATTGGTGGAAATATTATAATTTGGATCATAGTATTGTGATCTTGAATTTTTTTTATACGGTTTCCGATTTCCTAAATCGGTTGTGTCATATATCAAGTGAGGTTAGCCTTTTTTCGAAGAAAAAAAACAAAACTGATTACTGATTATTTAGGTGATAAAAAGAAGTACAAAAGAGGAAAGTAAAATTATAAGTTTTAAAGATACAAAATCTAGGCTATTAAAATAGCAGGAAATATCAGGTAAACTGCAAAGTTTGAAAAATTACTCTGCCGACCAGATAAGTGCTACCACTGTTTGTTGGATTCAAATACTTCATGAATTTAAATGGAGATCAAATTATATTACTCAATTTAGTTGGGATGATTTTGGTTGTAGACTTGGCTAATGCTGAAATTTGGCGTGGTTTAGAGGTAATGTTGTTGCTGTTATTCTCAACAGAAGAAGAGATGAGCATGGGAGGTTGTATTGTTCGAGGGTGTACAAACACAGGTTCATGTTTGAGCTAGGGACTAGCTTGTCCATACTAAACACTTCATCCATAACAAGACCCAAAGATGGCGAAAAGAAAAAGGAAGTAAAGAAGGCCCATGTACTAGAAAGAAGTCCAGATTATTCCTCCTTCATCATAAAAAGCGATTCTGAAACCTCATAAGGATGGAATACAATCCAAAAAAACCTGAAGTCCAGGGGTTGTTTGTAATAATTGGTTCTTTATAAGTAGTTTATAATAATTTCACTACCAAAATGAACCGGGCAATCAGGTTGAGAGAAGAAAAACTCCTTTAGAAACATATCCTATACGCATTCTCATTAATATCCAAACTCTCGATCATAAACAGGTCTCCATAAAGAACTACTGGTACCTTGCCTAAGAGCGTTACAGGGGCGCGATCAGAGTAAACAACCAAAGACTAAAAATTTTAGTCTTTGGTCCGGCCCAAAAATAGTCGTGTATAGTCGGGCGGTGTCTTAGCAATTCGCCTATTGTTGAGCGGTATTCCAGCGTAGCGCTTAGGGGGACGGGCGAAATTCTAGCGTAACGCTTGCGCTAAATGGTCTCCTAGCGTCTCGCTGGATGTGGGACGGAATGCTAGCGTAACGCTTGTAGTTGGACGGTATCCTAGGATCACGCCAGAGATACGGGCGGTATCCCAGAATTGCGTTTGGTCGGGTGAAGTGCTAGCATCACGTCTAGAATAGTTACACTCGTGCGAAGTTTGTGTGTAACTTGAATGGGACGGGCGGTGTCCTAGCGCACCGCCTAGAATTCCAGACGAGCTGCTAGGAGCCTGCCCCATTCTAACTTCTTATTTCTAGCAGCGAATCCTAATTTTCTCCTCCTGAACCCCAATTGCTTTCAAACTCAAACCCTATTCCGCCCACAACCATCTCACACTGATTTTCCCATACGAGAACCCAACGTCCCGCCTACGTTTTTGACTCCGCTTAAGGTATTTTGAAACATCCAAGCGCAATCAATCAAGGTAATTTCTAATTTCTTTTGTTTTTTTTTAAATTAAATTTTGTTTTGTAAATTAAATGTAGAGTATGTTTTATTATTAGGTTTTGTTAGTTAAATTGGTTATATATGTTGAATGATTAAACATGTGATTATGAAATTGAGATAATTTTGAGGGTATGAAACATGTGATTATGAAATTAGGTATTAGAAATTGTAATTATTGAATTGGGATAATTTTTTAGGGTTTATGATTGTTGTAATTTGGGTATACAAAATTGATGATAATTTGTTGAATTGAAGATATAATTGATTAAGTTGTTGTTTAATTTTAGTTGGGTTGTGGTTAATTTTTTGATAAATTGACTAGATTGTCTTGAAAATTTGGAAATTTGGAATGTTTATGTTTTAAAACCTATGTGTATGGAAGAATTTGCAATTGGTGAATTTTGATGATATTTGGTACAACTGGGGCCTTGAGATTAAAGTATTTTGTTAATGATGAATTTTGTTCAAGAATGTTTGATTTTTGTATGTTGGTACATATGATTATGTAATTAGATAATTATTTTTGTAATTATGTTATTCCTTGATTTATTGATTATTGTAGATTTTTATCTTTCTGCATTTGTGTGGATTACTCATGATTTTCAATGTTGTATGAATTTTTTTCCCAGATGTCGAGCAGTGTGACGTCTAGATTCATTGGCCGAAGGAAGAGGGCCAAGAAGACTAAAATCGTGGAGGATTCAGATGACGACCGTATTATTGAAGAAACAGTCGATGTTCCCGGGTTGGAACATTATACAGTTGTGGAAGATACTGAGGATCACGCCTCCACCAATATAACGTATTCAAGCGATGCCCATTTCAAGTTTTCACATCGGGGTTCCCTCAAATCCGTCCTTCAGACCTACCAAGGTATTAGTAAACATGCTTTTAGGGTCAAATATATTATTGAAAAGGGAGGATGGGACCGATCACTGTCCATAAATGTAGTAGATTCATCCCATGCACTTATTGACTATAATGTTGAGCGCTTTTGGGATACCACAAACACTTTCCACTTCTCGTTTGGTGAGCTAGGGTTCACTCCCCTTGATTGGGTAATGTTGACAGGAATTAGTATTGGTGTTGGTAGATTTGTTCCGTATGACGCAGGGAAGTTTCAGTTTGAATATGTCCGAGCGCATATATTTCCTGAACTCAAAGATAATGTGGTTTGTAAAAGAGAAGGTATTCCGTGCCAGTGGGTTTCAGATGCAATTACTGTCAAATTTTTGAGCACATATTTTGATCAACAAACTTTGACTGCGGCTAACAATGATAGTAGGCTTGATGATAGAGTGGCCAGAGCCTTCTATATGTATGTTTTGGGTCAGTTCTTCTTTTCAAATGCAAAAACCTATATTGATGCTGGATGGTTAGCTTCTTTTGAGGATCTAAATGTAGTTGGACAGTATGACTGAGGTTCTTCTGCATTTTCTAAATTGTATTCCGGTCTCGCCTCATCTGGCAGGGGACAAAAGTCATTGGCCGGACCCTTCCAAGTTTTGGAGGTAAATTTGTTAGTGTTATTTATAATTCTATTAAATTGTTTTTTTTTTGTTTCTCAGTTATTTATACCATTGGTTGTCATGATATTATAGTTTTGGGGGGTACGAATATCTGGGTATTTTTAGGCCAAGGAACCTTTGCCCTGAGAGTGAACATGAGTGGCCAAGATGTCGTCGGTGGACGGGCAGCCGGAGGAAGGGTATTGACATTGTTCGTTCAAGGACTGATCTGAATCAGTTGTCTGTAGACTCTGTGACCTGGCAACCGTGGGAAAATGCAGACCACGTCCTGGCATCTGAAATTGGACGGAGAGCTGTAGAGCTGTTTGGGAGAAGGGCAATATTCACTTAGCTAGGCACCGTGAGTTTATAATTTATTTTCAGTCGATTGTTTTTTATTTTCTTTGCATTTTGGTTAACTGATTGGTTTATTTGTTTATTGTACTTTTCTTGGATAAAGAATAACATGTATCTCGGAGATCGGTGTTGGAGGCAGAACAATCCAACATGGGGCGTTCCTTACAACCCCCCTAGTTGTATTTCAAACTTAAGCGACGACGTGTTTGAGGAGATGAGCGTAAACTGTCAGGTCCCTGCTAGTGAATTAGTACGTGCCGTTAACTATGATCAGTATTTTGAGTATTTGCGACATGTGACTAACCTGTACAAATATGCTACGAAAGTCGATTGGGAGGTTGAAACGTACGGTTATGCTGGTGACCGTATTAAACACAACATCCAACGTCGTCGTGAACATGTACCCATTCCGCCCCACAACAGCTACCATACGTAAGTATACAACAAAACAATATAAATTTCATTTTAGTATACAATGATGGTTCATTATTTGATTTCGTTATTTTCATCACAGGTAGCGGCTTATGATTTAGTTCAAGATTTGACTGATTTTACCCAAGACTTTCGTGAATTTACGTTAAGTAAAACTAAGGATAGGATGGACTGTTTGATTGCCAAAGAAGTAGAATTACAGGGTCTACGAAATGAGGTTGGCATGTTGAACTCACAGCTTGCCCATTTTCGTCAACAACAACCACCCATTGGGTTTGGCACATATGCTCAGAATATGCCACCACCAATGTGGAACACCATGGGTCAGGGATCTTCATCAACAATGCAATCAAATAACTATAATACCAGACCATCTATGCCTCCATTTATGCCCCCGCGCTCGGCGTTGGAGAATCAAGATGCGGAAGAGTAGTTATTCATTAGCATTGAATTGTTAGTTGAACATTAAACTTTTTATTTTCTCAGATTTGAATTGTCTTTTCAAATAATTTTTCTTACATTTATAATCGTTTTATTTATCATTTATATTAGTTTTTTCTTTTCAACCGACATTTCATATCACCCATGCGTATGTCTACCCCATAACTCTGTTTTTGCATTAAAATACCAACCGTGTATTGTCAATTCAAAAGTCTTTTTTTTTCTTTGTCTTTTTTTTTCATTTGGTGTTGTCTTGTCAACCGACATTTCATATATACCATGCGTATGTCTACCCCATAACTCTGTTTTTGAATTAAAATACCAACCGTGTATTGACAATTCAAAAGTCTTTTTTTTTCTTTGTCGTTTTTTCATTTGGTATTGTCTTGTCAACCGAAATTTCATATATCCCATGCGTATGTCTACCCCATAACTCTGTTTTTGCATTAAAATACCAACCGTGTATTGTCAATTCAACAATCAAAATCTTATCTTTATTTCCCTATAAATTGAACACTCAAGAGGATGAATTATACAAACCAAAAATACAAACATCTTAAAGCAAATGACATACTATCAAAATAAAAATCAGTACTATGGTTCTTGTTCTTCTATTACTCCCCATTCTTCTTCTTCTTCTTCATCGTCTGATGATGATAACAATAGTTTGTACTCATCAGACGAAGGTTCACTTGAAATTAGCCTAAATAATCAAGCAGTCACTGCCGGATTAATCGGTTCAAGTATGAATTGGCCTCAAACGCGTATCAAAATACAAAGAGGCCATGATGATGGTGCAAAACTTCTATGGAAAGATTACTTTAGCAAAAACCCGACGTTTCCTCCAAATATATTTCGTAGAAGATTTAGAATGCGGCGAGAATTATTTAACCGTATATTGGGAGATGTAGTAGATGTAAATAAGTATTTTTTTCAAAAAAGAGATGCTTATGGTGTTCCTGGATTAACCCCTCAACAATAAATTACTGCAACAATTTGAATGTTAGCTTACGGATGTGCGGCAGATGCAATAGATGAGTATTTACGAATCGGCGAAACCACAGTTTTGGAAGCAACTCGTAGGTTTTGTAAGACGATAGTCCATCTGTACGAGAAAGAATATTTGCGCACACCAACTAAGCGTGATGTTCAACTCCTTCTTGCTGAGAACCAAAAAAGGGGATTTCTGGGGATGCTTGGTAGTGTTGATTGCATGCACTGGTAATGGAATAAATGCACATCGGATGAATCCGGTGCTTACACTGCGTACAAAGGTAGTGAAAGTATTATCCTGGAGGCAGTGGTGTCATACGATCTATGGTTTTGGCATGCATTTTTTGGTATGCCTGGTTCTAACAATGATATAAATGTGATGAATCGTTCGTATATTTTTAAAAAGCTAATCAATGGGAAAGCACCGGCTATGAACTTTGTTGTCAACGGGAATCAGTACGATATGGGGTATTTTCTTGGTGATGGAATATACCCGGAGATAGCTACTATTGTGATGTCGATTAAACATCCAAATTCTCAGAAGAAACAAAAATTTTCTGCTATGCAGGAGGCATGCCGAAAAGATGTAGAACGCGGCTTTGGGATACTGCAAAATCAATTTGCAATCATCAAGCAACCTGCACGAATGTGGAATCCTGGCGTATTAGCATATATAACGAAAACTGTCATCATTATACATAATATGATAGTGGAGGATGGGCGTTTACCCGGTGATTGGCCGCATGAATATGATCAACTCAGCTAAGGTGAATCGGTAAATATTTCTAGACACGACACTGCTAAACTTTCTCAAATGAGAATGGACCAACGCAAACGTGCAGTATTCGACAAAGATACTCATTTACGTTTGCGAAATGACTTGATCGAACACTTATGGTCAAAATTTGGTGATGATTAAAATTTTGTAAATCCCCTGGTTAGGTTTTATGGGTAAATCTCTTGTAAACCCTCTGGGAGACTTTTTAGGATTGATAAGATTTGGAATTTAGAAGCATGTGAACAATTCAGGGTGACACTAACCACTCTAGGTAGATGGAAACTTAGCCATTTTTCTATAAGGATTGGTGTGCCCAGCTAGATGGTCTATTCATAAAGGAGACAGAGTTCAGGTGTTAGAAATAACATGATAGTTGTCACCACCACATCACGTTCTGTTTTATTATTTGCAATTTCGTGTTTCTCTGAGAGTATTGGTGGGTCCTAGCATCGACATGTTAATTAGCACTGGAATGACATTTAGTGTGTTGAGATCATGCCCCACATGAATATTACGGTAGTGTTTTAGAATTATGTGTGTGGTCCCCCTGTCTCCGTCGCCTAAGCAAGCGTGGAATGCAGGATCCATGGGAACACACATGAATTAGGTGTCAGAAAAAAAAAAAAAAAAATCGAAAAAAAGTTATAAAAAAATTGAGAAAAAATAGTATTTGGTATTTTAAAGTTCTCCCTGTCTCCGTCGCCTAAGCAAGCGTGGAACGCAGGATCCATGGGAATTTATAAATATTTTAGTTAGTAGTAACCGTTGAAAATAAATGGGGAGTATCTCGACACACTAGGTTTCATCTTGGTACTGACCTTCAGACAGATATGGGACACATCGTTCGCCTCAGTCAACATTTACGATCTTCTACAGTCTACGTTCATCTTCTAAGTCTTTTCATGTGATGGGTGGTTAAATAACTGTCTGAGTAGAACTCTGTTGTCTTAGATATGAATTTTAGTACGCTTGAGTTAGCACTCGTGTACAGTAATTGGATCCATAAAGGGTAATGGTCCCTATAGCCGAATATCTGAGTAGCCAACTAACTAGCTTGTTTAGTGTCTATCCTTAATGGTTCACGTGTTGCTAAGACCTAGATCCAGGTTTTGTGGGTATACCTCTTCTAAACCCTCACGAGACAAAACTCGTCCACTAGGGACACCTAGGGGTTTAACGGCTTACTGCATATGCTAAATG
Source organism: Papaver californicum (assembly GCA_023531435.1). Lineage (NCBI taxonomy): Eukaryota > Viridiplantae > Streptophyta > Magnoliopsida > Ranunculales > Papaveraceae > Papaver > Papaver californicum. The sequence continues at coordinate 3,913,323 of JAJJMC010015296.1, forward strand.
TAGTCGCGATTCCTGCGAAAGTGAGTTAGGATTTTTACTTTATTTTTAGAGTAGTTTGCTCGAGGACTAGCAAAATAATAAGTTTGGGGGTATTTGATAGACACATTTTAGTGTCTAGATTGCACCTTAGTTTCTATTAAGTTAGTATTCGATTTTGCAAATATTACGTGTTTTTATGCTTTTGTAGGTACATTTGAAGAATAAAGATTTGTGGAAAAATTGGCTCAAAAAGTGATAAAGGCGCCCAAGGACAAGTGTTATTTGGCACCCTAGAAATGGATAAGGGGCACCCTCGAGTCAACTCGGTCAAAATCGGGTCAAACTCGAGTCAACTCGGTCAACCCGAGTTGACCGAGTCAACTGCCAGTCACGGACGGGATCGGGACGGAAAATGCTGTTAAGAACTGCACACTTTGATTCATGATAAAACTTGGATATTCTTGGCTCAAATTGATACACAAGATAGATGGGACCAATACAAGATTAAACACGTGAAGAATTAGAGGTTTACGCCGGAAAAATAGCCCCAAATCTGAGTTTCGCCGGAAAAAGGGAGTTATATTTTGATTCGGATGTGTGAAGATTTGGAGAGATTTTAAAGAGTTCTATTAGGTTTAGAACTCTCCCTAGGGTTTGTAGAGCCTATATATATGAAGAGAAGCCAAGAGAAATCGGCAAGGAAGCCTAGAGATTGATTTTCGGAGTCACCGGAGTTTGGGGAACTGGACAGCGATCCGGTAACCGCCGGTGCTGTTCTTCATCTACCACCGTCTGAGAAGACGACTCAGCCACACTTATAACTGTTGCTGATTCAAACTGCTTCTGTTGCCTATCCTTTTAAACCTTTGTTGCTTAGAAACACTTCTGTAACGGCTGAACCCTATTCTTTAACACTTATAAACGTATCTGTTCAGCTGTTGCACTATTATTTCACCTTGTAATCAACTTTTTGAGCAATGAAAAGATCTTTTGAGCAAGTTTTCTTCTCCATGGGCTAAGTTTATTTACTGGGATGATGGAGGAGGTTTATCTCTCAATTTTATGTGGTAAGTCTATTTTTAATTAATTATTTATAATTCTTTTATTATTATTTGCATGGATTTAAATTAGAAAAAAATGGTTTTTATTAAATAGTTGTGTTCTCTTTTGATGGGTCATGCTTAGTTAATTACTCTTGATGTCCCATGCTTAGGATTTACAATTATTCTTTTAGGAAACATATTATTGGCAATATTTGAGCTTAATTTATTTAAAAGAATTACCCGATTAATCACATAAATTGTTAGAAATAACTCCTCCATCATCCCAGTAAATAAACTTAGCCCATGGAGAAGAAAACTTGCTCAAAAGATCTTTTCATTGCTCAAAAAGTTGATTACAAGGTGAAATAATAGTGCAACAGCTGAACAGATACGTTTATAAGTGTTACAGAATAGGGTTCAGCCGTTACAGAAGTGTTTCTAAGCAACAAAGGTTTAAAATGATAGGCAACAGAAGCAGTTTGAATCAGCAACAGTTATAAGTGTGGCTGAGTCGTCTTCTCAGACGGTGGTAGATGAAGAACAGCACCGGCGGTTACCGGATCGCTGTCCAGTTCCGGCCAAACTCCGGTGACTCCGAAAATCAATCTCTAGGCTTCCTTGCCGATTTCTCTTGGCTTCTCTTCATATATTTAGGCTCTACAAACCCTAGGGAGAGTTCTAAACCTAATAGAACTCTTTAAAATCTCTCCAAATCTTCACAAATCCGAATCAAAATATAACTCCCTTTTTCCGGCGAAACTCGGATTTGGGGCTATTTTTCCGGCGTAAACCTCTAATTCTTCACGTGTTTAATCTTGTATTGGTCCCATCTATCTTGTGTATCAATTTGAGCCAAGAATATCCAAGTTTTTTTATCATGAATCAAAGTGTGCAGTTCTTAACAGCATTTTCCGTCCCGATCCCGTCCGTGACTGGCAGTTGACTCGGTCAACTCGGGTTGACCGAGTTGACTCGAGTTTGACCCGATTTTGACCGAGTTGACTCGAGGGTGCCCCTTATCCACTTCTAGGGTGCCAAATAACACTTGTCCTTGGGCGCCTTTATCACTTTTTGAGCCAATTTTTCCACAAATCTTTATTCTTCAAATGTACCTACAAAAGCATAAAAACACGTAATATTTGCAAAATCGAATACTAACTTAATAGAAACTAAGGTGCAATCTAGGCACTAAAATGTGTCTATCACCCTCCCGAGACAGAACTCGTCCGCTAGGGGCATCTAGGGGTTTAAAGGCTTGCTGCACATGCTAAGTGTAGCCGCGATGCCTGCGAAAGTGAGTTTAACTCTACTTATTAGCTCATGTTATTTTTTGATCATAAATTACAAACTCAGTTGGTAAGTAGTAAGTTTTTGAAGATACTGCTACAAATTGTTGGATCTAAGTTTTTTTATCTTGACCAATTTTGTATTTAGAGATAAATCATGCCAAATAGTAAGTTTTTGAAAATACTAGCTGTGATCGGAAGTAACTGCTCACTTTGACAACCGATTTTGAGATATTTTTCTAACTTTTGTCAGAGTTTGGTTGTTATGAATTTTTTTTAAATATTATCTCAGAATTTTGGTTGTAACCGGAAGTAACTTTATTTTGTAACGTCATTTCATTGAATCGAAAAGGAATACATTAAAGGAAATGAAACATACTAAATCAATAGGTTACACTTAAACACTTAAGCAAACCTATTATCAAACCTTCAACGGGTCGTATGATGCCCGAGACGACGTTCTTCACATCTTCGGAGAATAATCAACACAAAAGGGTTGTATTCTTCCATCTCCCTTAGGATCTCGAAATGAGGATGATACCTGAAATCTGAACGTTTCAATCTTCTCCATTCTTCCAGAGATCTGGCAACAACTTCATCATCAGTTTCATTCCTAATTCTTCTTTCATTCACCTTAAAGGTTAAAGAAGAAAATTCTAGTACTGCCTTTGTGATTTCTACATATCGACAAAAAAGGCCTGCTTTGTTCCGGTTATTGGGGTGGTTTCATTACAAAAGTTAGCATGAATATCTTCTAACCATTGCATGCTCATTGAACCATTCATTCGACGTTCATGACCCCTTGCTGGATAATGTAAGACTATGTTTCGACATAAGGATAAATCTTCCTCTAGGGTAAAATTCTCTGCATTAAGCCTAAAATTTTTCGTAACCCGACATTACATGAAAACGATAGATTAGAAATTTTCTATCAATTGTAAAAAATGTGGATTTGAAGTGGGAATGAAATTTTCTATGAAATGTAAAAAATGTGGATTTGAAGTGGGAATGATAAATATAAATTCATTTATTTATAGGTGTATGAAAATATAGAAAAAATAGCCGTTGACAACGGTAATAAAACGGTCACAATAATGTAAAAATTCATCCAGGCGGACTCCTAGGACCGCGCCTAGAAACCGTTCCCAGCGGTCATTTTTTTTGAAGAAAGTAAAATCAGACCGTTGTATCTGAATTAATCTTTTTTTTTTTTTGAAATTTATAATAAAATTAGGATACATTAAAAGATAACAATATATCGGTTAAAGATAAACCGAAAATAACTAAATTAGTTCATAAAAGTTGAAACTTAATATGATAATGCTAATAAGACTTCCCTTCACAAAGGTTTAAGGTATTCCAAGAATCATTTATGGTTGGTTTAATCTTTTCTTCAAAATTTATGCCTTCTTAAGTTCGAACCCACTGTCTTGATACATCATCCATCCCGGAGAGATCCATCGTCATTATATGAAACTCCTCGGCTGCTTCTTTCCTAGCTAGTTTTGCTGCAAACTCGGCTTCTCTCTGCGCCATCTTCATTTGTGTTTGTTCTGTATATTTGGTGTTGAAGTTTTGTTGCTCTCTATAAATATTTTCCATCATTTCCTGTTGGGCGCTAAATTTTGCTTTCCCTTTTAACTTCTGTCGTTTCGCCTCTTTTTTTACCTTTGGAAGGATATATGTATTAGGGATATCTCCTATGTCTTCATAGCCACTGGAAGCGTCTACGCTTAAGTCATGTGTTTCCCAGTTGTCCCCACCGCTTTCGTAATCTGATTCAGCTTGTGATGAATCGAAAGCAGCTGTCGATCGTCTGGAATATTTTATATTATCTAACATAACTGTGTAGCACTCTTCATGCTTAAAAATTTTCCCACTAGCTTCCTTGAAATCTATTTTTTGAATTAAATTTAGTAGAGGATATACAATTCAAAACATTAATGTAATCGTCAAAATTAAATGAGTAGTTACGTTAATTTTTGGGCCCCCATCCAGTATGGTGTTCACGTTCCACTTCCGCCTCCTTTGCAGAGAAAAGTGCCACATCTTTACTAATAATTTGAAATCGTTTCTGAAGGGAGGTCCAAGTGCGTTGTGGCATCGAAGGTATGGCTTCTTTCATCTGACATAATATGCGAGACCATAATTTTTCTTCTGATTGATCGGTACCAATACTACAATCTTGAGATATTGACAAATGAATTATACACATCGTTACATCTTCAAATGCAGTAAAATTTGGACCTCGTGGTTTTGATGGCGCCATAATTCTAATCGATTCGAAAACTTATTAAATGAAAAAGAACTTAATTATTTTCGAATACTAACTAGATAGCAATGAGTGAGTTTAGTAAAATGAAATTGGACTAGTATTCCATATATATTGTAAAAAATAACCGTTGCAACGTCAACGGTAAACTCAACGGTAACATCTCAACAACGGTACACTCAACGGTAAAAATGCAACGGCTGGGATCTCGCCTGGTGTTGGGCGTAGCTCTAGAGTAACGCCCACAACACACCAAATCACAAGCGGAGCTCTAGGATCTCGCATGGTGTTGGACGTAGCTCCAGAGTAACGCCCACAACACACCAAATCACAAGCGGAGTTCTAGGATCTCGTATGGCGTTGGGCGTTTCTCTAGTACACCGTTTCGATGGGGAGTATCTCTAGTGCACCGCCTGGTGCTGAGCGTGATTCTAGTACCCCGTTTCATCAGACGAACCCCTAGAATAACACTTGATCAGGCGAACTACTAACTTACTGCCCGTGTTTCTGAGCGTTGTCCCAGAATAACGCTTGGCTCTGGGCGAATTCCTGTGACGTCGCTTAGCATCAAGCGGTACACTACGAGCCCGCTCGACTATAACGACTATCCACTATAATTTTGACTACTTCTAGTCAGCTACAGTGGATTATTTCGACTATCCACTATAATTAATCGTTCCACTATGCTTCGAAAACACGGACTAAAGATCAATTTTGACCTTTACTCCCCCGTTTGATCGCGCCCTGTGGACGCTCTAAGAGCATAGACTAACTACAAGAAAACTTAACCGGACAAAAACAATCATAACCAAGTCTTCAACCGGAGAAATCTCCAATCACCATCCAAATTAGAAAAATAAAAAGTGTCGTTGAGATTCGAAAGATCACCTTGGCGAAGGAACGAAACTTTCCTACAAGATAATTGTGCCAGAAAATGGATTGCTCTGACAATTGATTTGGGGTACATCAGAGAGCATCAATTGTCTTCCAAGACCCAGGTGTAGTGAGGATTTAAGGAAACGAAGACAAGATGATTACATAAACGAAAAGAAATAGTCTAGCTCGAAGCAGAAATACTGAAAGATCAAAAGGCGATTAGAGGTACGAAGGGTCAAACAATAAGTTACAACAAAACTAGCCTCATATGGGTACTGAGTGGAGGTAATAGTGCTAGATGGTGAAGGACGGAATACACAGTAAACAAATATATGGGTTCTTCAATTCCAATTGGGAGATTGATATAGGATATGTGTATGTGAAGAAGGTTTTAGATAAATCAATTGATATTTATGAATTAAACCAGAAGAATTTTTATTTTTTATTTTCCAAAGATGTTGCAGTTGCAAAGAGAAGAGATTGTGAGCTCAAAAAAATTCACCTGACATCTCCGAAGAAAAAGAGATGAGAGTGTCTAACGGAGAAAACCATAGTGGAGAAGCACCAACAGCAATAACAGATGGGGATAATTAGAAAAATGCCCCAAAAATGCATGCCCCGTTGGGAAAATGCCCCACAAAATTAAAATTCAGGGAAAATGCCCTACCGTCCACTTTTCCATCCATTTGGTGTTAAATGGCACACAAGTTCTTCACACACGTGGGACTTTAGACAAAACTACCCTTCATATTCCCTTCTAATCCTAATTTTTTTGAGGGCTACAAAAAACTATCTAGGGCTATTTTTTCCAAATTAGTTTTTTTACAAAAAAAAATTTTTTTTTACAAATTTTTTTTTTTTTACAATTCTTTTTACAAATTTTTTTTTTAAAATTTTTTTTTACAATCGATAATTATACAATGATTTTAATAAAAAATTATCAAAAAAAGTTATCAAAAAAATATTTGAAAAAAAATGATATTTCTCTAAATAAAAATTAGAAAAAAAATTTTGTAAAAAAAAAAAATTGTAAAAAAAAGAATTTGTAAAAAAAATATTTTCGTAAAAAAAACTAATTTTTGTAAAAAAGATTGAAAATAAAAATATTTTTTATATTAGTTAAAGTTAAAGATTAAAAAAGTTATGATTGAAAGAGGATATGAAGGGTAGTTTCGTCTAAAGTCCCACGTGTGTGAAGAACTTGTGTGGCATTTAACACCAAATGGATGGAAAAGTGGACGGTGGGGCATTTTCCCTGAATTTTAATCTTGTGGGGCATTTTCCCAACGGGGCATGTATTTTTGGGGCATTTTTCCAATTATCCCTAACAGATGCCTAGTCTTTAAAAACAACCCAGCCTAATCACAATTTCAGCAGAAAAAGAAAAACCGTTCCATAGAATACGGGAAGGAATACATAATTGCGAATCCAACGCACATAGTGGAGTGGAGCCTTATTGGCTCGCAAAGCTAACCCTAGCCGGAAAAACCAAAGAAGTAGAATGAGATGTTTTTACAAAGGGATGGGTTTTTGGGTCTCGTGAGTTATTCTTCTGTGAGAGTCGGACAAACGACGTGGCTAAACCCACCGTCAGCTATCATAAAGAAGATTGGGGTTTCCTGTCATAAAGATGAATTTGCTGCCGTTGGTTTGAACGAATGGTGAAGGATTAAGAGGTGAATTAGAGTTTGAATTGAATTAGGAAAGTGGTTTATGTTTATGGAATTCGAAATTGCAGGTCAAACTTGAGTTATAAAAGAAGAATAAGGGCTTCAACAAAGGGACACCTCAACTTGCACATAAATTGCTTGTGAAAATCTCCAAGAGAGAGAAGAGCCTTTTCTCCTCTCAAGAATCAGTCTCCCGACCACTTATCACCACCAGTTCGCAACTACCACCAGTCCATACTTTTCCCCACAAGCCAACAGCAGCAGCACTGCACCATCAACTGCTCCTTCACACACCATCAGTCAAACTTGCAGAGAAGTTTACTTCAATTTGCCGAGTTTAGTGGAATTAACTGGTGATTCACAGTTTTGGGTTTAAGACAACAACCTCTTCATTATCAATTATTCAGCTGGAGATGGTTTGGGAACTTCACTAGCCTCTGGCTCTGCTTAGATTAACTTGAGCACCATGCTTATATCTTCCTGGATCTAGTAGGGTGCTTTCATCTATGAAGCGAAATTTTTTGCAAATTGCGAAAAAGAATTTCGAGTTTCAAGTTTACTGCTTGAAACTTTCCCGCCATTTAAAATTATTAAGAGATCAAATGGGTATGTCAATGCATGCACCATCATTTTTCGTGGAGTGGATTGACTTATTCAAACTTTTGCAGATGCTAAAGCCGGTTTTGAAGCTACTATGAAGCCGTATTGGAGAACTTTGTTGGAAAATGGATATTCAATTCTTATCCTGGGACATAGCAACTCGAGAGGAAGGTATCTTGCTTTGGACTGGTTCACTGGAAATGGAGGAGAAAAATTTCACCATATCGTGATTCCATAAGGAGATAAAGGGTCGGGTTGGAACAATTACTGTCGCATTCTAATGAACCTAATGGATCAATGTTACTCTGCCACAAGACCACTCTCTCAATTACATAAACCAACAAAAGAATTTTTCTATGCAGGGGGGAACATGGCCTAAGATTACTAATAGAGGCAGAGAGACGTATAACAAATCTGGAAATATAACAGTCAATGACAACATGGCGACGTACTCCATTGCTCCTCAATTAGATGAAGCTGATATCACTTTTAGGGGACAAGCAAGGGACTTTGGCAAGTGGGCAGAAGGAATTATATGTAAGTTAGATTTGGTACCAGTCGATTGGAAAATGGTTGATGACCGAATAAGAGCGACATTTCATACTAAAGACCAAATAATTATCAGATCCTTTGCGCCTGATATGGGAATCTTTTTTACTTCGTCTTCCAAAGAATATGATATGATTATCAATCAGAAGAACATTGAATTCTTGAATGGAAAGATTAATTTCTTGATATGGTGGCCCTCTGTAAATGCTACTAATCCTATTTTGTTGGAGCAAACAGCTTGGATCTCTCTTTTGGGGGTACCTTTTCACTTGTGGTCCCATGAAACAACTGAGGGCTTGCTCAAAAGATTTGGAACAATTAAAGCAGTTGACTTTATTGATCTTAGAGGTATTAAAGTTAAACTGAAGGCTTTGATTTTGATTAAAGACCTACCAAGAAAAATTATTCTCAAAGAAGAAGGGTTATCTTCTACGATAGGGATTATCATACCTGTTATTCAACCGGGTTATGATCCAGTTGATCAGACAGAAAAATAGAATGTATGGGGAAGGAAGATAGAAAGAAAATCGCAGGAAGAAGTCAATTATGGTGAAGGTAATAAAGCAAGCAAAAGGGTGTATGACCTAGGTACAAGGGCAGTCAATACTCGTAAAAATCAAGAGAAATCCCAAGGAAGACCTTTGAGGTTACATAAAGGACCACCAACATGTGGGAAAGATCATTTATCCACTGAAGAGGCAACACACAATTACGGAAAGACAAGAGAACGGAAGAAGAAGATCAAGAAAAAGAATTACCATATTTATGGGTCAAGAGTGGAACCCCAGAGCAAGAAAGTTATGGAAGATACAAATAAGGTGGGAGATAATATTAGAAAAGTGTGGAAAGAGGTGATAACACATAAATCCAGTCTGCCAAATTATAGTGAGCTAATACAAGATGAGACAATTTCTAAGATGGACAAGGAAACTAGGAAACTGAAAGGAGTGGATCCTGTCCAGTTCCTCTTCGTTAGAGGGCCTATACAATATGAGATTCAAGGATGCATACAAATGGGACCAATTGTGCAAAATAGAGGTTCCGACTCGCTCGGCACATCGTCATCTAAAAGTGAGATGGGAAAAGGAGCACATGTAGAGAATTTAGAAGATTGTGAGGGAAACAACTTAGCAATTGTCCAGGTAAGTGCTAGTGAACAACCACTGAATATTTTTCCAATTGCACAGGTGAATCCCACAACTTCAACTACCCAAGAGGATACATACTGGTCATCGGGCGAGAATGAAAACGAAGAAGAATTGTTTTTTGATATTGAGATTTCAGATAATGTGGGGGATAAAGAGAAAGAGGAAAAGTATTATCGAGAAAGAGATGCACTTCTCCGTGCTGTTAGGGCAGTTGGAGAACTGATAGGTTGTCTACTGTGGGAAAATAAGTTGCAATTGAAAATAATATTACAAAGGTACTCAAATTTGCTCTAGAGCAAGAAGAAGAAATTAAGCGGAAACATCAAAATATGGAACTAACAGTAATATGAATTACTGATGAGTCTCTCGATGGGGTGCAACTACTTCTTCAAGATATTAACTCGGGCGAGGAAACACATAGTTAAGAGGAGAGATTGATAGATGAGACAGATGAAGAATCGGTAGACGAAAAAAAGGGTGACGAAGAGGTGGAAGACGAGGAAGGACATGTGGAGTTTAATTTTGAGAAAATGGAAAGGGAAAAAAAAATATTGAGTTCAAATTTTACTGAATCACAGTCGCAACCTAGTTGTTCTAAGAAAGAAAGAAGGATTCGTGCAAAGGGTAAGGGGTACCAATGATTAATAAGATCTTATTCTGGAACATGAGGGGCCTAGGGGAGGAAAAAAAGAGATCTACAATTAATGATGTATTGAGTAAATGGAGACCAGACATGGTGATGCTACAGGAAACTAAGCTGGAGCTCATGACTACCCAAATTCAAAGGCAGGTCTGGAGTAGAACAAAAACTGATTTCTGTTTTATTCCTTCTAGAGGTTCAAAAGGGGGTATTTGTATGTTTTTGGATACACAGAAAGTAGAAATGGTGGATAAACTTGAAGGCATTTTTTCTTTGTCTTGCATTTTCAGGTCCAAGACTGATAATTTTGAGTTGTTCATCTCTAACGTCTATGCACCTAACAACAGGAAAGAGAGACGAACCCTCTGGAGGGAATTTGGTGAGGTAATAGGGGTTTGGGATTTGCTAGGGTGTCTCGGCGGGGACTGGAATGTGATCAAGATGTTAGAAGATAGAAACAGACCAGGAATGATTACTAGATCTATGAGAGATTTTTCTCGATTTATCTCCAACTTTGAGCTAATAGATTTACCTCTCGAGGGAGCGAAATTCACATGGTCCAACTTCCAAGACCCTCCAAGTTGTACCAGGATAGGCAGAATCCTACTCATTTCTAAGTGGGAAGACCATTATCCGGGTACCTCTCAGAGTGCTAAACCTAGACCTGTGTCTGACCATGTTCCTCTTATATTACGTATTGACATGATAGACACAGGTCCGATACCTTTCAAATTTGAAGTTATGTGGCTTGCGAACGAGGAACTGATGGATCTTATGAGGCAATGGTGGACTCGAACACATTTCAGTGGGAATCCGGGCTTTATTTTTCATAAGAAGTTATCAGTGATCAAAGAGGAACTTAAGGTGTGGAGCAAAAATGGTTTTGGGAGGGTTGACAAAATTATAAATGATTTACTTATAAAAATTTCTGATTTGGATGCCAAGGAAGGTAGTGCTACTGAAGTTGATAGAATTCTTAGAGTTAACACTAAGAAAGATTATTCAAAGTGGGCTCAACTAGAGAATAAATGAATTAAACAAAAATAAAGGATCAATGATTAGAATATGGGGATAAAAATACAGCAGTCTTCCATAGAATGGACAATGGGAGAAGAAGAGACAACTCTATTAGGTGTTTGAGGATTAATGGTGAACTTAATGAAGATAATTATCAGATTGGTGAACACTTGGAGGAATTTTACAAACATTTGTATACCGAAGAAGACCAATATAGGCCATTCATGAAGGATATCCAGGTTTATAAATTGGATCCAGCACAATCCCTCGCCCTTGAAGGCATCATCACTGAAGAAGAAGTCTTAGCTGCTATGAAAGAAATGGAACACAATAGATCCCCAGGACCTGACGGCTTCCCAATTGAATTCTACATTCACTTTTGGGATATCATCAAGGAGGATTTTATGAAGATGGTCAGTTTTTTTGAAGAAAGAAATTTCTTGGATTAGCGACTAAACAATATATTTATCTGTTTAATTCCGAAAAGAGACAATGTGGAAGAGGCAAAAGATTTCAGACCCATTAGTCTCATCAACATTAGCTACAAGATCATCTCTCATGTTCTTTCTTCTAGACTGAAAAGGTACATTCCTAAACTAATTTCTGAATCCCAAAATGCTTTTGTTGCTAACAGACAAATAACAGATTGTAGACTTCTTGCAAACGAGTGCATCGATTCTAGAATAAGGGGAACAAAGCCTGGGTGGGTCTTTAAATTGGATGTAGAGAAAGCATATGACAAAGTTAGTTGGAGCTACCTTGATAAAGTTATGATCAGCATGGGATTTGGGATCAAATGGAGGCGATGGATGAAGACGTGTATTTCCACAGCTCATTTCTCTGTTATTCTTAATGGGAAGCCAGACAACATGTTCACTAGCTCGCGGGGTTTGAGACAAGGGGACCCTCTGTCCCCTTTTCTCTTTACTCTAGTGATGGAGGGATTGTGTCAATTGATCAAGAAAATGGAGGATAAGGGATGGTATGAAGGATTCAAAGTGAGTTACAATGATACTTTTGTATCTCACTTATTGTTCGCTGATGATACGGTGTTGTTTCCAACGGACTCACCATCATAAATTCATCTTATTCGAGCTTCTCTTATTTGTTTTAAGCTAGCATCAGGACTGGGTATTAACCATGGAAAAAGTACAGCTATCGCCATCGGAACCACAACGTCAAACGAGGTGATTTCAACTTCCTTAGTTTTTATACAAGAAAATCTCCCATTCAAATATTTGGGTATGAATACAGGCTCTTCATATAGGTGTAAGAGCATTTGGGATCCAATTATAGAGAAAAAAACAAAAAGACTTCAAGGTTGGTTGTATAGATATCTCTCTTATAGGGGCATACTGGTGCTCATCAAAAATGTCCTTAGCTCACTTGTTATCTACATGATGACTGTTTTCTCAATGCCAAAGTCAGTGGCTAAGATTCTTAATGGGTTGATGAGAGACTTCTTATGGAGAAACACTTGTGGTAATAGAAAATTTGCTTTAGTTGCTTGGTCAAAAGTTTGTACAACAAAGGAAGCTGGTGGTCTTGGGATTAGAAATCTCATAATTCTAAATGATTCTCTAATCTGTAAATGGTTGTGGAGATTCTCAGTTGAGCAAGATTCACTTTTGAGGAGGATAATTTTGGAAAAATACGGCAGAGACCCCAATGATTGGGATTCAAAGATCAACAAGATGACGTATGGCAAGGGAGTGTGAAGAGGGGTAACAAATAGAACAAATCAGTTTCAGAAGGGTTTGAAATATGTAGTTGGGAAGGGCGACAACACTAAGTTCTGGATGGATCACTGGATTGGAGAAGATTCATTTCAAATATCTTTTCCTGTCTTATTCAAAATTACAAGAAAGCCAACTAAAATGGTCGACAATTTCTACTCGGTGACGACTGATGGATGGATTAACTGGGATCTAGACTTAAGAAGAAGACTTACTGAGGTCGAGATTAGAGAAGCTTTTTTATTATGCTTTTTACTTGAGACAGTAATACCCAACAATGAAGCCAACACTAGATATTAGAAGTGGAGTGAAAATGGATTATTCTTGGTCAAATCTTGCTACATCAGCCTAAGTCAGACACTACCCATCATACCGTTCCCAGTTGATATTGTGTGGAACTCCATGATCCCTCCAAAGGTTTGCTTATTCGTTTGGCTTATCCACCACAATTCCATTCTAACTCTAGATAATCTTATAAAAAGAGGTAAGCTTATAGTAAATAGATGTCATATGTGTCAGAATCAATTGGAAACAGTCAATCATCTTTTTATGACCTGCGCAAGATCAATGGAGGTGTGGAATTACTTCACAAATGGGTTTGGACTCAGCTGGGTTCAAAGTGGAGAGGTCACAAATGTGTTTCAAGGGCTCAACAGAAACGATTTCTCCTATATGAGGAATTACATTTGGAGTATCCTTCCCTATGCCATTTTTTTGTTGGGCTATATGGAATGAGAGAAATAACAGAGTGTTCAATGACACTGAAAAAGATTTTAACAAACTCATTCTTGATATAAAAGCTACTATCTTATATTGGGCTGCACCATCTCATGCTCTTAGCTTAATTCGATTTGAGGATATGGTAGTTAGATGGAAAAACATTGTTAGAAAAAGTTAATTTTAGTGTTCTGTTTTATGTGGTTGGTTCTACACAACAACATAACCATGGGTAAACTTAGTTTATTCTTGTATTTCTTTCATTCTTTTATAATAATTATTTTATTGATCAAAAAATATATTTTTACAAAGGGTCTTGTTAACGTATGCGTGGGGAAGAGGTTAATCAAGCATTAATTGCTATTGGGTAGTAAATTTTGTATAGAAACTATAAATTATTTAATCTAAATTAGTAATTGAGTTTAAGCCCGAAATTGCCCTTAAATTAAACCCCTTAAGTTATCCTATTTAATAAAGGCAATAAACACAGAAATTCTTAAACAAATCTTGGAGCTGTTTTAAGATAGAGCAAATGCACATCCAGAGACATTTAGAGGAAAGGGAAGATATAGATTAGATGGAGAATTTAACGTTATACATAAAGGAAAATTAACATTAAAAGAAAATAAACATAAAATAAAATGAAAGTCAACTACCTCTCTATATTCTTATGACTTGAAGTGAAATACCAGATTTAAACCAATATTTTTAGGCTTTTATATCTTATTTCTATTCCTTGGGTTTTTATCATTTTTTTTTGGTCCTACTGCTAGAGGCTTCAGCCAATTTAACTGGACAGTTAGATTGATTATGGCCAACATGCGTACAATAACCATATGATTTTTTGTGCTTTGTTATTTTCTTTACACCTTTGATCCGCTTTATTTTCCGACGACCTTTAGTTGTGAAAAATGGAGGAGGTTGGATAACACCGTTGACAGTTGGCAATTCAACACCACTGTTGTTATTTTGAAGTATAACTTCACAGGATTCTTCTTCAGATGAAATATTTCGATGCCAACGACATGGTAAATAAGCTACCGGAATCTCAAAACAATCCGTATAACCAAGGACACTTACAATATGACGACAAATTATTTCATTTGGTCAAACATATGCTGATTATAAAACTTGTAAATTCCATTTGTTGGATATCTCATATGTTATTGAAGTCAATCAATTTTTTTTGTAACTGGGTAATGTATCTTACAGGTAGACCTTGCTATAGAAAGCATCGAACAAACAGAGATGTATGACACAATGCTGGACAAACAAAGTACTCTTGTTTCAGGGTAGTATCTCCTATAGAGCAACAAACTCAAAAGACTTTAACATAATTTTCCTTCAAAAAATTTAAAGAAGAACTAGCAAGAGCAGGTTAATATGGAATTCTAATTAATTTGGGTTACGACTATGTCATGAGATACTTTCAAGAAAGCAATAACACAAAGCGTCACAATGTATTTTGGGATGACAAGAAAACTAGTTGTAGCTACAAACAATTTGAATTTAGTGGAATAATTTATCGTCATATTTTAAGTGTTCTTACTCATACGGATTGTTTTGAGATTCCGATAGCTTATTTTTCTAAGACATAAATATTTATCTTTATGTATATTCTAATAATAAAATGAATATATTATAATTAAAAACGGAAGCAAAAGAGATCGATTATAAATACCTCCAGCCATTGCTATTTAAAAGCTTAATCCTTGAGTATGCTTTATATGATCACTTGATTAGAACTTTGGTTCCAAACCCTCCTTCTCAACTTAGATGGTGTATTTTCATATGAGAGTGAATTTGGTGACCTTAATCCTTATTTTTACTATCATTTCCATATACTAACTCTAGCCATCATAGAGTATTTGGCATGATAGGATGAAGTGAGGTGGTTTTCTAAAGTGGAGAAAGTCATGGGGAGTTGCCTTGATCAATTGCAACACTAAATGGATCACTTTATTTATTTATTTTTCCTTTGACTAATTAATAATTAAATAAATTAGTTATTGAAAAAATTGCTAACATTCTCCCACTTGATCCATTTAACGAGAGACTTCATATACGGATCATAGCGACTAATCCTCTTTAAGAGCAAGAATTAATCTTCCATGTATCAAAATATACTTAGTCTTTCACCACTCATACTTAACTTAATGAGTAAACCATATGTTTACTCTAGGTCAAACTATAATGATATTTCTCAACAAAATAACTAAAGTAAGTACGTACATAATTCCAAATGAGAAATAATCCAACTAAATGAAAGCTTCAGAAAAACATAAAGAATGTACTACATAATAGGACCAAGTCCCATCCTTAATACATGATCCTTGAATTCTTTAATATGCATGCCTTTTGTCAAGGGATCAGCTATCATCAATTCAGTGCTAATGTGTTCAATGATCACTCTTTTCTTATACACGTTCTTTTACGGCTAGATACTTTATGTCGATGTGTTTACTTCGACTTCCTCTCTAATTATCCTTAGCCATAAAACAACAACTGAATTGTCACAATACATTCTTAATGGTCGGCTAATAGAGTCAACAACTCTTAGCCCAGATATGAAGCATTTCAGCCATACACCATGTGAGGCATTCTCAAAACAAGAAACAAACTTAGCATACTACTTCAAGACTATTTGTTCGTTTATATATAAGCATGTTATCCTTAGTACCATTAAGGTATCTCAATACTTTCTTCGCAGCCTTACAGTGATCGATTCCTGGGTTACTCTGAAGTCTTCCTAATACTCCAACTGCATATGAAATGTCAGGTCTAGTATAGACATGAATATACATAATGATACCAACATTTGAAGCATATGGAACATTTTTCATTTTTTCCCTTTCAATTTCATTCCTGGGGCATTGGTCCAAACTGAACCAAACATCTTTTACAATGGGTGTTACACTTAAGGTATATACATTGATCGAACACAAGAAAACAAATCTTGCTCCCACTGACCTTAAGGTATATACATTGATCCATAAGTCTGAATCTGTAGAATATATGGCTTGTGAAAATAACATAAGATCATTATCTGCTCAAATATTACAATCTGAATCTCGCGGATACACTAAATAGTCACTAGAAATAGTTGACAATCAACTTGTGACTTGAAACAGTAGGTGGAAGTTGATCATTATCTTTTTCAGGAACAATATCCTGAAATTGATCACTCCCACTAATCAAGTCATTATCAAAAAATTTAACATTTCTTGATTCCACAATTCTAGTGCTATGAAGAAATCTACTATAGTACTCTCCACCTCTATATGATTTCACAATCTTAATGTGCTTACCACATTGTTTCTCTACTTTTACCTTAAACAATTTAAAGGCATCCAAAACTTCGTCCTTAGAACGAAACAAGTAAAGATACATATATTGTGAATAATCATCTATGAAGGTGATAAAGTATTTCAGATCATTAGCGTTCATGTCCGGACAACAAATGTCCGTGTGTATGATCTCTAATAGGTTTGAACTTCTCTTGGCATCAATTTTGTGTTTGTTAATTTGTTTTCCCTTAATGCAACCAACACAAGTATCAAAATCGATAAAGTCTAAAATACCTAGTACCCCATCCTTTACCAATCTCTTAACTTTCTCAATGGAGATATGTCCCAATCTCCGATGCCATAAAATAGAGGAGTCCTCATTCATAATACATCTTTTTAACCCAATATTAACATGCATAGAACTATGAGTGATTTGATTTTGCAAATAAAGACGATAGACAAAATACCATAACCAATAACTTCATAATTTCTGAGAATACTGAAACCAGAATCTGAAAAATTAAAGGAAATTCCTAAAGGTACAAGTCTTGAAACTGAAATCAAGTTTCTAGTGAAACTTGGTGCATAAAATGTCTTTTCTAAATGCAAAATAAAACCACTACTTAAAATTAAACTGCATGTCCCAACAACTTCCACATGTGAACTCATCTGACTTCCTGAATAGATGTAATGTTCACTTCTCGTTGGTTTCCTTAGGTTTGTCATACCCTGCAAGGTATTCGAAACATGGATTGTAATACCACAGTCAATCCACCATGTATTATGATTAATATTAACCATATTAAATTCATAAACAAACGCTAGAGAATTACATTTGTTCTTAAGCCAAGTCTTAAACTTAATGAAGTCCTTCTTCATGTGTCCCTTCTTTTTACAAAAGAAACACGGAGACTGCTTCTTTATGCTTGGTTAGCTGAAAGCTTTCCCTTTTCCTTAACGTGATCCCTTTTCTTCTTTGAAGAAGAAGCAATAGTAAGGTTCACCTTTTCGCCCTTTTCCATCCTGAATCTCCCCTCCTCTTGAAAACACATGGTCATAAGTTCATTAATTGACCATTTATCCTTATGTGTGTATAAGATATCTTAAAAGGGGCCATATTGTGGAGGAAGAGTACACAAAATGAAATAAACTAGGAAAGAATCATACATGGTAAGTTCCAAATCCTTAAGTTGGGCCGCACTATCCCTCATGCTCATGATATAATCATGCACATTCTTAAACCCATTGTGTCTCATGGATGAAAACTTCATAACTAAGGTGCTAGCAAGAGCTTTGTCAGAACTTACAAACTTCTCATCAATGGCTTTCAGGAGATCTTTAAACTTAGTATGCTTATCGACAGAACCCCGAATACTATTACAAATTTTGGTCTTTATGAACATAACTGAGAGCCGATTAGATCGATCTCATTTTTCATAAATATCAACTGTATCTAGAGCACTAGTCTCAGTTATGCTAGGTGGTTCTTCTTTCCGAATAGCATAGTCGATATCCATTAATCCCAATTGTAAAAGCACTATTTCTTTCCACACCTTATAGTTATCACCCTTTAATTCAGGAATGTCACAATTGGCATCAGAAATATTTCCAGTTAAAATTGATGCAAAGAAAAATATATACATGCTTATAAACAAAAATTTGAGACTTAAACTTAATCATGATTTACAAATGCAAGTCATGTATATAAAAAATATGAATCTAGTGACATAAAACTTGCCTGTGGGCTAAAGTCCTACTCAAATTAGATTCATAACTACATGATGAAACTATTAAACCATATTCATTCCTTAATTCTTGTGGGTAGATTAAGAAACATAATTCAATATTTCACCCAAATTAATCATACAAATATAATAAAATTTCCTGTGGGCATATTTCATCATATTACGTATGATTAATTACAAATTTATGTCTAGTTTCCACATGTGATTTCTTAAGAAAATTTTAAATAACTAGAGATGCTGTGGCTACTCTCTAATTACTAAAATTATTAAATCACTTGACATATTTCTTTAATCTTTGTTCATGTCCAATCCTAATGGTTTTATTTATAACCATTGCACATGCCAACAAATAATAATACAACAAATACTATTAGAGCTAAACATACATATTTAAATGATTCTCTCTATGCCTGTATGTGATTGAGAACAAAATCACCATGTGAAAAATTAAAGATTGTATGTGCACTCAATGGTTTTATCACTCTAAAAGTTCACTTAGACCCCGTAAAATCGAAGTCATACTCGAGCTTAAAAGCATCATAAACTTATCACTGTGGGGTTTGGCCGATACCTTAATTTAGCTACAGAATATAAACATCCTTAGTTTTTAAATTAAATATATTCTGCAAAACTATATTCTCTAATGTCAGCAAAACATAACCTTTTAGAAATGCTCACAATGTCTCGTTTATGTTTACCAAGTCTCTGTATGTACTAATTAATGTAAACTGGCAATTTAACCGTAAATATTGTCGTCTACTTGATCAAAGACATAATCTCAGCACAAAACTAAAACTAACATTTAAAGGTAAAGAGTGACGTTACACTTACCTGATTTTTATGAAATTCAACCTGAAACTTATAAGAACCTACACTACAACATATTAAATTTTCAGCAGGTTCTAACGGCTGGAATTCCCATACTAAGGTATTCAATAAACCTTATTTCAACATAATTCACTACTGACACAGTTTGGTCTAGCAGGGGTTATGGGGTACTAAACGGAGTCCGATCTTCCTGAAATTTTTACAGGACAATTATAACAACAGGTATCATACGTAGTTAAATTATGAGAACCATCTAACGGTTGGATAATATTTTACAAGAGCTCCTCGGTACCACATGGTATCTGAATTTTCCAGAAAAATAGTTCCGAAAATCAATATATTCGGAGCCTTAACAATGTCTGATTGTCTTCAAAATTTAAGAGAAGACATATGAGATACTCGACTAAGACATAATCAAAATCCAGCCCTAACCAACGGTTGAAAAATTATTAACAGCCAAATCAATTTTATGAAAGCTTATTGGAATTAAAACTTATCAACAAAATAATTCCATAACAAGCAAGGCAGAGGTGATTAACCTTGCTCTGATACCAAATATAAGACCTAAATATTTATCTTTATGTATATTCTAATAAAAAAATGAATATATTATAATTAAAAGCGGAAGCAAAAGAGATCGATTATAAATACCTCCAGCCATTGTTATTTGAAAGCTTAATCCTTGAGTATGCTCTATATGATCACTTGATTAGAACTTTGGTTCCAAACCCTCCTCCTCAACTTAGATGGTGTATTTTCATATGAGAGTGAATTTGGTGACCTTAATCCTTATTTTTACTATCATTTCCATGTACTAACTCTAGCCATCATAGAGTATTTGGCATGATAGGATGAAGTGGGGTGATTTTCTAAAGTGAAGAGAGTCATGAGGAATTGCCTTGATCAATTGCAACTTACCACTAAATGGATCACTTTATTTATTTATTTTTCCTTTGACTAATTAATAATTAAATAAATTAGTTATTGAAAAAATTGCTAACATATTTACCATGTTATTAGCATCGAAATATTTCATATGAAGAAGAACCCTGTGAAGTTATACTTCAAAGTAAAGACAATGGTGTTGAATTTCCAACTGTCAATGGTGTTATCCAACCTCCTCCAGTTTCCACGACTAAAAATCGTCGGAAAAAAAAGCGGATCAAAGGAGTAAAGGAAATAACAAAGCAGAAAAAATCATGTGGTATTGTACGCGTGTTGGCCATAACCAATCTAAGTGCCCAATGAAATTGGCCGAAGCCTCAAGCTGTGGGACAAAAGAAAATGATGAAAACTCAAAAAAATTAAATAAAAAGAAAAAGTCCGAAAATACTGGTTTAAATCCGGTATTTCACTTGAGGTCATAAGAATATAAAGTGGCAAGTGACTTTCATTTTATTTTATGTTCATTTGTTTGGAATGTTAATTTTCCTTTCATGTATAACGTTAAATATTTTTCATTTAATCTACATCTTCCCTTTCCTCTGAATGTGCATTTGCTCTATCTTAAAAAAGCTCCAAGATTTGTTTAAGAATTCATGTGTTTATTGTCTTTATTAAATAGGATAATTTAAGGGGTTTAATTGAAGGGAAACTTCGGAACTTAAACTCAATTATTGATTTAGATTAAACAGTTTATAGTTTCTCTACAAAATTTCCATACATAGGTTAACAAGACCCTTTTACAAAACAACTCGATAAAGATCTAGATTTAGGTGGGAATGCGACTCTCATTTTTTCCCTCAATTTTCAGGCTTATAGTTTATGTTTTGCTTTTTCCAATATTTTAAGGCTTTCTTTTAGACTTTTACAATAAAAGACACAACAATTTAAGCGTAAATAATTCGTGTCTCAAAGACGCTACAACTTAACTAATTTACCCCATCCTTATAAAAATAAAAACAAATAGTTCTCATGTTTAACATGGTTAGATGATCCAATATGTTGTTACAAACCAAAAAGTGAAACTGTTTAAAAGTGAGCCCTTTTTCTTCTTAATTTCTTGTTATAATGATAGCAATGACCGAAAACTATGGCTTTTTATACGATAATTCTCAACACCCAAATATCAAATCATCATTTTTGTGCATTAATTGCAATCGAATCTATTAATATAGTCTTCAGCTTTGGTTATAAACTATGATGGGTATTAGTAGACTTCTATTAGTTGTTTTTTCATTAGTTTTTATTCTTGGCCTAGTTGAAAGTTTCGATTACCATGAGAAATATTTGGAGTCCGAAGAAAGGCTATGGGACTTGTATGAGAGAAGGAGGAGCCATCACAGGGTTAGTCATGATTTGAAAGAGAAACACAAACGTTTCAATGTATTTAGAGCCAATGTCGAATATGTTCACAACACGAACAAATTGGACAAACCATATAAACTTAAATTGAATAAGTTTGCAGATATGACAAGTCATGAATTCAAGAGCTCTTACGCTGGTTCGAGAATCAAGCATTACAAAATGCTTCATGGTCCACGTCGAACTACTTCGTTCATGTACGAAAACGTCAGAGATCTCCCAGCATCCATTGATTGGAGGAAGAAGAGTGCAGTGACTAGTGTCAAGGACCAAGGCTAATGCGGTAAGCTAAACATGCTTAATCGATGACTATAATTAATTGGGTGTTGTAAAAAGTAGTACTACATCTGTTTCAGGAAAATAGTTACTATCATTTTTTTCAAATTGACTTATTTTTAGACTAAAATGAAAAAGTGATAGTAACACTTTTCCAGAAATGAAGGGAGTATTTTTTTTACATTATCTTTCAACTAACATGTTGTTGGGCTTTTTCGACAATTGTTGGTGTTGAGGGTATAAACCAAATCAAGACGAATAAGCTTGTATCTTTGTTCGAACAAGAGCTAGTCGATTGTGATAACACTGACAATCAAGGTTGTAACGGTGGATTAATGGAAAACGCATTAGAATTCATCAAAAAAAAAATGGAGGGATTACAACCGAACAAGACTATCCATATGTAGCAAAAGATGGGACTTGTGATGCTAACTAGGTAACCTTCTATTGCATATATTTTCAAGTCAAGTGTTATATATGAATACCATCAAATATTGACACATTTGTAACTGAATATTATGTGTTTGTTGGTTATTAATACAGGAGAATTCTCATGTAGTGACGATTGACGGACATGAAATGGTTCCTGCTGGTGACGAGGAGGGTTTAATGAAAGTCGTTGCTCATGAACCGGTATCAGTTGCAATAGGCGCTGAGGGTACTGATTTCCAATTATATTCTGAGGTATATAACGTCTTCACGCGAATCAATTTGACATAAATTAGGTTCATTTCATTTCAGTGAATTGACAATACTTTTACAGAGTGTATTTACTAGTCCAGAATGTAGAAAAGATCTTGATCATGGAGTGGCGATAGTTGGGTATGGAACAACGTTAGATGGTACCAAATACTGGATAGTGAAGAACTCGTGGGGGCCTGAATGGGGGTGAGAAAGGTTACATTAGGATCGAACGTGGTGTCTGTACCAAAGGAGGTTTATGTGGTATTGCTTTGGAAGCTTCATATCCGTATAAATCTTCCCCAAATCCAACAAAAGCTCGTGCATGGTCTTCTTCATCCATTAAAGATGAACTCTAGAGTAGCCATCATGGTTATTAGTCTGTCTTTTGAAATAGTTTTTTCAGAAGGCATATATTTGTTAGCACAAATGTTATGCTTGTATACGTAATAGTTCCCGAGGAATTACTGTACTCTTTCAAGTTTAGTTTCTATAGTTTTAGTACGTTTGCTTTGAATGTAGATTGTATTGAATCTCCTTGATGTATGAGGTTGAATAAAGCTTCTTCTTTTGTTTACTTATACAAAGCACGAAGCAGTTAGAAGTTCAGATGGTAGGGGTTTAACTAAAGAAGATGAACTATAACTACTGTGTTTCTGATAGTTTACCACAGATTAGATCTGTTGCACATGATTAAGAAAAAGCGGAAACTACTACCAAACTGATTTTTCTAGATTTATTTCCAGAACTCACCGTTTGAATTGCTTACTAAAGTCAACTTCGTTAGGTTATATTTAGGACATACAAATGTTGAGATAAAATCTAGTTACTCTTGCAGATTTGAAGAAGGAAAATTGAAGAACAAACGAAGACATCATTCTTCAATTTGAGGTTGGTAACTATTGAACGACTGTTTCATTTCTATTTTGTTCACGTGTCTTTAGTATATAGTGACTTGATTGTTATCTATGATCAAAGTGTCGAATGAATGATATACATTAGTTGTACTCTACAACTTATCGTAATAAGTTACGAAGTATAGTTCTCATACTTTCGATGATTTAGGCACAACATTAATTTGTACTTCTTACTACTTAATGTTGAACTTTCAATATGAGTCCTTGAAACATATTAAAAATCAATTTTCTAAACATGCTTAAAGGGTAGTTTAAACTCGAATTAAAGTTCATATAATAATAAGGATTCAAAATCGTTTCTAGAGCCGATTCTAAAATCGATTCCAACTTGTATTTTTTGATTTTTTTATTTCATCATTCTTGATTTTTCTTATAGATTTCGATGTTGATGCAAGTTGAGTCGGAAGTTCAAATACCAGGAAATATTAAACATCGAATTTATGATTGTTCATATTGATTCATTTGATACTCAAGGCCAGATCATAATTCCATCCAAAGAGATGTTTATCTTGATCACATGATGGTGACATCTTGGTCATGTCAAGTATGTAACTTTGGAAAGTTAGTAATAAACATAATAAGTTAAGGTTGTCATTTACTAACTTTGGAAGATATTAACACTTGAAATAGATTTCAAATAACTAGTAGACTAATTTAGCAAAGTACATGAGTTTGCAACTAGCTAAATATGATTATGATACTAGTGAAATATCTTAAGTATTAATGTGAAAAATATTATTGAATATATATTTGGAAATAACATTTTTGCACTCATTGCAAATGGGTTATACTGTTGGAGAAAATGAGTTTTAAACTAAATGGTTTTGGTCTTGGATGCTCACTCATTTCCTTGAGTGAATGAAACTCTTTAGTTTAGTCTCACATTGAGTATTCTAGAGAAGGATGTCCACTATAGGGTGGAACGGGGTGAGCAAACAATACATGGGCTAACTTATGTATTGGGCCTACGAATTTGAAAGACATCATCCATGATCTATTATTTTACAAGAAATCTTAAACCCTAACGGTTTAACCCTAAAGGTTTCTTTTCTCCTATAAATACAAAACGTTTTCAGAGAAAATCTATCCCAGTAGCGGCTACTATCCTGTCTTCTTTTCACCATCTTCTCGCTTTGTTTTGCGTTTTTGATTGTTTATTTCCCTTCCTTCCCTGTTGCTAAGTTCAAGAGTGGGTAGTTTGTATTGTGCTAATACAAGCTATATCGGGCAGTCTTATCCTGGACACATCTTCGCACTTTGGGGTTTAGCATTGCTCTTCTCGAGTATACCCGCGAACTAATGTGTTAAGGACAACTTGTTGAACCTGTGATTCTGCCCTCGTAGTTGTCTGTGGTAGAGTTGTTTTTCAATTCAGTTCTTTATATATATTATTCTGATACATCTAAAGCTGTTGTTCATTGTTGTAAGATTCCAACAATCTCAACACATTAGCTTTTATCTCGTAACAATGGGAAAGAACGATGTTGAAAAACCACAGAAATTCAACGGAACGGATTTCAAGAGATGGCAATCCAAGATGCTGTTATCCAAAGTTTTGCCATATTGCTGTTGCGGAGATCTGGGGAGCTTATCCATTTCGTCAAATCGATCACTTCCAATACAAAAGAGCTAAGTATCAATAACTTTTGGTTATTTGTGAATCGTTGACGTTGATATTATATTGGAAAACAAAGGATATTAATTGTGAAGTGAAAAACAAAATTGAGTGTTTTGTTGGTCAGCTGTAGAGTTTCGAGTATATCTCTTAACTTAAAAGGAATTTCGACAAATCCTTTAACCGAACATAGTAGACATCCTGATAGTTACCTACACCAAATTTCAGAATTTTTGGAGTTATAAAAGTATTTTTTAAGTATTTTACAAAACTGAAAAACGTTCCTGAAAAATTCTGACGGGCAGAAAAATATTGTTAACTAATAAATTAGTTTTTCTAGCCTATCTATGAGTTTTATTTTTAAAATGGCTCATGTGGGTATATTTGATATCCTCCAATATGTGGTGCACAGTATGATATATAAATTAAACACCTCTTAGTTCCGTGTTTAAACTAATATATCAAACATGTTAATCGATAAATTTGAAGTTAAGATATTTTGTCTCGTATATCTGTTTGATATCTTGCCAATGAGAAATTACTATCGTTCCAATTTAATACCATATTTTTAATATATTGTATCATCTCATTGGTTTGTCTTGTATTGGATGTTATTCTTTTACATCCCATGTTGGGCTCATGATCAAGTTTCTGATTAGACTCATGATTTAACATTGCGGATGGGTTGATCTAATTATGTTTATGTTGCTTCCTGAATAGCACTTCTGGTGCAGTTTGGGGTGACATAGTGTGGGCTCATGCCACATCCACAGATCTTGTAAACTGGATGCACCATAAAATTGCGATGGTCCCATCTGAACCATTTGATATTCTAGGTGTTTGGTCGGGTTCAGCAACATTTGTACAAGGAAAGCCGATCATTCAGTACACCGGAATTATTGAGTCGAATCAATGGAACTACCAAGTTCAGGACATGGCAGTGCCGAAGAAATTATCTGATCCTTACCTTGTAGAATGGGTTAAACCAGTTGAGTACAATCCTGTGATTAAACCCACTGACGGTATCAATGCTAGTGCATTCAGGGATCCGACTACTGGTTGGCAAGGTCCTGATGGAGTCTGGAGAGTGACAATAAGAAACAAAGTAGGCAACAATGGAGTATCATTTTTATTTCGAAGTGAAGATTTTATTCATTGGACTAAAGCAGAGCAACCTCTTCATTGGGCGAAGGACACTGGAATGTGGGAATGCCCAGATTTCTTTCCGGTAGCAATTGATGGAAAAGAGGGTCTGGATACTTCAGTTCTCGGTCCTAGTGTTAAACATGTGTTCAAGGTGAGCTTGGATGATACTAAGCATGACTAGTATACTGTTGGAACCTACAACCCAGAAACGGATAAATATACACCTGACAAGGGATCCATCGATAATGATTCCGGTTTGAGGTTTGATTACGGAAAATTTTACGCTAGTGTTATGGGGTTGGGTAAATGAATCTAGTAGTGTAGAAGATGAGATCACACAAGTGGGCTAAGGCAATTCAGCAGGACTGGAGACTTCTGGAGAAGGATTTGCCTGACACCATATATGTTAGAGCTTATCAGGAAAGAATGAATCTTTTAAGGGCAGTGACTGTAGGTGCAGCTGGGACTCTGTATCACGACGGCCTCTTCTTCTTCGATGACTACTTTCCGTTCAGAGTATCCTGATACACCACCGCTCGTCAACTACCATGCACATAATCTGCGGATAAATCCGAACTTGTACGCCAATGGGTATGTTTGCCTTAGTCTTCTCAACACATGGCAAGGGAGCAGCGTCGAGCGCTGGACACCAGGGACATCCACTATGCTGCAAGTTCTTCTCACTATCCAGGTACTGGTGCTGAATGAGAAGCCCTACTTCAATGAGCCTGGATATGCAAACTCAAGGCTGCCTCTGTACACGGTGAGAAGACTGCCCAGAAATACAATGAGAAAACATTTATTCTATCATGCAGGACAATGCTGTACACGCTTAAGAATTCCCCAAAGTATTTTGAGGATTATGTACTGAGGCATTTCCGCCTGCGAGCATACACTATTTTGGCGGCTTGTAAAGCTTACATTGAAGGTGCTCATGTCGGTTCTCCTTGAAGAAAGAAGTGGGTGCCACTGTTGAAGGAGTGCAGGATGTATATGTGGGTAAAAAGATCGGCTCCTCATTGTACAACTTCAAGATCGAAGTGGGTACCATGGCAGGGAACCTTGTCCCGATATTTATATCAAAAGGCGCTAAAAAATTGTGAGCAGTTCATATGTCTGGGAGACTCTTATAGGTTAGCTGAAGCCAATTTTAAGGCAAACACTTTAAATGTTGGGGACCTTATGCTTCAACAGTGGGGTATAAGATGGAAACAAGTGTTTGTTTGATTTCTCAAGCAGATTCATAAAAGACTCTAGACTTATATGTGCCCTACCCTGTAGACCTCAATCGTGGGGGTCTAAGGTGCGAATGAAGAGTCGACTTCTTCAGCAAATCAGTGCATATGTTTAGCATGCTTTTGTTACGTGTTTTACAACCACTAACAATTTTTTTGTTGCTTAAAGTTTGACAGGAAACTAATATGTTGTTGAAGTTGTCTAAAGGATCAGAAAGAACCAAAATCAAATTTTGATGATATAGTTTCTGTCAAATGTGTGTTGTAAAATAGGTGTGCATGTTTCCCAGTTTATCCTGGATAATTGCAGGGTTGCTCTGACACATGACCAGAAAATTGGGATGCTTGAGGTACATATTTAATTTTAAATATGTGATATATATAT
The DNA here is from genome assembly GCA_023531435.1 of Papaver californicum. Classification (NCBI taxonomy): domain Eukaryota; kingdom Viridiplantae; phylum Streptophyta; class Magnoliopsida; order Ranunculales; family Papaveraceae; genus Papaver; species Papaver californicum. The sequence goes on from JAJJMC010015296.1 coordinate 3,941,275, forward strand.
ATATGGCACTAACCTTTTGAGGAAAATGTAATGATCGTACTAGTATTTAGTACATGTATCTTGTTTATGCCTTTATATGCTTTACAACCACCTAGAAACACATGTGACTTTTACGATTTGATTGAAAGGCTAAGTTGTTGTAGAAAAGCATGATCTAAAGGATCATTGGAACCAGAAGAAATTCTGACGGAAATGGTCTTTGTCAAACTCGATACATTTAATGTGTGTTGTAAATGTGTAGTGCATTCGGTGTACAAATACATTTGTGACCCCAGAAGAATTAATGGGATGATATGATCAGAAATTTGCAGTACTTGAGGTACATTTAAAATTGTATATGTGTATGATACATATTGGACTGACCTTAAGAGATGTTGTGATTTCAGGCTTTGTAGAGTCTTAGCCTATATGTGCGCCCTCTTAAGTTGTATCAGTAGTTGGAAATATTCCAATAACATGAGGAACTCGACTGAGATGAAATCAGAGTTCGCTCGCTTTAATTCAAGCACGAGAGAAAGCCGAATGGCTATTAAGATGCTTCTTAGAAGACATTCTATGTGACCGAAGCCTGTGGCCACCATTGCTGAAACTCAATTGACTATGTGAGTCTAAAGTAAATGAGCAATGGAAAAGTCTAGACAAACTCAGAAAAGGAGGCTAATTCGGTAAGACAACTACTCTCTAATGAAGATGATTTTTGTAGACTTAGTGAAGTCAAAAGAAAAATCAGTGGATCCTTTGACGAAAGGATAATCTAGAGGGATAGTTTGTTATTGCATCGAGGGGGATGGGACTTAATCTCAAGAAATAAAATTGCCATGAAGAACACTCAACCTTAGTGACTGGAGATCCCAAGATCAAGGTTCAATGAGACAACTAATTTATGGTAATTAAAGGTATGCACTATCAAGAGAATTACATTCTCTGTCCCTCCCTATGGTGCATTGTTGTGATAGTGTGACTCCATGTGAAGGATGAATTTTAAGAAGTCTTAATGAGTTTTATAGTTTCAATTTAAGATTGAAGTGGGGTGTAGCAGTAACACTCTTGATAGAACTCACCTATCTGAATGAGGAAGTGGGCCGCTTCCTATGAGAATATGAGCTGATTCTCTAAAGCATTTTGAGAAACAACATATTTGCTCAGGGCTAAAATAAGCACAACGGCACGAGCTTGGCAGCACCTTGGAGATATCATGTGTGGTTGTTATCACGAATTGCACCAAATGCTAGCAGTTCAAGACATCGCGTTTACTATCTCTAGCAAGTAGTTCCGGTAATCTCTCACTAAGAAAAGGTTCAAGACCTCATGGACACGTCTTCCTAAAATGGTATTTTCTACGTTTAGCAAAGTAATGGGTTTGCAACTAGCTAAATATGGTTATAATACTAGTGAAATATCTCAAGTATTAATGTGAAAAATATTATTGAATATATATTTGGAAATAACATTTTTGCACTCATTGCAAATGGGTTATACTGTTGGAGAAAATGAGTTTTAAAATAAATGGTTTTGGTCTTGGATGCTCACTCATTTCCTTGAGTGAATGAAACTCATTAGTTTAGTCCCACATTGGGTATTCTAGAGAATGATGTCCACTATAGGGTGGAATGGGGTGGCAAACAATACATGGGCTAACTTATGTATTGGGCCTACAAATTTGAAAGACATCATCCATGATCTATTATTTTACAAGAAATCTTAAACCCTAACGGTTTCCAAAACCCTAAAGGTTTCTTTTCTCCTATAAATACAAAACGTTTTCAGAGAAAATCTATCCCAGAAGCGGCTACTATCATGTCTTCTTTTCACCATCTTCTCGTTTTGTTTTGCGTTTTTGATTGTTTATTTTCCTTCCTTCGTTGTTGCTAAGTTCAAGAGTGGGTAGTTTGTATTGTGCTAATACAAGCTATATCGGGCAGTCTTATATTGGACACATCTTCGCACGTTGGGGTTTAGCATTGCTCTTCTCGAGTATACCCGTGAACTAATGTGTTAAGGAAAACTTGTTGAGCCTGTGATTCTGCCCTCGTAGTTGTCTGTGGTAGAGTTGTTTTCCAATTCAGTTCTTTATATATATTATTCTGATACATCTAAAGATGTTGTTCATTGTTCCAAGATTCCAACATATACATGTTAATATAATCAAATAATGATATCAAGAATATTTCTAATTATGGAAATACACTTATTGATTGTACTTATGACTAACTCATAATTATCTTCTAGATAAATTCTTGTTTATTTCATGGTTCTTGTCTTTTGTAAAAACACCACTCAAGAACTTTAAAAATGAACTATACAAATTCGAGTGATTCAAAATCTGTGGATAAATCTATTGATTTGTCGTTGTTTACAGACTTCGTTCAGTGAGACAATTTTTTAATGGAATCAACTTATTTTGCAGGTTATTACTTTGAAGATTTCGAAGATTGAAGACTTTGATAGTGAGATTTGGTACGATTATTTTCTTAACTTGATTGACTGTGACTTAACAAGGAATAATTTACTTTTATACACAGAATAACCTTGTGGATTAACAAGTAGTTTATCTTTGATAAACATAAACCTTGTCAAAAAAGTAATTTACTCTTGTAAACATAAATATTATAGAATCAAGATTGATTATTTCAACAATCGTTATCTTGATTGGTCTTGGTGAAGGAGTATTGGATCTGAACATATCTTGGTATTTCAGTTCTTAAACGTAAAAACCTTGACTTGGAATCTACATCACTTTCTTCTCTCAGTGATTGACCAAGTTGGAATCAAATAAATTTATTTGTTGTTTGATTGACGTCCTAAAGGAAATCTTAGTCGTCTAATTGAAGGTTGGATAGTGATAGTCTTTATGACGGGTTGTGGAGCAAATCTTGACAGTGATGTACTTCTGTTAAGGGATTCACGTGCGTTGGACAAATTGGTTGTAGACGCAGGAATATTGAGAAAACTAAGTAACTAGGGGTTAGTTTATTCGGTCTAAACTACACGATGTTGCATTCTAGGTAAGTGTGCAACGACTTAATTCTGAGAATATTTATAGATGGACTAGGTTCCTGAGTTTTTATGTCATGTAGTTTCCCTGTTTCCAAAATCTGGTGTGTGTATTGCTTTATTTTTCACGTTATAATTGAAGTAATTAGACTTGTACGTTAATCATACCTTGATTGATCTTATAATCGATTCCTTCGTGAATGTAAATTATAATCAAGCTCACCTTGTCTAGTTAATCTTGACGAGATCCAAAAAAGATTATACAAGGTGTCTCTTAACAGGTTGAACGAAAAAAAATTGGTGGTGTACTCGGTATCCTCGTCTTTTTATTTATAATAGTTATCTTTTTGAAAATTAAAAAATTAATTTTTATGTGAAAATAACCTAAAGATTAGGACATGGAGTTACAACCTTACTCCCTAAAACAAAATCGACCTGTAATTTTAGCATAACATAGTAACCAAACTTTTCATGTTGAAAATAAAACTACATTACGTGTTTTAACCAAACAAGATTAACATTTATTCCTGGCTTACACAACGGCTAAATCCCAAGGATCTAATTGTTGCTCTGATATCAAATTATAACACCGAATTTTAAGCCCGGATTCCAGCACGAATCTCAGAGATGAAACATGGATAACTAAGTCAAGCTCATTAAATAATTTATTTGACAACTAAATCCAATGTATCGTGCAATTTTTAAAAAATAACATAGAGCTTTACAATTTCACAAACATCTTTAGCCAAAAGACAACTTATTATATAGATTTATACAGTTTAGTTAAGAAATTACTTGTGTAAATCAGTTTACAATAATGTATACCTTTTTAAAAATTACGAAAATTACTTTTTACCTAAGAGACTAAAATAACCTTAAAATTGGGACATGGTATGACTGAAAAATGATATCACATACGTCAGCGCAAGAAAACTTAATAAGATAACACGCATAAGCCTTTCGATACAAATTTCCTATTTATCTTCATACGTTGATGATGAATAAGAAACGGTTCATACATATATTTGCAAACAAATGATGGGATATCTTAATCGTAGTCTATAAGAGCACAATTGTCGATGAGATAGTATACAAGCACGGTTCGTTTCACATGGATTTCAAAATTTTAATTTTTAGCTTTTAATTAATTTGATGTGCTAATGACAAATATGGTGATTGTTTTCTAAAATTCTAAAACATAGAAATTACTCAAAATAATTTTTTATACAAATGAAATAAAAATTCTAGGACTTTAAGATTCCATCATTACTATGCAAATTAGATTGGTGCAATCATTCTCTATAATATAATCTATAAAATTACTCAAAACGACTTACGACAATTATTTGCGTCTTGGAAAATATATAATATTAATTATTATTTTTACTTAAAATAATAACAATTATCTTTACTCAAAGGTGCTGGTTTCTGAAAGAAAAATATATAAATCAAATATTAAAGCACAAGGACATGGAAAGAGAATTGCTATCATGAATGATCAAGAATTAGGGCCAAGAGAATTTTATAGAAAATGATCACAACTCACTAACTTACATAGTAGGGCTTCCTCTCTAATCCTAAAAAAAAATTAACTACTTATGGAGAAAAAGATTAGAGAAGAAATCATTTTATTCATAATTTTATTAAAGAATTACAATAAAGAACCGAATCAAAGTGTTGCTGAAAGAAAAAAGTTTTCAAATGAATTCACGACAGCTTCAGTACGAGTTAAACCCAGAACTGTCGTTGGAACAGTTAATAAAAACTGTCGATGAAGCTGAGAAGCATCCACGGTTTTCAGCGACAATTCTTTGTAGTCTTTTGTTCTTCTTTTTATTCTCGACCTGTGAGTAGCAGGATTTTTCTGATTTTATTCTTTCTCGATCCTGGATAAAAGCTAGCCTCCCTAATGCTTATATTCGACCCCTATTTATACTAAAGCTATCCCATCTCATCAAATCTTCGAAAATCTCTTTTAATCGATGATTGAAATCTTGGCCGAATAAAATCATATCTCAGTCTGATTTTTCTTATGATCATATCTTGCCAGCATTATTTACTTGGTGATTTTCTTGCGTAGTTTATCCAAAGAGATGTCAAACAGCTAGAGATAAAATCAGATGAAAACTTAGGAAACAAAATCCCGAGATTTTTTCGTCCTCCCTGTTTCAAATAAAATCCGAGTTTATACTTCCCGTTTTTCATTTCCACGAGATTTTCTTAGGTTGTTTTTGAGTGTCTTGTAAACTCTTGTTTTTAATAAGGCAAAAGTTTATTCTGCCTTAAACTCTTGTAAAAAATCTTCTATAGATCTTGTATCCAATTCGCACAGAAGATAGTTGAAAGTTCCCGCCAACTTTTGAATTTATAAAAGGGTGGGTGCCTTTGTAAAAAAATTGGGTGCCTTTATAAATTTCAATTCATTTTCTCCACAATTATATTTTCTTCAAAAATACCTAAAAAACGTATATAAAATAATAATATTAGTACTGAAATTGAAAACTACTAATACAAATATGAGACCAAATAAGATACATAAATATGTCTATCAACAAACCTCTTACTTGATTTTACAGAATTAAAACTTCCCTTATAGATTTTAATAGCTCATATACATGACCCTTCTTATATAACTTGGATACCCCTTTATTTCCATATTATTAAGAACAGAATACCGCTGCTCCACAAGATGTTGCTACAAACCAAAAAATGAAACACCTCGATAACCGCTTAAAAGTGAGCCCATCTCTTATTCTTCAGCTTTGGTTATCAACTATGGTGGGTATTTGTAGAGTTCTATTGGTCGTTGTTTTACTAGTTATTATTCTTGGCCTAGTTGAAAGTTTCGATTACCATGAGAAATATTTGGAGTCCGAAGAAAGGTTATGGGACTTGTATGAGAGAAGGAGGAGCCATCACAGGGTTAGTCATGATTTGAAAGAGAAACACAAACGTTTCAATGTATTTAGAGCCAATGTCGAATATGTTCACAACACGAACAAATTGGACAAACCATATAAACTTAAATTGAATAAGTTTGCAGATATGACAAGTCATGAATTCAAGAGCTCTTACGCTGGTTCGAGAATCAAGCACTATAAAATGCTTCATGGTCCACGGTCGAACTACTTCGTTCATTTGCGAAAACGTGAGAGATCTCCCAGCATCCATTGATCGGAGGAAGAGGGGTGCAGTGACTAGTGTCAAGCAAGGTTTAAAAAATAGGCCACGGGTCGTGACCATTATAACGTATTTTGATGTGTGTGAGCATGTTTCGGGTAAAAAACGTGTTGTTTAGAAAAAAAATGTGTTTTTTTGACGTTTTTTTTTATATAACGGGTGTTCTAATGGTTAAATAGAAATAAATAAATAATAGTGATTCAAAATTCCTATCTAACGGTTTTAACATGCGTGAAAATGGTTATAACGGGTCTAAATAACGTTGTTACTACATTTTTTTAATTTTATTTATTTATTTTGATTTTTTTAATTGTAATTTCTAATCTTTTATTTTAGAAATAAAAAATTGGGTAGTAAAATATTTTTTTTCTTCTAAAAAACTGGTATAACGGGAGTGAAAACAGAAAAAGCGTTCTAAAAAACTTATGTTAAAATGTTATTTAGAAGGAAAAAACGTAAAAATAAATTTTAAATAAATAGTTCTCACATACGTGAAAACGGTTACAACGGGTCTAAATATAACGTCTTTTTTTCCTATTTATCGGTGTTATTTAGACACGAATATCGGTGACCTACATAGGCGTTACCGTTTTAACGGCCATTTTCTCGAGAAAAACGTCTATTTTTCAAACCTTCGTGAGACTTTCACTCTAGAGAACATTTTACTTATGTATTACAAGGAGGAATTATCATTTACTCACAATACTGTTGGGCTTTGGACGTTCTAGTCCTACCCTCTCAGGCCTAACAAGTTAGTCTTTTTTTCTAACGATTTAGTCCAAAAAAATTTTTACGACAAAAACTACCCATCAATAATATATTAGGTCTTCATTCATGATTTAGTTTTTCTTTCTTCAGTTTGCATTTGAAGAAAGTCTCCTTCTATCTGCTTCTCGTCTTCGGCAAACTCGACTCTCTCCCTCTTCCAATATGTTGAAGAAGAAGGTGGAGTTTATTGACGGAGTCACCGGCAATCATCGAAGGTATTGAAAACACATAATCATTTTGAGATTTTGAAAAGTTTTTGATTTTTTTTTGGGTTGAGATTTTGAACTCAAAAACTTTGATTTCATATCAAATTTCTTTTCTGATTCACAATCAATGTTTCGATAGGTAATCTTGGGATGATTATCATCATTTTGAGTTAAAAATCATGGAAAAATTTCTGAAAATTTTTTTGCAGATTTTTTTAGGGCTCTTGATTGAAATTCGATATTTGTTTTTCTTCTTAATCTTAATCTAAAATCTAATTTCTTATTTTGGAATCAGCACAACTTAATTTCTATTACCCATCTAATCTTTTCAAAAATGATTTAGCTTTGATTTTCGACCTGATTCGAATCTTACATTTGTTTTCAAATGACTGTAGAACACTTAATCTTAAATTTAGAGATTTATAAGCTCAAAATAGTAGAGCGCCCAAGCCTATCATTAGGTTTGAGGAGTTTGATGGTTCAAATCCATCTGAGTTTCAATGTTATGCTTATTCAATATGGGTAAGTATGTACATATTAATTGGTGCACCAGTGTAATTCTCATGGAAATAAATTTGTGTGTGGTT
>JAJJMC010015296.1:3949409-3973095 GCA_023531435.1 Papaver californicum
GAAAAAGTAGGTGTGTGTGTGGTTATCAATGATCAATTTTATGCATATTTTGTAGATGTTTACATATTGGTGCACCAATATAATTCCGTGAAAAGGTAGGTCTGTGTGGGTGTGAATGATTGATTTCATGAGTGTTTTGTATGTGTGTACATATTGGTGCACCACTGTATTTTCCATGAAAAAGTAGGTATGTGTGTGGGGTATGAATAGTCAATTTTATGCATGTTTTGTAGGTGTGTACATATTGGTGCACCAGTGGATAAAATGACTGGATAAGCTTATGCAGGTGTAAATATGTAAATAAAAAAATTGTGCATGTATACTTTTTTGTACACATGAGATAACGATGAAGCGAAAATATTTTTTTTTTTAAATAAAATTTTTGTAGTCATATGAGTATTCTTTTTGTAGATTTCGGAAAGAGCTTTCCGAATATATTAATTTTACAAATTATTTCTAAATTATTTAAAATAAATGACATCATCATGAGTCACTTTGGACTAAACCGTTAAATTTTAGACTAAATTATAAATTATAAGAATTATTAATGTACTTTTCATATTCTAAATAAATAAATGATTAATTTGTACCTAGTTAAATGAGTGAAAACTAATTAGTCCATATTAGTCCCATTTTGAACTAAAGCGTCTTTTCCCATATTATAACCCCAAACCAATGAACAGCTCCATGGAAAAGCATACCAAAGACCAGACGAGTGATGCATATGAAACTCAAAAATGTGCAACACACGCCAACTAGTTTCTCTTTAAATCAGGAAATTAAAAAAATTAATTAAAGAGGCTTAGAGAAATTAAGCAAGGAGTAGAAAGAAGAATGGAACAATCTCCGTGCTAGGTAAAACAGTCAACACTCCTAGCACAGCCCAAACCAAAAAGCTCCCAAACAAAAAAGACAAAAAAAACGACTTTAAGTTATAAAGAAAATATTCTGATTAACTTTTCTTTTTTACCAGAAAAAATATATTTGATTATTAATTAAATTGAATTAACAGAGTTTGTGAGGAAGTAAGAAATATTATCCTCGTTCTATCCATTCATAACGTTGAAATTCCTATTATACTTTGTAGCTTTATCTGTTAAGCCATTGAAGTTCCTACTTAAGTATTCAAATCTAGAAAAATTAACATATTGCAGAAGGTATATACAATCATCTAAGATAGAGGAGGAAGTCCAGCTAATCTGGCCCTTACTTTTATTCATATAGGAAATGATATTTTTGACATCACTCCTAATGCAAACATTCATTAAGTTCTATTCCTTGGTCTATTTTGCAGCTTAAAGAAATGATAGACACTCAACTTCCTCTGGACTGTCTGCTACACCCGGCACTACTTTGCAACCTTTATAGCATCCTGAAATATTCATCAATACTATTCCAAAACCACATTTATTAGTATCTTTATCAAATGAAGCATCACAATAAACAAATATACAATCCTGAGGAAGAGTGCAAGTAATATCATCTGTCATTGGTTCACTTATGCTCTGACTAGGAGGGTTCACTGTTAAAGCTAAAGTGTTTTTGGTTTCTTCAACCACTCTAAGAGCATAACCCACAGTAGTATGGGTATGTAAGTGTTTATCCTGAAAAACTTTTTCACACCTTTCCTTCCATATGCTCCAGGTTGTGGTCATTACCTTTATCATATGATCCTGAAGATTACTGGCAGAAAGCCATTTCAGAATCCAGTCTTGAATACTAATGTTGGTGTTTATATCTTGGGTAACATAGTGGCCAGCTGGGATGGCAAACCATACAGATCTGGAGAAAAAGCAATGCAATATAATATGTTCAGAAGTTTCAACATGACCATAATTACACATTTTACAAACATTATCCTGACCATGATTGAATCTAGCTAGTTTGTGCCTAGTAGGTAAGACATGTTCCACACATTTCCAGAGAAATAGTAGAATTTTAGGCAGTAATGGGGCACTCCATAAAACCTTATAAATGGGAAGCTTTGGATTACGATGGGTGTTGTGAGGAAGTTCATTAGCTAATTTATACACTTACTTAACAGTAAGGTGACCAGATTTAGCATAAGGCCATATGAGTTTATCACAACCAGAAAGAGGAATTCTCATGCTACATATTTTTTTTACTATTAGCAGGGGCGAAAAAATCTTGAACTGAAGTAGCATTCCAGCTATTGGTATTTACATTTATGAAATCAGCTACACTAAAGTTGGGAATAGGATTAATAATGCAAATGGGTTTCACAACATTTGGGATCCAATTATCAGAGAAAGCTTTGACACTATTACCATTACTAATATCCCAATGAGCATGTTGATTAATAATATCAAGACCATGACATATACTAGACCAGACCCAAGACATGTTCCAATGTTTTTTATCATGAAGGGGTTCATAATCCTTAAAATATTTTCATTTAAGGATGATCACCCATAACTCAGTGGGAGAATGAATTTGATTCCAAGTTATTTTACTCAAAAGAGCAATGTTCATTTTTCTTAGATTTTTAAAACCTAAACCACCCTATAATTTATGAGAATACATTTTTTCCCATTGTTTGAAATAAAATCTCTATGACCATCCTTCCCCCACCAAAAGTCTCTTTGAGACTTTTCCATATTCTGATAAAGGTGTCTGGCAGATAAAAGGAATTCATATGGTAGTTAGCAGAAAACTTAAGTGTGTGTTGGACTAACACAAATCTGCCAGATTGTACTAGTTGTTTACCTTTCCACTTTGCCACTTTATTGTCAAAGTGGTTATTTAAGTGGGACATGGATTCCGATCTATTCCTTTGCAGAAAAAGAGGAATACCCATGTATTTCTTATTAAGTTCAATATTCCTAACATGCATAGATCTAATTAGAGAAACACAAATTTCAGGATTCACATTTTTTCTAAAGAAACATCTTAATTTTTCAAAATTTATCATTTGACCAGAGATATTGCTAAAATCTTTGATCAGAGACATGAGATTACTAGACTCATTGTGAGTAGCCTTCATAAAAAAGTAAGTAGTCATCTGCAAATAGAAGATGAGAAATATTGGGTGAATCTTTGGTTACCTTAATACCATGAATGAGATGGGATTGTTCAACATGGAGAAGATACTTGTAGAATGACTCCATGAACATAATGAAAAGATGGGGAGACAAGGGGTCTCCCTGTCTTAAACCCCTGGATGGATTAAAAGAGTTACAAGGGGAACCATTCAGAAGAATAAAAATGCTGGTAGTACTGATACATTGATGTATTATTTCACACCAATATTCAGATAAACCAAACCTTCTAAGAATTGCATAAGAAATGATCATTAAACTCTATCAAAGGCCTTAGACATATCTAGTTTAAGTTACATGACTCCACATTAATCCTTTTTTTTTTTCATGGTATGAACCAGCTCATGGGTAATTACCACATTGTTCTGAATGTTCCTATTAGGGACATAAGTGCCTGATATGGTGAGATTAATTTTCCCAGTAGTGGTTTCATCCTGTTGACTAAAATTTTAGATATAATTTTGTAATTTGAGTTACATATATATATTGGTCTAAAATCTGCAGGTGAAGTAAGGTTATTCACCTTAGGAATGAGAGACATGAAGGTATGGTTCATTTCCTTAAGCAGATGTTTAGAATGGAAGAAACTTTTAACAGTATTCCACACATCATTCTCAAGCAGAGCTAGGTTCTGCTTGTAGAAACTAGGTGGGAAGCCATATGGACCAGGGGAAGTCCATGGGTCCATTTGTTTAATAGTATTTGTATCCCCTTGGAGAGTAATGGGACTCAAAAAAAAATTCATTGTCCACATTTGTAGAAATTTTGCTAAATGAGCAGTCAGTAAGTCTTCAAGAGAAGCTTTATCCTCAGACCATTGACCATTAACAAGTTTTAAAGAGTTTATATGATTGAAATGCCTTCTCCTATTTACATTTGTATGGTAGTAAGAGATGTTTCTATCATAACTTTTATAAACTCCACTCTAGATTTCTGAGCATAGAAATCTTCTTGAGCTAGTGGTCGTGTCGTAATCAACCAAAATAATCGAGTTCTTACTCTCTAAAATAGATTAAAGTATAGCAAATAAGAACAAGTTCGTTCCCACAGAGAGGCTAGTGATTGTTAATTACTTTCAATTACGCAAGTGAACAGGGGGGTTCTATGTTGTGAATTAAGCTAAGTTAAACTAAAGCAAACTAAAGCAAAGTACTAAAAACGATTATCAGAGAGAAAAAAGCATTGGTTAGAGAATTCATTGTCCGTTTTCCAACATGTTATCAATCAAAGCATACTCAACATTCATGTATTAGTAACACCAATAACCCTAAAGCATCCTATCGCAGGGCTACTCCGATAAAACTCCTAATATCATCAGAGAGGGTATCGCGCCACTCTCTGAATCCTTAACACCGGATAACTTGGCGTAAACACCAAGTTCAACCCAATGAAAGCAATGGTCTTTGTGAGTTGAGGTTATTCTAAGTAACCCGGCGCAAAGTGAAACTCGGATTCAACCTAGGTCAAGCTTCTACACATATTCGCATGGCAATTTTAAGTATCGTTAACAAATATGCTATACTACTCGTAACTAGATTCGTTCGACAATTCCGGATTGAAAACTATAATTTAGTTGTAGATATCAACGCATGGTCATTCAATTTGCAACTTAAACAAATACACAATCAATCATACATGGCGTAATAATCAGTAGAACATGAACGATATTAAAAACAACATGAAATCATGAGATATGCGCCATTCAATTAATAAACATGTTTTCCAACTTCAGATTACATCCCTAACCAATAGAGAGGGTTTAGCTCATCATGGGTTTCTCAAAACACATGGAAATCAACCAAGAAATAAATACTCAAACCCGGAAAGATTGCAACGAATGATCGTAGCTCCGAAGTGCTGCGGAAGTAGCCAACAGCCTCTTCTTCCTTGATGTGTACGTCTGTCCCTGTATCCCTTTTTTGTTTTTCCTCCTGTTCGTGTATTGTATGATGTGATATCCTCCTTCACTCAGCAGCAAACTCTGCCTTTTATACATGAGTTGCCAGCTGAATACGAGTCCAGCCCAAAACCGGAAATCCTTGCTTTTCTGCCCAGCCAACTCTTTGTACATCAACTGTCCACCTTTGTTACGTGAGTGGCTTCCTCTTTTCTAGCTATTTTCACGTGAGAGATCTCCACTTTGCTGTCCCACTTTTGCCAAAACGAATCCCATAAGAAGGGCATAAGATATTCCTTATAGAACTTGAGTTAGCCACTTTTAGAATCCTAGTGGAATTAGGAAATGTGCTAAGTTCCCTTATTTCAGCCCCACATATATGGCAACTCCAAATTCTTTCCTAATCCCATATGACTTCCCCAAGCTAGATACTACTCTGCCAAGGCTAGCCACTTGTCCACCAAACCACTCTAGCACCTTAGCATTGCGGTTCAGCCAACTTAGCGCCTGGGCGCTAGCAGCACAAGCTAGTTTGCCACCATGTGGCTTTGCCCATAACTTCCTCATACGAGATCAGAATGACCTCGTTCTTTCGCCGTTGGCTTCGTAATTCAATTTCCTACACTGTGGAGGGTGAAAGGCCTAAATTCAGCATAGTTTTACTGGCTCCTCGGTAATTCTTCTTATACAGCTCCATTCTGCGGGTTTCTGAACTGTAACCTGAAAAGACAACTAAACTTCGAAAGTAATAATCAAACATAGTAATTCACTCAAATATAGCAAATAAGGGTCAGGAAAAACTACTTAAAATGTATGATTTATGCACCTATCAAATTCCCCCACACTTGCCTTTTGCTAGTCCTCGAGCAAACTACAAATCTAAACTAATCTAAAATACAACTCCGTTTCGTCGAGTAAACGGTTACACTTAGCATGTGCAACAAGCCTTTAAACCCCTAGGTGTCCCTAGTGGACGAGTTATAGTCTCGTGAGGGTTTACCAGAGATGTACCCACAAAACCTGCTTCAACTTCTAAAAATTCCAAAGCACCTGCATACGAAAAGCTATGAAGACATAAAGTTTCTACATACCAACAATAAGAACTCATAAATATCAAAGAACATTATTCTCATGCTTAATCCTTGAGTTTGGAGAAAACAACCAAATAAAAGAGTCCCGGTTCGAGAGTGACCGAATAATTCTGCCTCACCAATAGGGTTTTATGAATTTGACACTCAAAAGATGCACTTTATGGTTCTCACATATGTGCAGGCAAGAATAAAGATAGATGGCCTACACATGTTGACGAGTAGGAAGGAAAGGTAACCTTCCGAGTCATATTAAGATGTGATCCCATAGAAAATGGGACAAGAAAGAACCCCTTTTTATTTTTCTAGTGACCTCTACGAAAGGAAATCAACCATTATGCGAAGATGGGAATTGTTACTTACCTTCTCATCCGGTTGACAATCAGCACCACTCTCCCAACATCCCGTAGAAACGTCTTCGGTATCAACTGTAGATAATGAACTCTTGAACTTCGTAAAACTTGACGATTTTTAGCTCTTTTTCTCTTCACGACCTGTACCACTTCAAGCACTGTAACTCAGAATGAATATCTCCGGGTACTGTAACTCAGAATGAATAGCTCTGGTTCAGCAAAAAATATATTTTCTTTTTTTTTTCTCTTTATTCCATATTCAGCAAATTTTTTTTCAGTTTTTTTTTTTTTTTTTTTACGTGAGTATGCTTATTCTCCTGGATACTTTTGCTATTTTTCTCAATTTCTTGATTCGTGAGTTTTTTCTCTTCCCGTGAGTTCTGTTTCGTCTCTAAATCTGTATAGAATCCACACCTTTCGATTTCTTTCGCTTCTGTAAGTCTTCAACATGTTTAATTGTATTGTTGCTTTACTCAAATATTAATTTTTTCTTTAAATTATTGCTTGTACCTTGACTGTCTTCAACTTTCCTTCAAATTTTGATGTTCCGCTTGTTGATGATGCTATGTTTCTATGGACGTTGTCGAGAGAACGATGCCAACTGCAAACCAAACTACAAGAATAAGTTAGCAACTCTGATGACACCCTCATGATTGATAAAAAAATAGCACTCAAGAGATCAAAAATAGTGCTGAAAATTGGTGCGAGGTTAGGTAGCTCATCATTCTACCCGGAATTAGCGCAGATGAAACACTCTAAACGTATAATTGAAGGTCTGGTGCCTCACTCATGGGTATTGAATGATCACAAGTCTAACCTGTACTCTCCTACCGGCAGTTTAGGTCCATTTTGGTCAGCTCTAGCCTCTCAAAAACTAAGCACTCCGAATATAGTTCTCTAATATTTCTAAGTTCAGTTGTTTCGGTTAGAAATCCGTATGTAAACGTAGCTAGAAGTATACTAAGTGACTCTAAAATCTCTAAAAGTTGAAGGTTTTCATGCAAATGTGTGTATGCTTAAATATTCTACCTAAAAATCTATATGCCTAATTACTCCCCCACACTTAAACTTTACATTGTCCTCAATGTGAATTGAATCCTCCAATGTAACGTCAAGATGGGAAATTCTAACATGATAGAAAAATAAAATCAGAAACAAAAGAAAGAAATACAAAACCAATGGGTTGCCTTCCATTTAGCGCTTAGTTTAACGTCTTCAGCCCGACTCTCTGATCGCTCGTAGACCAATAATCTGAAAATTTGGGGATCCACCCATAAAACAATCTGCATTGCAAACGTTAACTTCACAAAAATATTAATTCACGAAATTAATAGTGAAGTTATTGCTCGATAGAAGTTTCCCCCACACTTAGTCTTTTCTACACTCGGAAGTGGATAAAGAACATAGAACTCGGGAACTTCTATAGACTCCTCTTTGCTAACCTGTACAGAAGGAGAATCAAGTGCTTCCAACGATGGATAATTAGAAGCAAAGTAATTTATCAGTACTTCTGAGGCACGTAAATCCAGGCCAATACGAGGTAAAGGGAAAGGATTAAGAAACAAAGGTTTAGGCAAACCTTCTAAATTATCGTAATTATGGAATCCTTTTCCTTTTCAAAAATTTGTAATGAATTACTTACCTCTGGTATGTTGTGGTCCTCTATCAAACTTTCTGACTGTACTGCCTCAACAAAGATCTCGGCATTAACATTATTAATATCATCCTCGGAAAGTTCAATTGGGTCTTCCACAGTATTAATCAATTCGGTCTCATTCTCAACACACTCCTCTTCATTTTCAGACTCACCGTAATCAGAATCTTCATCGGTTTCCCAACCTTTGTTAGAACGTCGTTTAACTTCCATACGAATGGTCTTACTAATTTCTTCCAACTCTTCTTCCGGGGCCCACCCGTCATCTTCCAACTTGAATAGTTTTTTATACAGTTTTTTGAGATTCGCACGCCTTCCACCATTAACTATGGTGGAAGGATTTTCAAGAGGTTCAAAATCATAATCGTATCCCATAGAATAACGTCGAGCACGTTCCCTACTCAAAGCTCTTTTAGCTTCTATAATTTCTTCACATGATGACCCTTCATCGTCTACCAATGCTTAAACCTTCTCTTAAGTTCTCTCAAACTTGGTAGTCTTACACCATTACTTGTGGTGGAGTTTCTAAACCTTGTCTCATCCCGTTGAATAGGTGAATGGTCATAATTATGATCAAGAGTAGATTTAGACAAACCATCACAAGCATAATTAAAAGGGTACGTGGAATATTGGTCATAACCAAAGGATTGGTTGTGATTATACTCCCCGTATGGTTGGAAATTGCTATATGGTTGAGACTGAAAACTAAATTGATTACCATTATAAGCTTGATATTGTGCACTGTACATGGACAAGTACCTGATTTTTTTTTTCTCAAAACTCGGTTAGAAAAGAAAAAAAAAAGATCAACAACTATTTTTTTCCTTTTATGCCAGCAACTATTTTTTTTCTTTTGCTGTGCGTGAGTGTACTTGCTGTTTTTCACGTTGTTGTACGTGAGTGTGCTGCCTTGTTTCCTTCTCTAAGCATTCACGTACCTTAAAAAAAAATCAGCAAGAAAAATTAACTAAAAATAAAAATAAAACGAAACTAAAAATAAATAACAATCCGCTATGCCTCCCCGGCAGCGGCGCCAAAATTTGGTCGTGTCGTAATCAACCAAAATAATCGAGTTCTTACTCTCTAAAATAGATTAAAGTATAGCAAATAAGAACAAGTTCGTTCCCACAGAGAGGCTAGTGATTGTTAATTACTTTCAATTACGCAAGTGAACAGGGGGGTTTTATGTTGTGAATTAAGCTAAGTTAAACTAAAGCAAACTAAAGCAAAGTACTAAAAACGATTCTCAGAGAGAAAAAAGCATTGGTTAGAGAATTCATCGTCCGTTTTCCAACATGTTATCAATCAAAGCATACTCAACATTCATGCATTAGTAACACCAATAACCCTAAAGCATCCTATCGCAGGGCTACTCCGGCAAAACTCCTAATATCATCAGAGAGGGTATCGCGACACTCTCTGAATCCTTAACACCGGATAACTTGGCGTAAACACCAAGTTCAACCCAATGAAAGCAATGGTCTTTGTGAGTTGAGGTTATTCTAAGTAACCCGGCGCAAAGTGCAACTCGGATTCAACCTAGGTCAAGCTTCTACACATATTCGCATGGCAATTTTAAGTATCGTTAACAAATATGCTATACTACTCTTAACTAGAGTCCTTCGACAATTCCGGATCGAAAACTATAATTTAGTTGTAGATATCAACGCATGCTCATTCAATTTGCAACTTAAACAAACACACAATCAATCATACATGGCGTTATAATCAGTAGAACATGAACGATATTAAAAACGACATGAAATCATGAGATATGCGCCATTGAATTAATAAACATGTTTTCCAACTTCAGGTTACATCCCTGATGTAATTTTAGAAGTGGTAAATAAAGAGTTCGTTTCTCGAACTTGTGAAGGTAATGATTTTAGAAAACAATGATTTAAATTAACTCTAGAAAATTCCAGGAACACGAAAAAGACTAAATAACCTAAATATGATTTTTGAATAATTTTAAAAGGACCAGGAATCAGGAATCAGGTAATTCTAACAACCTATGTGATTAATCAGATAATTCTTTTTAAATTAATTGAAGCACAAGTAATTGCCAAAATTGGTTTTGTTATGCTAAAAAACAGAAGTAAATCACAAGCATGGACTATCAAAATTAATTAATCAAGCATAATCCATCAAGCAAAAACACAACTGTTGAAAGAAAACCGTTTTTACTATTTAAAACTATGCAATTCTAATAATAAAAAAATTATAAATAATTATTAGAAAATAATTAAATTACATAAAATTGAGAAAATTACCTTATCCATCACCCCAGTAAATAGACTTAGCTCATGGTGAAGAAAACTTGCTCAAAAGTTGATTTCATTGCTCAAAATAGTGATTACAAGGTTGAATAAGGTTGTAGCAGCACAACAACAACGCAGTATAAGCTTTACAGAAGCCGTCAGCTGTCACAACAAAAGCCAACCCGGAAACAGAAAAGGCAACAGAGAGGTTTGAAATAAGCAACAGTCACAAACGTTACACTGTCTTCTTCCTCAGCAGCGTTGAATGAAGAGCAGTCGATCACCGGGAACAGCAGCAGTTACCGGCCGGCGTCGGAACTTGAACGGAAAGAGGGAAAAGTGATTCTGGAGCTGCGTAAAGTAAATCTGAGGCTTGCGACTGCTTCATATAGTACTTAGGAACACTCTGGAACATCCCAATCCCAGTATAATTCGGTTAATCACCGTGTAAATCCTGTTTTTATCCAAAAAGGAACAACAACTATTTTCCGGCCAGATACATGATTCTATGGCCAAAATTACTCGGCTCTGATGCTTCTAATAGGTTATACGGACCTTTAATTAACTTGGGTAGCTATCAATTTGGATGAAATCCCATGAATTTTGCGATTTGATTTGAGTCAGAGAAGTTCTTGTTTGCCGATGAAGGTTTGACCCGGTCAACTGGGTTTGACTCGGTCAACAGGATTTGACCGAGTTGACTGGGCTGAGTTGACCCGCTGAATTGGCCCGATCCAAGGGTGCCCCAATCCAAAGTATGGGTGCCTTGATCCATTTTTCCGGGTGCCTTTAACACTTTTTGAGCCAATTTTTCCACAAATCCTTATTCTTCTAATGTACCTACTAAAGCATAAAAACACGTAATAGATACAAAATCGAATACTAACTCACTAGAAATTAAGGTGCAATTTAGACACTAAAATGTGTCTATCAAATACCCCCAAACTTACTATTTTGCTAGTCCTCGAGCAAACTACTCTAAAAATAAAGTAAAAACCCTAACTCACTTTCGCAGGAATCGCGACTACATTTAGCATATGCAGTAAGCCGTTAGACCCCTAGGTGTCCCTAGTGGACGAGTTTTGTCTCGTGAGGGTTTACAAGATGTATACCCACAAAACCTGGATCTAGATCTTAGCAACACGTGAACGATTAAGGATAGACACTAAACAAGCTAGTTAGTTGGCTACTCAGATATTCGGCTATAGGGACCATTACCCTTTATGGATCCAAACACTGTACACGAGTGTTAACTCAAGCATACTAAAATTCATATCTAAGACAAAAGAGTTCTACTCAGACAGTTATCTAACCACCCATCACATGAAAAGACTTAGAAGATGAACGTAGACTGTAGAAGGTTGCAAATGTTAACTGAGGCGAACGATGTGTCCCATATCTGTCTGAAGGTCAGTACCGAGATGAAACCTAGTGTGTCGAGATACTCCACATTTATTTTCAACGGTTAGTACTAACTAAAATATTTACAAGTTCCCATGGATCCTGCGTTCCACGCTTTCTTAGGCGACAGAGACAGGGAGAACTTGAAAATACCAAATACTATATTTTATTTATTTATTTATTTCAATTTTTTTTCTAACTTTTTTTTTTTCGATTTTTTTTTTTTTTTTTCAAAAGACCTAATACATGTGTGTTCCCATGGATCCTGCATTCCACGCTTGCTTAGGCGACGGAGACAGGGGGACCACACACATAATTCTAAAACACTACCGTATTATTCATGTGGGGCATGATCTCAACACACTAAATGTCATTCCAGTGCTAATTAACATGTCGATGCTAGGACCCACCAATACTCTCAGAGAAACACAAAATTGCAAATAATAAAACAGAACGTGATGTGGTGGTGACAACTATCATGTTATTTCTAACACCTGAACTCTGTCTCCTTTATGAATAGGCAATCTAGCTGGGCACACCAATCCTTATAGCAAAATGGCTAAGTTTCCATCTACCTAGAGTGGTTAGTGTCACCCTAAATTGTTCACATGCTTCTAAATTCCAAATCTTAAAAAGTCTCCAATACCCCCAAACTTAAATTAAACAGTGTCCTCAATGTTTCTAAGTAAAGAACTGGACAAAAATAATAAAATGAGGGAAGATAGTACCGTGTTGCCTGAGCATGGGTTACCTCCCAAGAAGTGCTAAGTTTAAAGTCTTCAGCCAGACTAGAAAAGAATTAGTCACCCCCTTAAATCATATAGCAATAATCGGAACAACTGTGGGTCATCTGAATCAAATAGTGTGCCCCACAGTAGAAGGAAACAACAGCAAGCTAAGAGGATAAACGATCTGAGTACACCTTGATCCCTATCTAGGTAAACCACATCGACCAGAGGATGGGTTTCTGGCAACTGAGGATCGGTAAATCTAGCTGGAGGATGATCTCGTAAAATTGCAGCGGTGCCTATGTCAGGTCCCAAGATAGGGACCTTTCTAAGAGTTAATGGTACAGCACATGGAGTATGATAGTCACCCCCAAACTTAAAGTTTTCAGTGTCTCTAGATAGACTAATAATAATTTCACTCGTTTCCAGATCGTCAGATTCTCGAAAATAGTCAACTGCTTCTTCTAAATTACAATCCGGTGGTGCAAAGCCTAACAAAGTACGCACCTCATCAATAACCCTATCATTATCGCCATTAAATCTGTAGTTGGTTAGGCATTTTTCTAATGGATCTTCTAATGGGTTGGGCCTAAGCTCCATCTCACTAGACGGTTTGGATTCCTCTTCTGATGGGCCCAACTCACTACTTATCAGGGTATCTGGTGGGTCATGCTTAAAGTCCAACTCATGAAAATCTAATCCAAAGTGGGCTCGACATTTCTCTAATGGGTCTTCTATCAAAGTGTTTGGTAATGTCTCCTGAACTAGGGTCTCTATCATGTTGACAGTTTCTAAGCTGGGGTCCTTCCTAGTAGGTGCTAACAACCTTGGATAAGGGGCTCTAGGCATAAAATCGATGGCCCGAGGGGTTTCCTCAGGCTCATCAGAGACTTTATCAGTCTCTTCGGCTATTGGGTCAGGGTGAACTACAGTATGTCCACTATCAGGCCTAGTTACCCCATTGTCCACCAATTTACCATTCATGAGGGTTGTGACTGCATTCACGTGACTGGATGATTTCTCACCCGTCGCCATTTCATTGACGCCTCTTGGATTGGGTTGGGGCTCTAAACTACTAGATTGATTCATTTCGACCAGTTCTAGCCTTCTAGATAAGGATTCTAATGGGTTGGGATTTCTATTGCTCTCCCACTGCTGGGTTTTCTCGGCGATGTCACTCAGAAATTGCATCGCCTCAGCAGGAGTCTTACTGTCGGATTCTCCGATCGACAAGGACTGAACCAAGGTTACAGTCGCATAATCCAAACCCTCATAGAGAATGTGAACTAGACTTAACTCATCTAAACCGTGGTCTGGGCATTGGGACACTAAGTCGTTGAACCTTTCTACATAAACATACAGAGACTCTCCCTCTTGTTGAGAAAATGTGAAAATTTTCTGCCTAATTGAGGATATTCTGTTCTTAGGAAGAATTTCTGAAATAAAAGATGAAGTAAGTTGGGCATAGGTCTCAATCGACTGAGGGGCCAAGCTATACCACCATGACTTGGCTCTATCTCTTAGTGAAAAGGGAAATAGTCTAAGTTTGATAGACTCGTCATTCAAGTCTCTAATCCTGATTGTGCTACATATTTCCTCGAACTCCCTAACATGAAAATAGGGATTCTCGTTCTCTTTTCCTAAGAATAATGGAAGCATCTGGATGATTTTGGGTTTCAGTTCGTAGCTCGCTTCAGTAGCGGCTAACTTGATGCAAGATGGACGTAAGGTCCTGGTTGGATTCCACAAATCCTTCAGAGTTGTCATTGCCGACACGGTCTCGGGAGTGACTATTTCACTCTCAGTTGACTTCTCAAGGTTAAGGTGAACTACAAGTCCTACCTTGAGGGTCTCTATCCCAAGTTCGCCTTAAGGGCGTTCTTGGCATGCAAAAATTAAATCCTAACAAGTAATTAATCAAACACAATTGTGCCCTGACTCAACCAAATCAAACCTAATTAGCAAACAACAAGCATGATGGTTCCACTTAGATTGTTTCTAGACCAGCTTCTATTCTTTCAAAAGGCAACTAGTTACAATTTTAGTGAACCTCTCCGAACAATCCGAGTTGAATCAAGTTGAAGAGAAACAGGAGAAGCTCAATGGAGCTTTGATACCCCTGTCTCTTTGGCAACGCTTCCCTGGGTTACAGGGCGGCTCTAATCAACTTTAATCTAATCTTCCTGCTTTTTGAGTTAGGCTAATAAGGTAACCAATACAGTCCTTCCGACCGATTTTCCAATAAGCTCGATACCCTATATGTCTCTTTCTAGTCAAGATTTTAGGCTTAGGTTCGCGTAGGTTTTGTTTTCCTAAGGCGGGCAAGAAGGAGACGGTGATGAAATCCGAAACCTTATCTTGTATGGCCAGGCCTTGCCCTTTACTATGCAAAAATTAAGTTCCGTATTCAGTCCTCAACATATATGCATACAAAGGCGTCCAGAAAACCCACTGACAGGAGATTCGTGGGTTGGTCGAAGTTTACCTCCCGTACTAGACGGGCGACGAACCGTTGAAGTCGACTCGGGCCACTAATATCCTTTTCAATAGTGTGCGAACCCGAGGGGCCGAGACAATATCGTAATTGTCGTCCTTCCCTGCACACAGTTTGATATTTAAAATTACCCTTCCGTAGGGTTTAAAAATAATAAAATGTCCAAAGTCCCAAAAATAATGTCCAAAAGTGTCCGAAAATAAAAGAAAATTACAGAAATAATAAAACCCTAATACAATTTTCTAAACTAATTAAAAATAATTAAAATAAACTAAAAATCTAATTAAAAAAAAAAAAAAATCTTCGATCTTCTTTTTCGTTCTTTAAGATTTTCCCTTTAACTCCAAGTCTTTAGCTTTAATTCCAAAATTTTGGCGTACTTTCTTTTCGATCCAAAATCCAACCTGTAGCCACAAGAGAAATCCCAAAAGAAGCGTAAAATAGAACAAAGTAAAATAATAAAACTAAAAATAAAAACCTAAAAATAAATCTAAAACCCTAAACCTAAAAACAAGTCCGCGTCGGCGGCGCCAAAAGTTGATGTGGTTTTAATAGTGGTAAATAAAGAGTTCGTTTCTCGAACTTGTGAAGGTAATGATTTTAGAAAACAATGATTTAAATTAACTCTAGAAAATTCCAGGAGCACGAAAAAGACTAAATAACCTAAATATGATTTTTGAATAATTTTAAAAGGACCAGGAATCAGGAATCAGGTAATTCTAACAACCTATGTGATTAATCAGATAATTCTTTTTAAATTAATTGAAGCACAAGTAATTGCCAAAATTGGTTTTGTTATGCTAAAAAACAGAGGTAAATCACAAGCATGGACTATCAAAATTAATTAATCAAGCATAATCCATCAAGCAAAAACACAATTGTTGAAAGAAAACCGTTTTTACTATTTAAAACTATGCAATTCTAATAATAAAAGAATTATAAATAATTATTAGAAAATAATTAAATCACATAAAATTGAGAAAATTACCTTATCCATCACCCCAGTAAATAGACTTAGCTCATGGTGAAGAAAACTTGCTCAAAAGTTGATTTCATTGCTCAAAATAGTAATTACAAGGTTGAATAAGGTTGTAACAGCACAACAACAACGCAGTATAAGCTTTACAGAAGCCGTCAGCTGTCACAACAAAAGCCAACCCGGAAACAGAAAAGGCAACAGAGAGGTTTGAAATAAGCAACAGTCACAAACGTTACACTGTCTTCTTCCTCAGCAGCGTTGAATGAAGAGCAGTCGATCACCGGGAACAACAGCAGTTACCGGCCGGCGTCGGAACTTGAACGGAAAGAGGGAAAGTGATTCTGGAGCTGCGTAAAGTAAATCTGAGGCTTGCGACTGCTTTATATAGTACTTAGGAACACTCTGTAACATCCCAATCCCAGTATAATTCGGTTAATCACCGTGTAAATCCTGTTTTTATCCAAAAAGGAACAACAACTATTTTCCGGCCAGATACATGATTCTATGGCCAAAATTACTCGGCTCTGATGCTTCTAATAGGTTATACGGACCTTTAATTAACTTGGGTAGCTATCAATTTGGATGAAATCCCATGAATTTTGCGATTTGATTTGAGTCAGAGAAGTTCCTGTTTGCCGATGAAGCTTTGACCCGATCAACTGGGTTTGACTCGGTCAACAGGCTTTGACCGAGTTGACTGGGCTGAGTTGACCCGCTGAGTTGGCCCGATCCAAGGGTGCCCCAATCCAAAGTATGGGTGCCTTGATCCATTTTTCCGGGTGCCTTTAACACTTTTTGAGCCAATTTTTTCACAAATCCTTATTCTTCTAATGTACCTACAAAAGCATAAAAACACGTAATAGACACAAAATCGAATACTAACTCACTAAAAATTAAGGTGCAATTTAGACACTAAAATGTGTCTATCAATCCCTAACCAATAGAGAGGGTTTAGCTCATCATGGGTTTCTCAAAACCCATGGAAATCAATCAAGAAATAAATACTCAAACCCGGAAAGATTGCAACGAATGATCGTAGCTCCGAAGTGCTGCGGAAGTAGCCAGCAACCTCTTCTTCCTTGCTGTGTACGTCTATCCCTGTGTCCCTCTTTTGTTTTTCCTCCTGTTCGTGTATTGTATGATGTGATATCCTCCTTTACTCAGCAGCAAACTCTGCCTTTTATACATGAGTTGCCAGCTTAATACGAGTCCAGCCCAAAACCGGAAATCCTTGCTTTTCTGCCCAGCCAACTCTTTGTACATCAACTGTCCACCTTTGTTACGTGAGTGGCTTCCTCTTTTCTAGCTATTTTCACGTGAGAGATCTCCACTTTGCTGTCCCACTTTTGCCAAAACGAATCACATAAGAAGGGCATAAGATACTCCTTATAGAACTTGAGTTAGCTACTTTTAGAATCCTAGTGGAATTAGGAAATGTGCTAAGTTCCCTTATTTCAGCCCCACATATATGGCAACTCCAAATTCTTTCCTAATCCCATATGACATCCCCAAGCTAGCTACTACTCCACCAATGATAGCCACTAGTCCACCAAACCACTCTAGCACCTCCAACTAGCCACTTAGCACCTTAGCATTGCGGTTCAGCCAACTTAGCGCCTGGGCGCTAGCAGCACAAGCTAGTTTACCACCATGTGGCTTTGCCCATAACTTCCTCATACAAGATCAGAATGACCTCGTTCTTTCGCCGTTGGCTTCGTAATTCAATTTCCTACACTGTGGAAGGTGAAAGGCCTAAATTCAGCATAGTTTTACTGGCTCCTCGGTAATTCTTCTCATACAGCTCCATTCAGCGGGTTTCTGAACTGTAACCTGAAAAGACAACTAAACTTCGAAAGTAATAATAAAACATAGTAATTCACTCAAATATAGCAAATAAGGGTCAGGAAAAACTACTTAAAATGTATGATTTATGCACCTATCAGCTAGCCCAAGATATTTTTCAGTTACCCTAATGGCCTCAATATTCTGAATATTAAAAGCTTGACTATTCAGAGTTTTTAGTTGATCAGTCAGATTTTTTACTTTATGATCAATATTACCATAATGAGTAATGTTTCATTTCTTAAGCTTATTTTTGACATTCCTAAGACAATTAACCATTTTAAATGCATGTGACTCTCTTATATTACTTTTATAACATTTCTTATGATTTCATGAGAAGTGGTATCCTTAAACCAACATTTGAAACATATGTAGGGTTTTTTCTCTTGATGACTATTAGTGTTAGTCACCAAGAGAATAAGTAGATGGTCAGGGTCTATTGTATCAACATGAAACACCTTAGAATGTAAATAATGAGTAAGCCAAAGACCATTCACTAAAGCCCTATCAAGTATGACTCTAATGTTATCATCCCCATCATGCCTATTTGACCATGTAAATTGAGTACCTATGTATCCTAAATCACTTAAGTTAGAGGAGTTAATGACTTGTTGGATTTCAGGAAACTCATAGGTAGTAGGTCTAGTATTAATAGATCTTTCATGGGCAAACATTGTGATATTGAGATCCCCAATAAGAACCCATGGAAGATTATCTCTAGCACCTATTTGTTCAACGTAGTTCCACTGCTCTAATTTCTCATCATGGTATGTGGAACCATATAGAAATATGGTTAAGAACTCAGGCTTGCTGGGGTGTGAAAAGATGATAGTATTTACCATTTTGTCAGTTGAATGCACAATATCAAGGGTGAAACAACTCTTCCACATTAAGCAATACCTCCTGAAAGACCCACAGAAGGATATATCCAACTATTAGGATAACTGAATCTTTTCATATATTGCCTCATTTTAGTGGAGTCATTCTTGGTTTCACAAAGAAAAATAACATCAGGGTCCTGACTTCTAATTAGATCTCACAAAGCAGTTCTAGTTGCAGGGTTGTCGAAGCCCTGACAATTCCACAACAAGATTCTCATTTTTACAGATAGAGACAAAGTACTAGAACTGGTTTGCAAGCTAATGGGATGAAATAACTTACACACAAAAAAATAACAAC
Source organism: Papaver californicum (assembly GCA_023531435.1). Classification (NCBI taxonomy): domain Eukaryota; kingdom Viridiplantae; phylum Streptophyta; class Magnoliopsida; order Ranunculales; family Papaveraceae; genus Papaver; species Papaver californicum. The sequence continues at coordinate 3,968,345 of JAJJMC010015296.1, forward strand.
ACAGAGAGACAGTATGCAAGTATATGAAAGACAAAGAGTATGTGTACCAAACACTGATGGTTATCTTGTAAGTAGAAGACAAGATGTAAGCAATATGATTCTCAAATAGATTAATAATAACAATGATGTTAAGCACAAACAGAGGAAAAGAAGTAGAAACCCAGAATTTGGACTACAAAAAGCAATGATAAGTAACTATTAGTACTTGAACAAGGTGCGAGTAAATGTTTTATCTGAATCTAATTATACTAACACATTTAAGTGAAAACATAATCTTAAAGTTCACGTGAGAATTGGTACTAGAAAATCTAAGTAAGCAAACCCTAGAAATTAAAATTGAAATAGAAAAGAGTATGGATATAATATCGTGTTTGCAGTTTCCTAAGATTTACCATTGAGATTTCCAAAAGTATGTGAATCCAAAGCTCAGTCGTGCATCTCCACGTCACCCTCTACAATTGGATTATGAATAGAACTCATATTCTCAGTACAATTGAACTCAGTGGGTATTAATGAGAAAGTCTCAAAAGGTTAAAAATTTGGGTTTGTGTGAGAGAGATTGATTTGATTTGAAAATGCACCCTCCGAATCAGCGTTTCTCATTCTCATTCTCTTACGATTATTATTTTTATTTCCTTCTACTAATCCACCAGACACATAAGGAAGAGATAAGGTATTATTATTATTAAGGCACCTATCCTCTTCTTCTAAGGCAGTCATGAATGTCTGCCCATCAGGATAATTTTGGCACCAGTCATAGAATTCCTCTTGATTATAAGCCACTACCTTGAGTTGTTTTTTCTATCTCTTCACACTCAGCATCACTATGTTCTATGACAAAACATTCTTTACAGATTTTTCTTGATTGTTTTTCAAAATGATACCTAGCCCAATGCATCTTATTAGCTCTAGCTGTATACAACCATCCTCCTATTTTTAAAGGTTTGTTGAGGTCTACTTCAACCCATATGGTTATGAGTTTAGTAGCACTTGGTGTACAATTTTTTGGTTCCACTATTACCTTCTTACCTATATCATTACAAATATCATCAATCACTTGGATATTAAGGTGCTTCAAATGTAGATTTCTAAGTTGAATACGCCATATTTGACTTGAGAAAATATGGTCTTTGGATTCTTTTTGATTGTTGTATATCTGCACTGCAAGCATATGACCCATCACCATCCATGGACCATTTGCGATTATATTGTCACATGATTCTTCAGAGTTTAACTTGAATACAAAAGTATTGAGCCCCATGGAGTTAATCTTGATAGGTTTATGTTTTTTCCACATTGTGAGAACTTTATTTTTGATATATGAATATTCAATAGTGTCTTTGGGATCCTTGATAAATAGTTTACCAAGAAAACTTGTAGACCAATCTTCAGCAGCAATATTGGTAGATTGAGATGAAGTGATAGACAAAATTGAACCTTGTGAAACTGTTTTAAGTTGGCTAACTTCATTCTATCTAGGAGGTTAGAAACATTATCACCATAAGATGAAGCCATTTGAATTTTTTTGGAAGTTGGTTTAGAATGAATTTGTTGGATGGGTATGGTATCAATAAAATTTTGAGGAAGAAGGCTTTGTTTGTAAAAGGGTTTTTAGAGAATAATCCTCTATAATTGGCTATCTGAAGAATATTTTCTTTCCTTTTGTAAAATTTGGGATATAACATATACTTCGCAAGAGGATATTTTTGACACTCATCAAAAACACCTTAAATTGATCCTACTAAACTCCCCGCATGGAGTCAAAGTTCTTATAACAAAATTAAACTTGAGGTTTTATTTGTTCAATAATATTTCAGAAGTATGCCCTTTCATTGTTAACAATTATTTCGTTCCTTGATATATTTAGACTCTCGCCGACAGCAGTTGCCATAGAGCTTGACCAGTAGTAGAATTTTTTTTTTCATTCACCAACCTTTGATGAACAAGTCAATACATCTTGGATGTCATTCTTGTTTGGCTGATATTCTTCAATGGTTCTATACAAACCATGTAAAAAACAAGTCTAAAACCTCCCAATCCGCAATATACCCCAAAAAAGGAAATGGTGAAACCTTTTAGGGGAGCGGTGGGTCCCAAACTAAATGTCATGGGACCCAATTAAAAAGTGTACGTGAGAGGTAGTTTTGGTGTTGTATGTATGGACGGTTCATCAAGCATTTTTATTGGTGTTTAGGTATATCGAATATAATATTGACCTAAAAACTTAAAATTTTGAAGAGAATTTCTGATTTTCTTGTCGGAATTCACCTGTACTAGGAAAAAAAAATTGGTTCCATAGTTCTCTATGTTGGTTAGACGAAGAAACCCAAATACTACTTGCGACAATGTTAGGTATTCTCTCCCTCTCTCTCAAGCGCAATTAAAAAATATTTAGATAATTATAAAAAAAAATTACAATAATGTTAGTCATGAGAATAAAATCAACCATATATTTGTAAGTATCAACTTGAAATAATGTGAGTGTGCTTTTTTTGTGTTTGGTTATCATAGTAATAGATTGATTGCAGTGTCTATATATCTATTGTATTTACTGCTTGTGCCTTGTTGTTAACACATAAGATGGTTGTTGTTGATGTTGATGTTGGTTTTGGTTTTAGGGATTCTATTTTTAATACGATGTTTTTCAGTTCCCATGTTTGTTGTTTGGTGTGATAGTACTCACGTTGTTGTATCACAATACAAATTGAAAAAAATATAAACATGATGCAATGCAAGGAATATAACAACATAAGTAAATAGACACATGATTTTATGTGGTTTGGCTATGCCTACTTCACATGGAGGATTTTGGTTGGGTTTTACTATGATCGAGAATATTACAATATGCTATTATAAGTCATATGACTCTGGTTGAGAAAGGTAAATTTCTTACAAGGTGTTAATGTTCACTCTTAATGCTCTCAACTAACACTCTCTCTTTTCTCCACCATTGTTCTCTCTTTCTTTCTCTCCTCTTTCCTAGATTTTTTTGACCGTTAATCCATTGGTGGAGTTGGGTATTTACAGAGTTGATTCGCAAGGCCCATCTCCTCTTAGCTGTGTTGCACCTTTCTGGTTGTCTGACATTTTTACTAGCTATCTAGCACTGCGCCCGTACGAGGTTGGTGCAAGTAACTCTTCTGATTCTCTGGTGCAGGTGCAGAATATCATCGGATTCACCTTCTTATCAACCTATCTGGATCCACCATGTGCGTTATACCGCTACTCTGGTGAGGGTAAACCAAGTGTTGCATGTTCACCTATGTTCCGTTCCATTCAATGCTCAACATGTGTATACTGCTTTTGCATTTAATGTTGTTAGTCGTACTTTATCCCATGCTTAGACAGTCGTCCCCCTGTTTGGTCACATCAATGTAATAAAGACCATCTCTGGTCGTTAATCATGGAGCTTCCTCGAGATTATGTAAAGTTCTTTCGGTTTTGATTTGGTACATCACGTGTGTATCGTATTCTTCCTTCTTGTTCTGATATGGTGCCACGTATACCGTGGAGATTACGTATTCACAATTAACTCGTTTGGACCATACAAAAAAATAAGAAATCAGTTAACAGTTAACACCAACAAAGCTTCAACAATCAAATTAGTTGAATTAATTATTCTTATCTTCTATATTTTCTACCAAATTCTGAGAACTGATTTAATTTTGATCCCTTTCTCCTTGGTGTAGGCAGGGGCGGAGCCACATAGGAGTTGGGTGTGTCCCTGGACCCACCCACAAAATTATTTTTTTGAATTAATTAACGACTTGTAACATTTATACGTATTACTATATTGTTTTGTCATGGATACTTCTATTACATAAGACTATGACAAATGTAATTGTTACTAAATACTTTTGCAACGACAATAAATGTTACTAAATTCTTAATTTAAATAGCAGTAACCAAATTCAACAAAATTTTATAATTTTGAATACTAATAAAATATACCCAATATGCTTTAAGAAAATGACCACCTAATTATAATTTTTGGCTCCGCCACTGGTTGCAGGTCTAATCATGTTCGTCTGAATATTCAGTATTATCCACGGATTGTAAATATTGTGTTATGTTGATAGGCATCCCGCAACTCTTTCGGCTCTTACACCAATAATTGCGAGTTGCCTAAGAAGTTTAACATGGACATTCATTCTTGCGAATAAGGTCAGTATTTGAGTTAGTTGTGTATAGGTCAATGACAACCCAAAGGGAATACGGTAACCCTCCGAGACCTTTCATACTGGTAAAAAAATACGTAGAAAGTGATCTTAAAATATAAGTTAGATTTTATGACGGAATAAGCCATAAACTAATTTTAAGTAAAGAAATAAAATTTAGTTCTTTTTTATACACTAGAACACCCTCATCCCAGTGTCCTAAATATAAAAATAAATTAGGGCTTTTGATAAAATACATCCATTTGAATTAATGTTTACAAAAATACACCCGTTTTTTTTTCTTCATAATTACTAAAACACACTCGGTTTCACTTTTCCATCCTGTTTTTCAATAAAACGGTTAACATCCGTTATATTAGTAAATCGGGCCGAGCTGACTGAGTTCACTAGCTGTAAAATATGTGGAACACCCCTTACTGTTTCAATTGTTTTCTTAGGCTCTGGAATCTCAACTTTTATCTCTTTAACAATTTTCTCATTTTCCTTTCCTTCTTCTTCGATCTTCATCTCTAATCTATCTAATTCCTGTTGGAAATGTACCTTCTTTCCTGTAACAGAAAAACACAAACACAG
>JAJJMC010015296.1:3988095-3999998 GCA_023531435.1 Papaver californicum
CTATGAGAACTGAGCTGATTCTCTAGAGCATTCTGAGAAACGGGATATGTCCAGGGCCAAAACGGACACAACGGCGTGAACTTAACAGCAATCTTGAGAGATATCTCGCGTAAGGAGCTATTGAAGAACTACACCAAACGACGGCAGTTCAAGACATCGCGTTCACTGTCCATCAAGTAGTTCCGGTACTTCTCACTAAGAAAAGGTTCAATTCCATATGGTCACCTATTGCTTAAGAGGTATTTCTCGTTTTCCGGTTTTCTGATTTATCGCCTTCTTCATTCATGTGGGGGATTGTTAGAATTTAAAAGTGAATTTATTACTTATTTACAAAAAATTGTTTTGTTACAAAAATTATCTTGATGGGACCAAAGAGTCACTAGCCTATATTGTGGGTGGAAATAACAAATCCACTTTTCACTTCTATGTGAATGAGAAACCTTTGGTTTGTCCCATATGGGATAAACCAAGGATGAAGTCTATCCATATTACCACAAAGGTTGCACCTAAGGGAAATAACTTGTGCATTGGATATGGACTAAGGGAATGAGCTAGTGGGCAAAATCACACATGTGCGGTGCTTCGCACCGAAGAACGCCGACCGCTGACTTGCGAAGCTTGCGTATGCTTACGTGTGTTTTTTGCGTGAGCTGGCGTGTGCGCGACGAGTGCCCGTCGTGAGCTCGACGTGTGCGCAGCGTGTGCCAGCATGTGCCTATCAAGACTTAATGGTTTTTTATTTTTTATTTTAAATTCCTATAATAAATATTAAAAAACTGTTTTATTATTTATGGGAATTAAATAAAAATATTTTTCATAAATACAATTTAAATTCCTATAATAAATATTAAAAACCGTTTTATTATTTATGGGAATTTATGGGAATTAAATAAAAAAAAAATTCATAAATACAATTTAATTCTCTTCTCTACAAATTTTCCTATAAAAGCAGAAAAAGGATTTCATTTTTCCTTACCCTAGACGCAGCTACTATCCTGTCGTCTTTTCCCCTCTTCTCGCTTTTTTGTGCGCACTAGATTTAATTTTTATCTTATTCTTCTGTTAAGTTCACAATGGGCCGACGAGTCTTGCTAACTGGGTTGGTATCAGGAGGTTTTATCATGGATTCGATTTGTCAAATTTAAAGGTATAGCAACACTTTTCTAAAGTGTACCTGACAAATATCGAGTTAAGGGCAGTCTGTTGAACAGGCGACTCCTCCTCTCTGTGTTTTGTGTGATTGTGATATTTACGCTAACGTTAACAATTGTGAAACTTCTGGTTTTTGGTTTGTTTTTCTGTTACGTGAATAATTTTCTCCAACAAATAGATGAAATGTCTTACTGATTGTTGGGTTTTAATTGGAGTGTTTGTTAAAATGTCAATTACATACTTCATTTTCATAAGAAGGATTGAAAAGTAATAGTTAATTCATTTGATAACATCTGTAACTAATATGGCAGAAGTTTATGTATTCTTTTTTTGATTTATGTTATTGTTATATACATAATGGGTTCCATAATAATTGGCATTCCGTGATCTTGATGTAAAGGCTAGGAGGCAGATTTTGGTACATCACTGTTACCGTTTGAAACTCAAGAAATGATTATAATTTGTTTTTCTAATAATTAATCATTTCATGAGTCTTGGTTGGTGTTATACTACTGATAAGAAGATTAGTCTCGGTTCCAAGGATAAAATGTAAGCTGTGATTAAAAATTTAAACCTTTTCTGTCTACAGTATATACTTAGGCGACGCAATGTCTATATGACTATGAAATGGAGATATTTAAGCATATAAGTATTATTTTGTTTTGTATTTCCAATTAAATGGAATTGATCCAGGTCGTATGGTAGGTACGTAGCTCTATGCGTCCATATCTTCTTTGGGTCTGGCAGTTTCATTTTAAATTCTGTTAAGTCATAAAGCGAACTTAGAGTCCCAGAAACTTTAAATATGAAAACATTGGTAGTAGATAATTTTTAAGTGTGTTGAAAAAAAATGAGATCATTGTGTTGTTATGGTTGATACCAAGGTTATTTACTGATTTTTTAAAAAAATTTATTTAATTTTTCTAAGAATAATAATAGATATTTTATTTAATTTAATTATTGTGTTGTCGATGACCGAGTAATTGTAAGACTAATAATTATTTGTAGTTAGAATTTTTTTTGTAAATTTTTTTTTTTATAATGACTGCATAATCTGTTATGCAATTATAAAATATCTGCATAACCTGTTATGCAGTTGAAAATGGATGCATACGTATTATGAATATATATTTTTTATTTAACACTAAAAAAATGGCTGCATAACGCATTATGCAACAATGTTTTGCTAAAAATGAAATCAAAAAGAACATGATGCATAATCTTTTATGTAGCTACAAAAATGACTGCATAACCAGTTATGCAGTCGAGAAAATGGCTGCATAATCTGTTTTGCAGCTACAAAAAGGTTGTATAAACTATTATGCAGTCGAGAAAATGGCTGCATAATCTGTTTTACAGCTACAAAAAGGTTGCATAAACTGTTATGCAGTCGAGAAAATGGCAGCATATTGCATTATGCAGCTACAAAAATGCACGTATAACTTGTTATGCAGTCGAGAAAATGGATGCATAATCTGTTATGCAACTACAAAAAGAATTGCATAATTTGTTTAAGCAGTCGAGAAAATGACAACATTTGCATTATGCATCCATTTTGTTGTTAGCACTGTTATCAACCAAAAAATGGCTTCATAATCTGTTATGCAGCTACAAAAATGGCTGCATAATCTTTTTTTTTTTGGAATGTTATTTTCGAGGCATATACATCGTTTTAATCAATGGTTGCATAATCAAATTAGTGGATGCATGGATCAAAATATGACTGTACAATGTGTTATGCATCCTTTGTGGTGGTTGCGTAATTCGTTATGTATTTTTTTTTTGAATGATATTTTTAGGTATATACATCGTTTTAATGGTTGTAAAGGCAAATTAGTGGATGCATAAACTAAAATATGGTAGTATAATGTGTTATGCATCCTTTGTGGTGGTTGAATAATGTGTTATGCACCTTTTGTGGTGGCTTCATAATGACTATGCATCCAATTTTCAAAATTTGTGCCTAAAAGGACAAATACCTTCGATTTTTTCATAAAAAAAAAACTGAATTTGATATTGTTGTTTGTACTTGTTGTGTAGATCTCTTTAAAATCTTTCCAACGTGATAAAATTTGTAAAATTCCAAGACACGGATTTTTAGATATGTTATATTCTAGTTTGCTTGCCAATTATACTACTGAAAAATAGGATGCATAAGGAGTTATGCAGACACTTTACTGATGAGAGAGAAAATCCGAGTTTTCTTTGTTATACAAGTAGAACATATTAAGGGTACTTGTGTCTTGTTCCCCTCTTTTTCATAATTCCAAATAATTATGGTTCTCACAATAACTAGGAAATATTTTGAATTTGTGAATAGGAAAAATAATTTTTTTGACTAGCTAAATTGGGGCCAGCGAGAATTATTTTGGTCATACCACTAAAAGTTAAAATAGGGTCATTATGAAGAAAAAAAAAACCCTTGTCAACCTATTTATGTTATTAACTAATATGCTTAATTAGTATTAATTAATTCAAATGTTAGTTAAACTTAGTTAGTGATTAAAACTAGATTATAGTTAGTGTTAGATTGTAAGAATTGGAGTAGTGTTGTTTTTCAAAGTTTGTAGAAGAAGGAGAAAAAATTAGGGTTTTATGATTTGGTAATAAAGATGAAAATTTATAGTGATGAGGAGGATTCTAGGGGTGATGATGAAGTGAATGCATCTACGTATATCATGTACCTTGGTTAGGATACATGTGGTAGTTTATTGTTATCTGGAGGGTATTTTAGGTATTATATGTTGAGGGTAGTATCCGGCTATATTTGCCAGAAAAGTTGTAACTGTTGGGTTTTCTCATCTCAGTTTGGTCTCACTGTGTTCTTCCCCGGATTATGGAGTATGGGAAACGACAAGGATTATGTATTGATTGTCACTGAGTTATAACTTGGAGCACCTTGCTGTATTGTTTTTGGTATCCATGTTTTGTGTTTAGGCAGGAGAAAATCCTTTGTAAGAGTGGTGGGAATTATGAAGATGCTTGTTGTATTTAAGAGTGGTGAGAGAATAACACATGAGTTGTTGGAAGAAATAAGTAAGAAGGCTACTGGAGTTTTCACTCAATAAAAAAATGCACATCTGAGGTGTTCTTTCAGGGTGATTCAAATAGGCATTTACAGAGAAGCCAGTGTAGTCATTGATGGTACTGTTCTTGGTAAAGACGTGTTTGAGGAAGGGCTCAACCATTGGCACAAGGAAGTTGTGGGTGAAATAGTGGGACAGCTAAAGCATGTGGTGTTTGGTGGTGATAAGGAAGTCATATGCAGGAATTCATGGCAGTCTTATGACAATGTGGAGGTGAACAAGAATGATTGTGCTTCAGGGTTTGCAACTCATAAAAGAGAGTTGTATAGTACAATGGTTGCTGGTAATGTGGGATTCCTTCGGAATCAGTGGTGGAAGGTGGCGTTCTGGAGCTTACAGAAATACTCGACACACATTGCAATTTTACCTTCTAATTCAACTAAATGTCACATCACCAAGATCAATATGCTCAAGCTTGAGGAGGTAAAAGTAATTCTTGTCACTACATTATATGGCTTCCCTATCTACATACTACACAGCAAAAGATGTTTACTTCTTAGATGGATTGGGAGAGAGATGCTCACCATATTAGCTACTTCTCTAATACTTAGCACATCTCATCGCCCTCGAACAGTTAAGCGAGTAGATAAAAGGGCTGTCAATTCCATGCTACCAGCAAATGCCTCTCATGAATTATGGATTATCATGCATAAGTACAGAAATTTTATTGTTGCAATCTTACAAATGTGTCTAACAGGGGGTAACGACAATTTAGCCTTAAAATTTATCATGGGTCACAACCTTGTGACAAATAACTCTCAGCAGCTGAAAGCCTTTTCTGTTGAGAATGGCAAGATTCTTGAGTCACATGTCAGCAAAGAAGAAGTTATGAAGATGGAGCCTCGACCAAGTATATTCCTATGGTTCACATGGAAGGGTTCAATTTTTATGAGCCTTGGTATCGAAGTTTATGAAAATTCCTTCACATCTCTTCCCTGTTCGAGAATGAGCTGCGACAACTGCGTTTCTTGTACCGATCTTAGTTCATATTGTCCATCCTTGAGGACAAGGATGATTTAGAGGAATGGGTATTTGTCATGTACCTTGGTTAGGATATATATGGTAGGTTATTGTTATCTGGAGGTTAGTTTAGGTATTCATATGTTGAGGGTAGTATCCGGCTATATTAGCTAGAAGTAGGGCTGTCAACGGATGTTAACGGAACAGATATTGGCTCAGCCGTATCCGATATCCGATAAGTTTATCGGATATCCGATAATATCCGACGGACATTTAACCTTCATATCCGATTCCGTTTCGTTAAGATTATCGGATATCCGATAATATCCGGTAAATATCCGATAGCCGATAAAAATCTTATAAACCTATTTTTTCACATAAACATATTAAGAATTTATATCAAAATAGTATGATTACAGTGCAAAAGCACCAAGAGACTCAGTTGTGAATACAATGCCCGTTAATGAGTGGATATTTACAAGTGGCATTACCACTTCTGGTAAACCAAAATATGTAGCCTGTATTTGGTTATTGAAGGCTTTTTGCCAACAGTATAACATTTGAAACACCCTGGAGACTGGAGAGGTTAAGCTCTATTTCTAAGGGGGCAAACCGAAAAAAATTCAAACTCCTCTCATATTGTGCAAGGCATGCATAAGAATCTTGCAGTTAAGAAGCAACCCTGGTGATTCAATGTCCAATGGCACTCATCTATGCACTTGACTCTGTTGTGCGCCATATGGAATATATGCCACTGCTTCTGGCCCATACTGAATTTGGGCATCAACATTGGGTTTCACCTGAAAAGTATGAAATAACTTTGTTGATATTAGAACATTTAGTACATATCATAACTGATCTTAGGCTTGGAGGGTTAGGATGGGAAGTGTGGAACATGTCTGAAAGCATCTTCCACTAAGGAAGGATTTGTCTGTTCCCAGAGATCAGTCATTACTTCCCCGGAAGTTAAAGTTGGGGAATATTAGGAGACATCATAAGTTGATAGGTGCAAAAACATTAGGACGCGCACACATACGTACCCGTCTAAAAAGTTAACCTAATATCTAGGCAATAACTAAAATTCTACGAGCATAGTTAATAGAAGACCATTAATGACATTAACACTTTTGCCAAGCTCCTCCATAACTTATAAACAAAAAGAAAAGGGGTTCATAATGATAAATGATTCACACGATTGAAACATTGTGAAGCTATGAACTTGAAACATGAAAGTAAGCACATACCATCTGATGCATGTTATAAGGATCGATATATGAAGGTCCAACTCCCACATATCCCATCTGAGGATTTTTCCGTAGCTTCCATCATATACATGACCTGAAATGATTCAAATTAAGTATAATTTGTTCTCAACAGTTCGAAAAAAAGTAAACAAACACATTCCCCCCATCTCAATTTGTCAAAGTTTGCGAAACTCTAAACTGAACAAGTATTAGTTCAGACTTCAGAGCATCTAATACCTGGGTTTGGAGCAACCATCACAGAAGCATTAGCTGCATTTGCTGCTTGAGTTCTCTTCTCTGCATCAGCAAGCTCCGAACACATTCACAGGACACTTAAGAGATGCAGATTAAGCTTACACATCAGCACCGTTATCCAAAAGTAGTTGCACACACTCTATATATCCACAACCAACAGGTAATGAAAAGCAGTACTTTTGCTAAATGCAATATGTAACACAAAAAGATTAAAAAAAAAACAGAGTTAATTGACTCTTAGGCTTCCTGCTACAACCAAGTTACTACTAGGGGGTTTTGTTTCCAGGCATATGTTGATCCTATAGGGGGCTGAGAGGGTTTTTCTCCTCCTTTTTTCTGTTGTCTTCATCTGAATTCATAACATTGGAAGTTTGGACCTTGAACCAATTGTGAGGTTGTTGATTTAAAGCAATTGAAGTCTCAATTACTGCAATGTCTCTAAAATCAGCATGTCTACTAAATTCTGACTGAAAACTGTGCAATCACTTAGAAACTACTGATTAGGTTTCAAGGTGATGAAGAATAGCACTTACCAGTAACCTGAACCTTGTAGTCGTGGTGGTGATTATGATGAAGCACGAGTAGCTGTGGTCCTATGGCTGCGGATGAAGAGGCGGAAGAGAGAGGGAGAGGCGGAAATTTTTTTTCTCAAAGAAAACCTAATTTTAGATCGAACACAAGAGGGAGGAAGCTGGAAGAACATTAAATTTTTAGTTTTTTTTACACCTTACTTACATTCTTATCGGATACGGATAATATCCTATAGGATAATGACTTATCCGGTTCCGTTTCGTTAACCCTTAATATCCGATAGGAATATCCATATCGATATCCATATCCGATATCCGATATCCGTTATAGCGGATAATATCCTATAGGATCCCTGATTATCGGATTCGGATGTCGGATTTCGGATAAAGATTGACAGCCCTGGCTAGAAGAGTTGTAAATGTCTATTATCCATTAATGAAATGAAATAACCTACCCCCATATTCTTGTACTCCTCGATATCTCTGTCTTCTTCATTCTCCTCTAATTCGTCTATTTCTTCTTCTAATCCTCTAATTCCTTATGTCTTTAATAATCTCCTACCTATATATCTAAACCGTCTCTGTATATCCTTTTATAACGTAGATCACTACAATGTATCACCAATCAGATTATAAAAGAAAGTTCGATCCTACCAATTTGGATTATTTGTTGGATGAAAAGGTGTGAACCAAGGTATGTTTGATGAATTCAAATGAAGAATCTAACCGGGAAAATGAAGGTCTTGATGCTTCCAATCATCAGGTTTACGTTATTAGGATCTCCATACATGTTTTTCAACCTTTATAATCGCCTAAAAGTTGATTTTTTGCAAAATTTTGAGCAATTTCCTGGGCTATTTTCTACCCAGAATCGTTGGATAAGATAATATTGTATCCAACGATTCTATATCTCCTGGAGTATATGAACCGGAATCGGTGGATGTAGTCATGAATAACGACCGATTCTGGTATATATTTTGGTGAGATTGTTACGTGAAAATCGACATTTATGGACTCATTTATCGAACGATTCTATCTCTTGGAGATTTTCCAAAAATTCTCCAAAAATAGAATCGTTCGATATGTGTTGAGTGATAAACACATTTTTGTGTCTAAATTGTGCTCGATTATCTATTTTGATATTGTTCGATTTTGTACTATTTATGGTTTTTTATGTCTTTGTAGGTATTTTTGAGAAATAAATATTTGTGGAAAAATCGGCTCAAGAAAGTGTTAAAGGCACCCAGAAAAATTACTAAAGGCACCAAATAAAAGTGATAAAGACACCTAAATATTGGATTGGGGGCACCCCCTTTCAAATTCAAAATCCGGAAGAGGCGAGGACTAGTTCTTTACGTGAGAAAACTCTGGATTAGTTCTGAACCGAGCTTTAAGGGATTTTTAGGTGTTTTCAAGTTACCAGAATGAAGAAACGATCTATACTTGCTTATAAACACGTCATTCATGAGAGTTTTACACCGTGAAAATGGCTGGAAAATCCGAGCATACACCGAAAAACAAGTTACTCCCTTTTTCGGATTATCAACAATTTAGAGTTTGATTTGGACTCTTCTTTGAGTCCTTATCGGTTAACATTGGTTTCTAAGGTTATCTAAACCTATAATAGCCAACAGATCGAAGAAAAAGCAAGCCAGGACGAAGAGAAAAATTTCGGGAAGAGAGAAAGATTATGCTGGTGAAGAAGAAGGTGAAGAACATAAGGCTCCAGAGAACTGTCACTGAACCCGTTGTTTATTCCTTCAAACTTTTACAGTGGCCAGAGTCCGTACTTTATTTCAGTTCTCTTCAGCCACACAGAGAACACGTTCTGTAACGCTTACATCTGTATCAAATCTTATGTGTTCTTTTGTTTCATTATTGTAAACACTTTTTGAGCTATGAACAATTATTTTAAGAGTTTTTTCAATATGATGAGCTAATCACCATCACTGGGGCGACGGAGGAAGCAATTTTTCCAATAATAAAGTGGTAATTCTTATTTTATTTATTTTTTGCAATTCTATTACTATTATTTGCTTTGAATTAAAATTGGAAAAAATGGTTTTTATCAAATAGTTGTGTTTTCTTTTGATGAGTCATGCTGAGCTTAGAGCTTTTGATGTCTCATGCTTTCGATTAACAACTATTATTTTGAAAACCTAACTTTGACAATATTTTGGATAAACTGAAATACGAGTTGCAAGATTTTTATCACTTGAAAAATTGGCGAATGGTGGAATCCTTAGTCCCAGTCTTTCCCATAATTTGAAATCAATTTTACTTTAATTGTGTTTTATTTTTAATTATTAAAAAATAAGTTTAAAAATCGAATCTTTACAAGTCTGACTATCGAACCTTTTACCACTATTTTAAAATTACACCTATTTTTGGCGCCGTCGAGGCGGACTTTTTTTTTAGATTTGTTTTTAATTTTTTTCAGGTTATTTAGTTTAATTAGATTTTTATTTTTACTTTGTTCTATTTTACGTTTCTTTGGGTATTTCTTTTTTTGCTACAGGTTTTGTATTTTGGATTGAAAGGAAATTGGGCCAAATACTTTGGTGATTAAATACTTGGAGTTAAAGTTAAAGCTAAAAGAACGAGAAAGAACACAAAGAATTTTATTTTTAACTAGATTTTATTTGTTTAGAAAATTGTATTAGGAATTTTTTATTATTTTTTGTAATTTTTCTTTTATTTTTGGACATTTTTTGGACTTCAATTTGGGATTTTGGACATTTTTATTTTTTTAAACCCTACGGAAGGGTAATTTAAATATAAACTGCAACAGGGAAGGACGACAATTACGATATTATCTCGGCCCCTCGGGTTCGTACATTGACACAGGAGTCGGTGGTCCGAGTCGACTAAAACCGATTCATCCTCCGTCTGGTACCGGAGGTAAGACTCGATCAACCCACGAATCCCATGCAAGTGGGTTTACTAAATTCCTTCGTGTGCATATATGATGAGGACCTGAATACGGATTTACTTTTCTAGTAAAGGGCAAGAACTGGCCATATAAGATAAGGACTCGGATTTCATCACCGTTTCCTTCTTGCCCGCTTTAGGAACACGTTACCAAACGCGAACCTAAACCTTTTTTACTATAAAGAGACCGATAGGGTAACAAGCTTATAGGAAACTCGTTTAAAAAGACTGTATTGGTTACTTTGTTATCCTAACTCGAAGTTCAGGAAGAATATTTTAAGTTGATTAGAGCCTCCTTGTAACTCAGGGAAAAGTTTCCAAAGAGACATGGTTATCAAAGCTCCTTAGAGATTATCCTTTTTCTCTTCGACTTAATCTAATTCGGATCGTTCTAAGAGGTTTGCTAAAACTGTAACTAGTTTCCTTTCGGAGGAATAAAAGTTGATCTAGAAACAATCTAAGTGGAGCCATCATGCTTTTTTTTTGCTAGATTCAATAGGTTTTATTTGGTTGAGTCGTCCTTGTTTGTGTACGTTTAGAACCCCTTCCTATTAGGATTTATTTTCTTAGATTTTTTTTTAAAATATACTAGGAAGTTTTTAGAAAATTTCAAACTTGTATTATGAGGACCAATACAATGAATATCCGACTGAATTTCAAAATAAACATTATCCATACTATCAACATTGTGTGGATAGTATTCGGGATCACCATCAACCTTTTGGAGGTTATTACTCATACCAGGGTGATCCCAATTACAATTCGTACATACACCCGTCTTATGCACATAAAAGTGACCAAAATTCGAGTTCTTTATCTTGGAGGGATGCCCTAAAGAAGATGCAATCTAGTACTTCTGATGATTCGAGTTCTTTGTCTTGGAGGGATTCCCTAAAGAAGATGCAACCTAGTAGTCCTTATAATGAACCTATTATGCCTCTAGAAGAATCACACGAGCAGTTGCGATCTAGCACTTATGATCTAGTTTTCTCTCTAGAGAATTCCATCAAGAAGTGCATTGAGGATACAAAAAGAATAATAAAGGAAATGACTGAGGATAGACATAGGCTCGTATAAGTGTAAATGAAATTTCTGCAAAGATTAATATTGCTCAAAATGATATTAGTTTCCAACATAGTGCTACCCTTGATAATTATTCACCTAGTCAAGAGGACAAGAATACAATTGGTAACACTACTTATTTAGACGAGGTTCAAACATATTCATATTATTATGATGATGAGGATAATGTTGATGGAGAACTTGAAATATACAGGCAGAGTGATCAAGAAATTGTCACTCCAATTGTGCTTCATGATGATAGTGTTATTTCTGGTTCAAATCCAAATAATTGTAATTATTATTCAATTATCAAAAGGAAGAGGATTTGACTAGAGATACCACTGTTTTAGACGATGCAGAATTTTCTTGTTTAAAAGCCGATAATGGTTTAGAGGAACGGGTTTATCTAGAGAATATTGTTTTAGAGTCCAATGATAGACACATTTTAGTGTCTAAATTGCACCTTAATTTCTAGTGAGTTAGTATTCGATTTTGTGTATATTACGTGTTTTTATGCTTTTGCAGGTACATTAGAAGAATAAAGATTTGTGGAAAAATTGGCTCAAAAAGTGATAAAGGCACCCGGGACAAGTGTTATTGGCACCCCAAGAATGGATAAGGGACACCCTAAAATCGGGCCGAGTCAACTCATTCAACACAGCGGGTCAACTCGGTCAACCCAG
>JAJJMC010015296.1:4000008-4033369 GCA_023531435.1 Papaver californicum
AGGTTTAGAACTCTCCCTAGGGTTTGTAGAGCCTATATATATGAAGAAAAGCCGAAGAAATCAAACACGAAAACCTAGAGAAGAAATCAGAGCAATTCCGGCCACTTCCGGTCGCCGCCGGTGACCTGCTACTGCTCCGGACGGCGTGTTCTTCATCAGCCACCATCGGAGAAGACGACTCAGCAACATTTATTTCTGTTGCTGATTTAAACTGCTCCTGTTACCTATTCTTTTAAACCTTTGTTGCTTAGAAACACTTCTGTAACGGCTGAACCCTGTTCTTCAACACTTATAAACGTATCTGTTCAGCTGTTGCACTATTCTTTAACTTTGTAATCAACTTTTTGAGCAATGAAAAGGTCTTTTGAGCAAGTTTTCTCCGCCATGAGCTAAGTCTATTTACTGGGATGATGGATAAGGTACTTTTCTCAATTTTATGTGATTTAATTATTTTCTAATAATTATTTATAATTCTTTTGTTATTAGAATTGCATAGTTTTAAAATAGTGAAAACGGTTTTCTTTCAACAGTTGTGCTTTTGCTTGATGGATTATGCTTGGTTAATTAATTTTGATAGTCCATGCTTGTGATTTACCTCTGTTTGTTAGCATAACAAAACCAATTTTGGCAATTATTTGTGCTTCAATTAATTTAAAAAGAATTATCTGATTAATCACATAGGTTGTTAGATTTACCTGATTCCTGATTCCTGGTTTTCTCCATATTTTATAAAAATCATCTCTAGTTTATTTTCCTGATTTTTATTAGTTTAGATTTAGTCCAATATTTTCTAAAATCATTACCTTCACAAGTTCGAGAATCGAATCTTTATTTACCACTTCTAAAATTACATCATCCAACAATTTAGAAACAATAGTCTTAGATAACAAAGATAGACCCATAGAGATTTTAAATATGAGTGAGGATGCACCACTTGATTATAACTCAGAAGAAGTAATTGACCATTTTCAGGAATATGATGATCTAGAAATTAGGGAAATTGTAACTAGTCTATCTAGGGACACCCAAAATTCTAAGTTTGGGGGTGATTATCATTCACCATGTGCTTTACCTTTGACTCTTTAAAAAGTCCCTCACTTGGGACTTGATGTTTGTGCCTCTACCATATTGAGAGAATATCTTCAAGAGCTGTTTCCCGAACCTAATCATGTCCAGAAATAAGTTCAGTTGTTAAAAACCCATCCTCTGGTCGATGTGGTTTACCTAGGCGTTAATACCAAGATTGACTTTGTTTCCCACCAGAATATTTCCTTCCATATGTGGTAACGTATGGGTTTCAAATGTGTCAGTTATTAAGTTTTGAGACTAAGCCTAATTACTTTAGGGAATCAGAATCGACACAGTTGCTTAAGAATGACCACCTTCATAGTAGTCAATTGTGTGAGTCAAATCTGATTGACTTTGAGGATCCACAATTATTCAGGTTATTATTATGTGCTTCTAAGTTCTTAATTGAGTTATTCCAGACTCTACAACCTGATCTCGTTGATCCTGCCTATGAGGAAATCCAGCCCATGAAAATATTTTATCTAGACCCTCTAGAGCCTGAACCTGAACCACAACTAGAAGTAGTTGTCTTAAACCGAAAACTAGATAAGGGTGTGCTCGGTTTGTTCATTTTCTTGGCATGTTGCAGTTCCTCTTATTTGTGATAACACTATTTGATTCAGATGACCCACATTTGTTCCGACTATTTTTATATGATTTTATGAGGTGACTAATTCTTTCTTAGTCTGGATGAAGACTTTAAACTTAGCACTTCTTGGGAGGTAACCCATGCTCATGCGACACAGTAATATCTTTCCTTAACTCCTTTCCTTCGATTGGTAACAACTTATCTTTGTTCATGCCTTTAATCATTCATCTTTAGAAACATTGAGGACACTGTTTGATTTAATTTTGGGGGTAAGGGAGAAAATTTTAATGAAATATGAAACTCCAAAGTCTAGAAACTTGTGAACAATTCAGGATGACACTAACCATTCTAGGTAAATGAAAACTTAACTCTTTTTCTATAGGAATTGGTGAGCCCAACTAAATGATCTATTCATAAAAGGACAGAGTTCAGATGTTAGAAATAACATGATAGTTGTCACCGTATCTCGGAGTCTATCTCGACTAGGCTGTACATGGTAACGGGTTTCCACGGAAACCGAACCGAACCGAATAGGGAAAAACCGAACCAAACTGTTTGTTAATGGAACGTTTTTAGAAAAAAATCTAAAAACCGGTAGTCACGGTTTCGGTTTTGGTTTGACCAAAAACCGAACCGTTATACCATGGAAAACCGACTAGTTATGACCGTTGATATAAGTTTTAATAGATTTAATCTATACCCACCATTACCCTTGATATATAAGCCTCTCTTACCCTAATTTTCATTTCCCATCTTCTCGACTCGTCCAGTAGTCGTCTCTTAGTTCTCTTACCCTAATTCTCTTACCCTATCCAGAAGATAAAGAGTATATCAAAGATCTCTATCGACAAATCGAGACACTTAAAGCACAATCTGATGCTTCATCGATAACCGCTGAACAAACTTGTTCACTTCTTGAACAAAAATATGTTTCTCTTAATTCTGATTTTTCTAAACTTGAAGCGGAGAAGGAACAACTCGCTGTTACACTTAAACAACACATTTCTGAAGTTGCTGAACTTCAATCTCAGAAACACCAACTTCATCTTAAATCTGTAAGTTATTTTCGTTTTTAGGGTATCATCTTCTCTTCTTCTTCTCAACTATTCTCTCCATTTCCATTGCAGCAGTAGTAATCTGTTTAGAACAATTTCAATCCCAATTCATCATCACTTCTCTGCTCTAGCTAAGAAGAGATACGCTTCCGATGACAATCTTCTCAGAGTTATTGAGTCTGAAATCGATGATGCTGTGGAGGAAGCTCTTGATCTTGAGGTTTGTTCCTTTTGACTCTAAAATTGAATGTACAGATTAATTTCATGATTTTTGATATTCGGGCATGTTTGTTTTATGAATTGTTGTAATGGGTTTTTCTTAATTTTGCCATTAATTACTTCAGTGATTGCATAGGAGATAGGTTTGCTCTTGTATTCAATTGAACACACCCATTGTATATTTCTAAGGCACCAAGTGAATTTCCTTTCAAGATCATCAATTAGACACGAGCGTTTGTATGTATTTTTCGATAAGTTGTTGAGGCACCAAGTGATTCATATAGATGCTCCTATTTAATCAATTTCCTTGGTCTGTCTTACAGAGAAGACGAGGAGATGTATCCATTAGTCCAAGTGTTTTATCGGATAAAGCAGCTGATGAGGTAGATTATTGTATTGATGCGGGAATTACCGGTAATGTTACTAGGTACATCAACCATAGTTTTGCACCGAATCTATTCGTTCAATGTGTATTCAGTGACCGTCACGACGTAAAACTTGCTCGGATAGTATTGTTTGCGGCTGACAATATACCTCCTCTTCAGGTAATGGGCTTCTCTTGCTTTAGAATGTTACTTTTAAGAGTTTTTCTTACATTATCATGTGTGATGTTAATAATCGAAATCAATTTCATGTTTCTTTCAGGAGCTATCTTACGACTACGGATATGCCAAAGACAGTGTGGTTGATAAGGAAGGAAAGATCAAGCATATGGCGTGCTACTGTGGTGCTCCGGATTGCAAGAAGTGGATGTTCTAGGTGTGTCCAATGTGGATTCTTTTTTTATAGGTAAAAAAGTTAGAACTTAAGATTTTGTAACATATTAAAGGAAATGAAACTAACCTTTGAATCAGAAGACTTGGAATTAAGGTGGTTAGATAGACGGGGGATGAAGTATTTCCATGTCCAGGATACTAATCTGCATTCAAATACAGATTCAAATGGAACACTTGAAAATATGTTTAGTATGATATCTTCAGGAAGTACTTCCTCCATATATTTTGAGAAGATGAGGAATTTTGAAGTTGCTGGAATACTCATATTTTTATGTTTTTCTTACTGTAAAGATAAATAGTTAACAACAATGGTTTGGGTTTTTTCTGTTTTTTTTTTATTTGTAATGTCAGTTTCATGAAACTGACACAACCAGCCGGTTAACCGAAACCGGCTGGAAAAAACCGAAACCGAGTAAAACCGAATCGACGGTAAATGGAACGGTTTTGGAATTTTTTTTGAAAACCGGCTATACCGTTTTCAGTTTTGGTTTGGCCAAAAACCGAACCGAAACCGGCCATGAACAGCCCTAATCTCGACCATATCACTTTATGTTTTTATTGTTGCAATTTTTGTGTTTCCCTAAGTGATTGGTGGGGCACCAGTATCGAATTGTTATCACCGCCAGGATGATATAGAGTGTTTGAGATCAATCCCTATTATTAAATTCTTATTTTATATTAAAAAAAAATCGAGTACTGACACTTTGATAGCAGTATATGTGTGTTTTCTCTGTCTCCGACGGCTAAGCAAGCTTGGAACATAGGATCCATGAGAACTATCATGTAAGATGCTGATAAGGACCATGCGCTTGGATTCAATTTGATCCAATCATGTTTTCAGTACATTTATAATTGTTTTATTTTTAATAAATCGATCGCTGGGACCCTTGTATATACCAGTTGAATCGATATTAGTATTACGATTAAGACCATGTATCTCAATCCATTAGGATTCATCCTGGCACTGACCTTCAGACAGATATGGGAAACATCGTTCACCTTAGTCAACATGCGCAAACTTCATTTTGTCTATATCTATCTTCTAAATCCTTCCATGTGATTGAACTTTGATAGATTCTGAGTATCGTGGTTGAACGACTATCTGAGTAGATCTTTGTTTTCTTATATATGAATTTTAGTATGCTTGAGTAAAAACTCGTGTACAACAATTGGACTCATATAAGGTAATGATTCCCAGAGCCGAAGAATTTAGTATGCCAACTAAATAGCTTGTTTAGTGTTTATCCTCAATCGTTCACGACTAGTTAAAATTTAGAGTAAAGGTTTTGTGTGTATACCTCGTGTAAACCCTCACGAGACATAACTCATCCACTAGGGACACCTAGGAATTTTAAGGCTTATTACATATGCAAAATGTAGTTGCGATTCCTGCGAAAGTGAGTTAGGATTTTATTTTCTAGATCAGATTTGCTCGAGGACTAGCAAATAGTAAGTTTGGGGGTATTTGATAGACACATTTTTGTGTCTAAATTGTGCTCGATTATCTATTTTGATAGTGTTCAATTTTTAATTATTTATGGTTTTTTATGTCTTTGTAGGTATTTTTGAGAAATAAATATTTATGAAAAAATCGGCTCAAGAAAGTGTTAAAGGCACCCAGAAAAATTACTAAAGGCACCCATCAAAAGTGATAAAGGCACCCACCTGTTGGACTGAGGGCACCCCCTTTCAAATTCAAAATCCGGAAGAGGCGAGAACTATTTCTTTACGTGAGAAAACTCTGGATTAGTTCTGAACCGAGCTTTAAGGGATTTTTAGGTGTTTTCAAGTTACCAGAATGAAGAAACAATCTATACTTTCTTATAAACACGTCATTCAAGAGAGTTTTACGCCGTGAAAATGGCTGGAAAATCCAAGCATACACCGAAAAAACAAGTTACTCCTTGTTTCGGATTATCAACAATTTGGAGTTTTATTTGGACTCTTCTTTGAGTCCTTATCGGTTAACATTGGTTTATAAGGTTATCTAAACCTATAAAAATAGCCAACAGATCGAAGAAAAGGCAAGCCAGGATCGAAGAGAAAAATTCTGGGAAGAGAGAGAAATTATGATGGTGAAGAAGAAGATGAAAAACATATGGCTCCAGAGAACTGTCGTTGAACTCGTTGCTTATTCCTTCAAACTTTTACAGCGGCCAGAGTCCGTACTTTAATTTTGTTCTCTTCAGCCACACAGAGAACACGTTCTGTAACGCTTACATCCGTATCAAATCTTCTGTGTTCTTTTGTTTCATCATTGTAAACACTTTTTGAGCTATGAACAATTATTTTAAGAGTTTTTCCAATATGATGGGCTAATCACCATCACTGGGGCGACGAAGGAAGCTATTTTTCCAATAATAAAGTGGTAATTCTTATTTTATTTATTTTTTACAATTCTTTTACTATTATTTTCTTTGAAATTAAAATTGGAAAAAATGGTTTTATCAATTGGTTTGTTTTCTTTTGATGAGTCATGATGAGCTTAGAGCTTTTGATATCTCATGCTTTCGATTTACAACTATTATTTTGAAAACATAACTTTGGAAATATTTTGGATAAACTGAATGGTGGAATCCTTAGTCCCAGTCTTTCCCATAATTTGAAATCAATTTTACTTTAATTTTGTTTTATTTTTAGTTATTAAAAATTAGGTTTAAAAATCGAATCTTTACAAGTCTGAGTATCGAACCTTTTACCATTATTTTAAAATTACATCATTGAGCTATGCACCGATTCTAGTCGAAAAATTGTCCAGAGAGTTCCACTTTGCTGAATGCTAGAATCGGCACACAAGTCTGTTCACGTTTGCCGATTCCATCCTTTGGGGATTTTTTTCAAAAATGTACACAATGCAGAATCGGTCGGTATAGGAGGCCATAACAAACGATTCTTTAGAATCGTTCGCACGATTGTCCTATGTCCACCGATTATGTTAGACTAATTTTCTTGATATGTATTGTAGATTGTTGAAACACCCGGCAACGATCGACCTAAACCCGTGTCTCAGATGGAGCCTGATACTTCTGACCACTGCTACACTGATTTGGCGTGGGAAAGGAAAGACGATGCAAAACAATGGTTTGTGGACAAAGGAATAGAGATCAAACAAGCATCAGTCTTAGGCAAACGTTCGAGGAATGATTATTTGGAAATTGTTTGCGACATAAGTGGCAAGATTGAAAGTCACTGGGTAAATGACAAACTGTATGTAAAAAAGACGCAGAGAGTCTACATTACCAAATCAAAGAAGCATGAGTGCCCGTTTTAAGATTATAGTGCGTAGATACAATGGTGTATACAAGCTATGTAGAGTGTTGAATGGTTGTCACAATCATGATTATCTGGAATCTCTTATTGGACACGCTGTCGTTTGTGGGTTAAAACCACATCAAAAAGCAACGGTAAAGTCGATGAATGTAACTAGACCAAGTAATATCCTTAGGAAGATCAAGGAGGATGATCGTAAAAACTTGTCCACTTTGAGGCAAATCTATGCGGCAAAGGAAAGCATCGGGAGGACGGAATGGGATGGTAGAGCGGTTATGGAACAATCTCAGTGGTTAGCCGAGCAATATTACTACACAATGAAGAAGCGGGTAGTGGACGACAAAGTGACTAGTATTTTCTTGGCGCATCGGAAGATGATCAAATTGACTCAATGCTTCTATCAAGTTTTGTTGATAGATTGAAATTACAAGACAAACAAGTACAACATGCCGTTGCTAAACATATGTGGCCATACTTCGGACAAACAAACTTTCTCGGTAACATGTGGTTTTATGGATCGAGAGAATGAGGTGAGTTTTATTTGGATGTTGGAAACCTTGAAAGAGATTAATCTTAGCGATCAAATGACTAGGATCATAGTGACAGATAAGGATCATGCACTAATGAATGCAATAGAGGTGGTTTTCCAGATGCCAAACAATTTCTTTGTACATGGCACATACAATGCAATATCAGAGCGTATTGCAAGGGCCATATCTAGAGGCCAAAACCACATAAAGGTAGTGCTCATGAGAAGGCTGAGGATGATAGTCTTAGTAAACTAACTTGGGAGGAACGAGAAGAAGAGAATGGCACAAGAGTATGAAGATAATAAAGTGAAATGGAAAGTTTTTCAACATCATTGAGATTTGATGGTACATTCGATATTCGAGGCAAAGTACAAATCTAATTTGGAGAAACCAGCAAATGTCGCAACAGGTGCAGTTGGAATCGGTGGACACGTATGTGCATTACCTACCGATTATGAATCTCAATTTGCCTAAAAATTGATATTGTTTACCACCAATAATTTAACGTAACAATGAATAACTAACTTCAAACCAATCATATAACATATTAAACCATAAGTTCATCCATCCATCCACCAACAAAATAAAAATAAGTATCCGAATAAAACCATACAAACTAGGTAACACAACAAGTCTTAGTTTAGGATAGCAAACAAGTATTAAAACATTGATTAGGTATCATCCGCAGGAGGAGCGACACCATCAGCTCCACCATCAACAGCGGCAACAACTTCTTCAGCAACAACCTCTTCAAGTATTGCAACTTGCGCTCTCCAATTAGCAAAATCCTCTCCTAAGACGGATGTTATTTCAATCACCTCCTTAAGCTCTTCTATTGCCAACAAACGTAGGAGTTCTAGGACTTCTTCCAGTTCGGTCTGGCTGGGTAAGCTGAGGTCGCGAACAACCTTTTTTTGTGGTCTCCTATCAATGTCACATTGTCTTATTGGATCATAACCTCTTTTGCGACCATCCATAATGGTTATACAAATAAACCAATTGAACAACAAAAAATTCAATCAATAATCTCTAGTTGAAGCAATTAATAATCAACCATAATAATCTTTAGTTCAAGCACCAGCAAAAAAAATGTGTATATAATGAATAAAACAGAATCGTTGGATAAGACCATCTTTATCCACCGATTCTAACTGTAAAAGCTATCAGAAAACACAAAAAATTTCATATCTAGAATCGTTAGATATCTACTGTAGTAACCAACGATTCTCATCAGATAGTGGTAAAAACATGAAAGCAGTGGAATCAGTCGATAATCAGGTGTGTTATCTAAAGATTCCAATATAGAAAAGGTAAAAAGAATAAAAGACTAGAAGCGGTGGATAATAAAGTGTTTTATCCAACGATTCTAGTATAGAAAAAGTAAAAAAGGAAAGAAAAGGTAGAATCATTGGATATGATCTGCCATATCCAACGATTCTGGTATGTACGAGAAACGATAATCGTTGGATACGATGGATCCACATCCAACGATTTTGGGAAAAATCAGGACTTTGATTCACGAAAAGTTTGATTTCTACATATGGATCTATCACAAATGCTATTAAAAAAGGTTTATAGAGATTTACATTGTAGTTTGCTCATGATGATAAGATTTTATTTTTGAAAAAGTTAAGATTAGGGTTTTTAGATTTTGGAGTGTGGAAATGGAAAGTTTTTTTTTATTTAGATTTTATTTGATTTGAATTAAGAAAGTTTTTTATATTTATATTTTAATTTAAGTGTTAGGTATAATTAATTAATATAGGGTAGTTTAGTAATTTTATAATAGCTAAATATATATCTTTTATCCCACATTCTAGTTAGGACTTAGGAGCAATATGTAGGACTAAAATAATTTACTAGACTCTAATATAACCAGGTTTGTTTGGGCCTAAAAATAAAATTCCCTTTTAAAAACAACATATGTATATTTGTAATCGCTAATTCCATTCGATGTATTTTATCAAATTCCCAAAATAATTCAAACGGTCTCCAATTAAAGTACTGCACGACATCGCTAATGGGTACTAATTTACCGGTGAGGTATCAAAACTCATGCGTTCATTGTTGCCGTTGAATGGACTTATAAAAATGACAAAATGTGATCAAACGGACAAAGAGACCGAAAAATACAAAAAAAAAACCAGAATAGATATCACCCGGGCCCAAATTTTTCCTAAACCAACCACGAAATGAAAAAAGATTCGTTTTTGCCTTTTCGATTTCTTCCTCCTCTTTCTCTTTCGCTCAATAATTTATTTATCTTCTCCTTCGAAATAAAAAGAAAATAATAATAGTTCATTTGTCTTCTTTCGTACACCATTTCCATTGAAGCAGACAATATGACCGGGCAATCCATAGCGACCAAATAGCCGAAATTTCGCCGAAGGTGTTTGGTGTTTAGGTATTATTGAATGGAATATTGACCTAAAAACCGAAAATCTTGAACTGAATCTCCGATTTTCTCGCCGGAATTCACTTTTACTAGGAAACAATTTCGGTTCCTAGTTCTCTCCGTTGGATGGGCGAAGAAAATCAAATACTACTTGCGGCAATGTTAGGTACTCTCTCCCCCTCTTTCTCACACACAATTAAAAGATATTTAGATAATTTCAATCATTTTTGCTATAATAATGTTAGTCCTGAGAATAAAATCAACCATATGTTTTTTTTTTTTTTTTTTGTGTTTGATTCATCATAGTAATAGATAGATTGCAGTCTCTATATATCTACTCCTGTTGCTGCTTGTGCCTTGTTGTTGTTGATTTTGATGTTGAGGTTGGGGATTCCATGTTTAATACGATGTTTCTCAGTTCCCATGTTTGTTGTGATAGTGCTTACCTTGTTGTATGAGAATAGTTATCCTCCAATCTTTTTACTGTTAGCATTATGCTTAACTTTCGTTTTTGGATAAAAAATCATCTGTCTATATAAGTTTTAATTGATGATGGCTTGTCTAATTTTTTTTAATCTTGTGTTGCATATCATCTCAAGAACAAAACTCGGGTGTAGCCTCTACCTCCACAGACAAACCACTTTACCTTGGACTGAAAAGATGGCAATGGTGGTTCTTAGTGGCACTTAACATTGGATTTCTGCTAGTTGGACAAACTGTAGCAACTCTCTTGGGGAGAGTTTACTATGACCAAGGTGGAAACAGCAAGTGGATGGCAACTCTTGTTCAAACTATTGCCTTCCCAATCCTTTTCATCCCATTGTTCTTCATACCGTCCTCCCCCAAGTCTTGTGATCCAACTATTAAGAAACCTTCAATAACTGTAATTGCATCTATCTATATTGTTCTTGGTCTAGTAATAGCATTCAATAACATGCTTTATTCAGTTGGGCTCTTGTACCTCCCTGTGTCAACATATTCACTACTATGTGCAACTCAATTGGCTTTCAATGCAGTGTTTTCATACTTCATCAATTGCCAAAAGTTTACTATCTTAATTCTCAACTCTGTAGTAAATCTCACCCTATCTGCTACTTTGTTAGCAGTTGGTTCTGAATCCTCTGAATCCACTAAAGTATCTAAAGGACATTATATTCTCGGTTTCATATCTACTCTAGGCGCATCAGCGTTGTACGCCCTATTGCTCTCCCTCATGCAGCTTTCCTTTGACAAGGTTTTTAGACGGATGACATTTGCAGTGGTCTTGGATATGCAAATTTACACATCAATTGTCGCCACATGTGCTTGCATTGTCGGCCTTTTCGCCAGTGGGGAATGGAATGGCTTGAGTGCAGAGATGAATGGTTTCAAGAAAGGAAATTTTTCGTATGTGATGGTTTTAGTTTGGACTGCTGTTTTCTGGCAGTTATGTTCTGTTGGCGTTGTTGGGTTGATATTTGTGGTATCTTCGCTCTTTTCCAATGCTATTAGTACCTTGGCGTTGCCTCTTATTCCCATTGTTGCTGTTATTACATTCCATGATAAGATGGATGGGGTGAAGGTGATAGCGATGTTAACGGCTATTTGGGGATTTGCTACTCACCTCTATCAGAACTATCTCGACGATATCAAGTTACAGGCCAAAATAACTGATTCTACTGAAGCTCGTCATACCTCTTGAAAGAGGGAAAAGAAAGAAAGGTACACTAGCTAGTCTACTACTGGTATATGAAACTAAAAGCTATAAATTTGGATGATTCCATATCTTGTTTCACTAGCTGTGAGTAATGTTTAGATTTATATCTTCTTTAGTATATGTTATACACATTAAACAATTGTTAGTCTATTTATCTCGTGGTTCAGTATTCTGAATGTGTAGTTCTTGAAAAATTCATCAACTGAAGTTTTTAATGCAATTCTTTTCGAATTAAAAAATAAATAAATAGATAATTTTATTTCACAAGTTTCATTCAAATCAAGAGAAATTTCTGATTGCATTGTGAGAAACTCTCGCATGGGTTGACCCATAAGAGTTGATGAGTTGAGCAACTTCATTAAGAAGCCAGAGAAAGCAATAGAGGACTGTGAGTGTGAGAGGCAGCTAAATAATTCTCTCTTCAAAATGCCCCATCATATGATGCTCTCTCCTCCTACTACTTACATCCTTCACCTCCACCACCAGCCAGAAACTTTTATCGTGTTACTGCTGAAGGGGTTTCAATCCCAAGGAAAATATGATGCCAGACATTTGGAAGGAGTCACAGTAGGGAGTGCAGCTGGACCAGTCCACAAATAAGCAACTGGAGGACACGATGCGGCTCAATCAGGTCAGTTTACACAGCTCCCTTTACTTCAACTTTCTCTTGTTAGATGAATCTTTTTCTCACCATGATAGTTTGCATAAATTACTATTCTTATATGCCATAAATTGTTTAAAATTTAAGATAAATCGGCAGCTATGCTTTGTGCTCACTAGTTGCTATAAATCTGTATCTCATTAGTTTCATTAGAAGCCCTTCAGGACCTAATCTGAGTGCTTCGTTCTGAAACTTATTGGAATTCATCAGTTTAGTGATACTATTTTCATTCCTATAATGCCACTGTAGCAGTATATACTGTTCTTTTATTGATGTCACATTTATAGTGCAGGTTCATAAGTTCGTGTCTAAACACTGCTTCCTCGATCAACAACAGTCAGTGACTGATTTGCAGTTGCTTTTGCTACTTATAGTGCCATACAAAGTTTCTATAGACCTCCTCTTAGGTTAATTTAGAGATTCTTTATCATTATCATCCTATTCTCTTTTTTTATTTTTTAGTCAGTATTGATTTTCGATCCTTTATTTGGAGGGTCTGAATCCTTTCTTATCTTTATGATTGCAGATTCAATGAATTAATTGTCCTATTTCTCATTTTTGTAGTAGTATAAGACAGGGTATCAAATTAATGTAACCGCTTTGTAATACTGCAACAATGTAATGATTTATTTGATTGTTTAGGATTGCTAATTTGCTAGCACGAAACCGTGCCTTTGACAGATGGAAGCTGAAATGAGGACTACCTATACATTGAGTTCGAGTGCAGCAAAAGCAAGTAAGCCTGAATGTACTCTACACTGAGTGGCTAATAGCATACTCAAGTTTTACTACGTGCACTTGTAGATGCAAAGATGGAGAAGAAAAGTGCTGCGTTTGCTAATAGAATTTTCATATGCCCAGGTATCATTTGAAGGATGTGATTATAGGCAAGATACATTTTCTTCTTGTGAGAATCAACAGTTGGTAACCTTGAGAAGTTCGAGTTGATGGACGGTGCTCCCGTCAGAGGTAAATTATTTTATGCATTGCGCTAGAATTTGATCATGTACCTAATTTCTTATGGCTGGTCTTTACTGTACCTTCCTGCTTGAATGATGGCTTGGTGTCATTTGTGTATGTTACTGCTTTTGGTGTTCTGGCACTCAAATTATGGTTTTTGGTTTTTAAAATTGAAATTGTCTGCATTTTCTCTTAATATCCAACAAAGCATGTGACACTTGTTAAGCCAAGAACAAAAAAGTCATCTACCTTTATATTTGTTGGCTCTGTACAAATTCTTAGAATCTGAATGCTTGAAACCTCTTTTTGGTGGTTCCTCTAACATGCACATGATTTTTGTCAAATCTGCACTTGACTTCCAGGGATTGCTGGTCTATGGAATGCAAGTTTGGGCAATTTTTTGAGGAAATCTTGATGCTTTGAAGCTTGGGGTTGAGTCGACCTCAGCTCAAGATATTGTCAGTGCTAACTTTTTCTGCCTGTGTACAATCTTGAACATCTAGAATGAACACAAAATTTTGGAATTTGGTATGATTAGGTTTAAAATTGAGTGACAGATGATGAGAAGAAGAGTACTACTATCAGCAGTCAAGGAATAGAAGACTAGTTATAGGAGATGATGAAATGGGTATGTGAGGTTTCCAACGAATAAGAAGTTGGAGATAAAACAGAAGATGATAAAGAAATTAGGACTGACGGATAATGCTGATGAAAAGATATTAACGAGAAATTGTGTTGAGGCAAGGAGTAATGGTTGGGTTGGGTTAGGTTGTGTTTTATTTTTCACTACTCTTTTTCTTATTCTCCATTTCATTTAGTTTTTGTTTATATATTGTTGGGAGGATAACTAGGATTTGTTTGCACAATCGAAATTGCAAGGATGCTCTCAAATTTACTATAGCTAGGCGAGAAGAATGTTGTTAGGTGGTAGAACCAACTTGGGATAGCCTGTTGTCCTGATGTAAGTCTCATACTTTGAGATCAGAGCTTCGAGTCTTCGTTTTAAAAGTTAGTTCATCTATTAAACATTCCATAACCTTAAAAAAAAAACTATATTAGGCACTAGCCAGTCACCTTAGGAATTTTTGGATGGTAGCATTCACTTCAGCAAACCATTCAATCCCCCAGGTTCACCAATTCCGAACAATAGGACTTTGGAAAATCTGTTAGAAAATATTGGAACCATCACCCAACCAAAGTCCATGCCGAGTTGAGTAGCATCACCCTGCCAAATTTCCGAGCCCATAGTATTTCCACTAACCTCAACTTTAAACAGTTTTTGATTTCTGAGAATAGTTCATTTCTTGATTATATTTCGAGACATAGGTTGGTTCTAGTTTTAAAATTCAGCCACTTTTGTATTCCATTTCATATCTACCTTATCGAACACTGAATCTCTGTTACTGCGGCTGCCCTTATCTACCAGCTACTCACCTTTATCAGAACTATCACGATGATATCAAGTTACAGGCCAAAATAGCTGATTCCAGTGAAGCTCCTCATACCTCTGCCGCAGGGGAAAGAAAGGAAGGTGCATAAGCTTGTCTAGTACCGGTATATGAAACGGTGATAATGATAAAATTACTAGAAGCTATAAATTTGGATGATTCTGTATCTTGTTACACTAGCTATGAGTAATAGTTAGTATGTTATATACACATTGAACAATTTGGTTTACTTATTTCACAATTTTCATTCAAATCAAGAGAAATTTCATTTTGCACTGTGAGAAACTCACATGGGTCGACCCATTAGAGGTGATGAGTCGAACGGCTTCATTAAGAAGCCAGAGAAAGCATTAGAGGACTGTGACAGCGAGAGGCAGCTAAATAATTTTCTTTTCAAAAAGCATCATATATCCCTAACATCCTTCCCCTTCACCACCAGCCAGAAACTTCTATCGTGTTCCAATCCTAAGGGAAAAGATGATGCCTGACATTTGGAAGGAGTCAAAGAAGGGAGTGCAGCTGGACCAGTCCACAAGTAAGCAAATGGAGGATACAATGCGGCTCAATCAGGCAAGTTTACACAGCTCTCTTTACTGTCTTCAACTTTCTCTTGCTACATGAATCTTTTTCCCGCCATGATAATTTGCACAAATTACTAATCTTATATGCCATAATTTGTAAGATAAATGGGCAGCCATGCTTTGTGCTCACTAGTTGCTAAAATAGACAAATATGCCTGCAACAAAAAAAAGTAAATTTCTAAATCAACCTAGTACTACATTTCCTTTAGCATGTAATTCCCCTCAAATTTCATCATTGGAGGAATACTTTGTGGATGATTAAACACATTATTTGGATCAATTAATGTTTTAGCCTTAACTAAACGTTCATAATTCGACGAAAAATATCTTTCACCCCAACTCCTAGCAATCTCAACTGCATTGCTAGTACTACTTTTATTTCTCCAATCCATTCCTCCAATATCAAGATCAATATGATTAACATAACCAACCCTTGGTTCTTTCGATACGAACGGTTCCAAATAATCGTAAAATTTCGCTAACCATTCGCTAAATTCACCGATTTTTATTTCTTCATCTTTGTTCCAAGCGATTATATATTCGAACATCAATTTAGTGCCTTTACGATGAGGAAACGGGGTGAAATCAGTGCTAAGTTTACTCATTTTCCCTCCAAAACCATTTAGAGCTATAAATCCACCGGGCTGCTCTGATAACATCTCTAATGCACGTCTAAACACATTCAGCGGTACTGGTTCTTTAGTAAAATCAACTTTTGTCTTAAAAGCTCTATCATCAAATTTCAGGAACCTGTTATTCAATTCAGAGATTGTTTCTATTCCTGCTAAGAAAGCCATGGATTCACCCCAACTCATTTCTTGAAACTCTTCCGCTATTAATCCTAGTTCGGGGAATTTTTCATCGATTATAGTTTTGGCAGCATTTTTTGGGCCCAAGTGTAGTCCTAAGAACACTAACCAGGCTTCATTTTCGTTTGCTCCCCCGAGCACTGATACCGTGAAATCCTCGTCTAATTCGTCTGCAACATATTGCCATCTGTGAAGTAAAGATGAAGCGTCTTCAATTCCTACATTTTTTGTCACACGGAAAACGGTCAGCTTCTCCGGAACTGGCAGTAGTTTGATTTTCCACGCGTAAATTGCACCCCAAACACCTCCGCCACCACCACGTATAGCCCAAAAAACATCTTCACCCATTTTTCTACGGTCGAGAATTGCTCCATTGCTATCTATAAGAATCGCGTCCACGACATTATCCGCAGCCAACCCGTACTTTCTTGACATCATACCAAAACCACCACCGCTTATATGGCCTCCGCTACCAACAGTTGGACACCAACCAGCAGTAAATCCCAGCATA
Organism: Papaver californicum; assembly: GCA_023531435.1. Lineage (NCBI taxonomy): Eukaryota > Viridiplantae > Streptophyta > Magnoliopsida > Ranunculales > Papaveraceae > Papaver > Papaver californicum. Next base: position 4,016,577 of record JAJJMC010015296.1, read on the forward strand.
TCTGTTGACTGCGCAATCGAATAATAGAGTTCTCCAAGTGTTGCACCCGATTCAACCCAAGCTGTTTCTGACTCAACATCAATGGAAATTCGATTCAAGTTCATCATATCTACAACAACAAAAGGTGTATGAGCAGTGTAAGATAACCCTTCATAACTATGACCACCACTTCGTAGTCGGATATTCCATGATTCTCTTGTAAAACAATGGATGGTGCTCGATAATTCTTCTTTGCTACCGGGAATTACAATGTAAGATGGTTTCGATACCGTGGGTTTCGCAAACAACGGGTTTTGTATCGATGCATGGAGTAGTTTGAAGTAGTCGGAATTTGTATCAGTTGATAGTGTGGTGAAATTGCGAATACCATGAGAGTTTAAACATGACAGAAGGAGGTTATCATTAACATCGTCACCTAGTACCCATGTTAGTGCAACAAAGCATAAAAAGAAACATAATATTAGACTTCTGCAAATCATGTTTGGGAAGTAATGTATGTGATAATAATAGAATGTAGCTCAAGATATAATGATGGTGACTTTAGTCACGTGCGGGCACGTGGAACTTTATGACATTTTTAAGGTTGGATTTGGTATACTCGTGAGGCAGGGTTGAGATTCCACGCGATGCACGTGGGGGTAAACGTGTTGTATCTATTTGGTCCATGGCTGCTCTATGTTGACCTATTAGTTGGCCGCTACCATTTTGTTAGCTGAGACATTGCATCCCAAGGGTCATACAAAATGAAGATAGGGGAATGGAAAGCTGGGTAAAAGAAGCGATGGAAATTTTGAAAAGTTGTTGCAATAACTTTTGGGTTTGAACTTCAAAAATATAATTGGGAATGAATCGGCTAATATATTAGCTCATCGGGTGAGAAAGTCGGGGATCTACAATTGCAGGATGGATTCTTAGTCCTATTTATAATATAAGAACATAGTTTTTCTGAACGCTTTCATTCATCGGAGTTTCTGGTTGATTCTGATCCTACCAAATTTTTTAAAGGAAATTTATTTGATGTGGCATAATAGAAAATATAGATAAAGATTTTTAGACCCACGAATTTTTTTTTAATGGAGAACGGATTTTTTTATTAACTAAAACAATTATCTTATATATTAAACAAAATGATATGTTATTTATCACGATCTCATCATAAAATCAAGAAATTTAATCAATCATGCATCAATCATAACATCAATCACAAAATTAATAAATAAAAAATGTTCAATGCCCAATGTCCGATTACAGTTCTCGAAATCAACCCTTTCCTAATTACAACTCCATTCTATTAATTAAAACTACAAAATAAACTACTCCTATCAATTACACTTCCGATGAGAATTAAAAAAAAATAATTAAATTAGGTATGGGTACTAACCTTTTGGACAATGTCTTTTTTTACGAATAATTTTTTTTACTGATCTTGTCCAAAAGTCAAAAATTACAGAATTGTTATGGTTTAAAATAAAAAATTAAAACAAGAATTGAAATCTAAAGCGAGCTAAAACAAAAACGTGCATACAAAAATTTAATCAATAACAAAATAATAAACTTGATTTTAATATTAATTTTCTTAATATTTTTCATATAATAATTAATTATAAAATAAGTATTAAATAAAAAATAAATCAAATAAGGCCGATTTTTAATTTTGTTATGTCTTGATATGTTAAATATTTTTTATATAAAAATATTTGCAACCACTAAATACGGTGATATGAGAATAATGTTGTTATCCAAAATTATACAAAATTCGTAATTTTTAGGGTGTTGTTTCCTAAACTAGGTTTTTTTTTCCTAAAGTCAGATTTTTTTATAGAAAGTTTGGGCTTAGATGTTCTCTATATAAAGCACTCGAGCAAAGGTAATTGGTCTCATCGTTTTCATGTTGTTTTATTCCTACTAGGGTTTTGTTTTTTTATTTCTCAGTATTTTTAGCTATATATATATCGGCTAATGGTGATGTTTGTTGTGCAATATTCTTTTGTCTGATTGTCGTTTATTTTTGCAGGTATCATAAAAAAAAATCAGTTGATGATGTTATTTCTCTCATGATTTTCTCTCTTTTAGGTGATTTTTTTTCTTTTTTCTAATTGTATCCTGAAGATTATTTTTGAAAAGGTTACCTACCAAACCGATTCTTTCTTAGAAAATAACAAGGAAAATGTTACAGCAAAACATCAAGCTCTACTGGATGCTTCAATAGCCGTGTTACTGCAATCATCTTTCCTCGATTGGTCAGAACATGTCAAAACGGTCCTAATTCTCTTCCATCGATACCTATTTCAAGGTAATCAAAAATCATGTTGTTTATAGTTTTATGTGTTAATGAACTTAATCTCTAGCTATGACCTTTTCTATGAATTCTTGGTTGTCGTTAGTTTTGCAGATATCACAGAAATGCATTTGATCATGCAATGTTCATTTTGTTGGAATTCTTCAACAATGAACAACAACGTTAGATGTATCATATTAATATATAAAGAACTGAATTGAAAACAACTCTACCACAGACAACTACGAGGGCAGAATCATAGGTTCAACAAGTTGTCCTTAACACATTAGTTCACGGGTATACTCTAGAAGAGTAATGCTAAACCCCAACGTGCGAAGATGAGTCCAGGATAAGACTTCCCGATGTAGCTTGTATTAGCACAATACAAACTACCACTCTTGAACTTAGCAAAAGGTAAAGAAAGGAATAAACACTCAAAAGCGCAAAACAAAGCGAGAAGATGGTGAAAAGAAGACAGGATAGTAGCCACTTCTAGGATGATTTGAAAACATATTTTCAAGTTGTATTTATAGGAGAAAGTTACTTGCAAATCAAGTTAGGTTTAGGTTTTCTTGTAAAACAAGGTTTTGTTTCTTGTAAAACAATTAAAAACGACAAAGGAATTTTCTCATAAATAAAACTCTTAAAGAAAATATTTTTGGAATTAATTTCTTAAAAAAAAACTTGCAAAAATAATTTCGTGTGCATGGTATTCACACATATGGCATGGGTTGGGTCATGTATTGTTTGCCCACCCATTCTACCCACGTTTCTCTAACTATCCATATGAGAATAATTATATAGTGGACATCCTTCTCTAGAATACCCAATGTGGGACTAAACTAAAGAGTTTCATTCACTCAAGGAAATGAGTGAGCATCCATAGAACCCTTAGATCCTAAGATCAAACCACACCAAGACCAAAAACATTTAGTTAAAAACTTATTTTCTCCAACACATTTAAATATCTCCTTTCAGGTAACTTTCTTACATGTTATTTTTGATTTTTCCTTAAGTGTACATAACTTGACATTGATCTGCGTTGTTCTCATTACAGTCAAAATATGTTGATCAAGGTTACGGTGGTGTTGTTGGTGGGAGTTCTTGGGTTTGTTTATTAGGTTATAAAATCATCGCTTCCCAAACTATGTGGGTCTTTAGATGGTCCTCATGTTTCTTCACCTAGAATCAGACTCAGTGATGGAAGATATCTCGCATAAAAAGAATCAGTGATTATCATCACGACTTCAATAATGCCAAAGACTTTTATCTGCCAGCATCCGAAGTACAAACACAAACAGAGATAAAGAATGACTGTCTCAAATTTTATTAGTTTCGTATAAGGTGACACATGATTTTTTATAACTTATTTTTGTTGTATTTCTTGCAGGAAGCTGTGGAGGAGTTGTGTGTTTATTTCTTGACATTTGATAAAGCCGGGTATGGAGAGAGTGACCCAAACCCAAAGACATGTATGAAGAGTGAATCCTTTAACATACAAGAACTTGCTGATCAGTTAGAGCTTGGTTCAAAATTTACATAGTCGGTGTTGGAAAACAATATATAAAATATAAATTCTAAGGTTTTAAAAAAATAAAAAGATTATTGTTTTCTTTTGTGAATGAAAAACCTAGTAGTCCCATATCGGGAAAATTTCAATCTTAAGTAGTTTTAAGAGACTATATAAACTTATTAGTCTCGCATCTGTGAAATCTCTCTTCCTAAGTTGTACTAGGTTATTATATAAACAAGCTTTTCTCAATCTATTTTGATAAAATAAAAAAGGGAAAAAGATTTCTCCATCTTTTTAGAAAGACCACATGAATAATAACTTTTTATTATCTTTTTCAAGTTTTCGGGATTTTTCTTAAGGGTTTTTTCGAAGTTGCCAAGCTCAAGTTGAGCATTTACTACATATGCTAGTAGTAGGCGTAGTAGAGTTTTATCCTGGCGATATCCACTCTTTGGAGGCTATAGCATCACTCTTGAGTGTAGCCGGGCGCTAATATCTTAAGGACAGCGTGTTGAACACGTGACTCACTCTATTTTTCTAAAGTTTTGTTGCATACCATGTTGTTGTTGCGGAGATACGAGGAGCTCATCCGTTTCGAAAAATCACTTCCACTAAGGAGCTAAGTATCAATAACTTTTGTTTATTTGATTTTTCTTTATTTTTAATTATTGAGCCCAACAATATTAAGACATTATGTTTAGTAGTAAACATAAATGAATGATCGATTTTTGATTCATTGACGTTGATATTATATTGGAAAACAAAGGATGTTAATTTTGAAGTGAAAAAACAAAATTGAGTTTTTTTGTTAGCTGTAGAGTCTCAAGTATATCTCTCAACTTATAATGAATTTAGATAAATCCTTTTAACCGAATACAGTGAACAGTCTGATAGTTACCCATACCAAATTTTAGAATTTTTTGAGTTGTAAAAATATTTTTTAGGTATTTTACAAAACGGAGAAACGTTCCTGAAAAATTCTGCCGGGTAGGAAAATATTATTGACTAAATTTGTTTTTCTGGGGTAACCATGAGTTTTTTGAAATGGTGATTCAAACGAAGTTTATAGATCTAGATGTTATCTTAAAAACTCAATTTTATTGTCCGATTTGGAATCCTGGTTTGTGAGATATGGTGTTTGTAAAAACGTTGCGCATGTTTGTCCAGAATATCAATAACTGTATCTAAGCTCTAGATTACTATGAGATTTTGCAACCATATATAGTGGTACTTTGTCACATTGTATATAACATGAGAAACTGGTACTAGTGAGTTCTTTTATCCATAATAGACTTGAGATTTCAATTTAGATTAAATATTTCTCATAAACAAATTAGAGCAAGTAACAAATTGATTTTTGTGACTTAAAGTGATAATCTTTTATATATGTTAGATTAGTATCACATGGCTAATGAATAATTATATGTTGAATCTGTTATGTATGAGTTATGCATTATGTTATAAATCACTTTGATTATGTATGCTCTGTGTAGTATCAATTGGCGTGAATCACATGATTGGTTAATAATTGTGTATTAGCAATTTCTATGGTGATTTCTAAATCATGTCGAATATGTTACTTGGTATTGAAAATATGAGAATCATAATACACTAGTATACCATAGTCATATGGATAGCGAGGTATAAAGTGTCTTTTAGTAACTAGTGCAACAAGAAGGTTAAGCGATCAAATTTGCTTGAATTGATACGTATGTATACAAAAATCATTTATGGGTTTTATTACCAAGTTTTGTTACTTACTGATGATAGTGATAGTCTAATGTGAAAAGAGACTTAAGTAACTTGACAACTATGTATTGGTAATAAATATTTTGATAAGATGAGCACTTATAATATCTTGATTCTTTGATATTACCTATGTCGAATGAAAGTATCAACCAATTTTTTGAATCCTAGTTGCTCAGAAGTTTTATCATCTTAATTTGAATGATAGATTAAGTATTAATATGTGATATTTTAGTTGTGTGTTTATCTCCTCGGAATAGAGAACTGTATATTCAAATTTGAATGGAACAACTGACATTCTTATTGTTTTAAGTAATTTTATTTTTCAGTGGAGATGATAAAAAGAATTGGTTGGTAAATGCCAGAAGTGCTGGAACATGTGCTCCAGAAAAGGCATGTTTTGTCTTCTACCAAGAATGGAAAAGATCGAAAGCATTTTTATGAACAATTCAACTATGAAAATAGTTTAAGAAATAGGTAAATGATGTGCAAGACTTGTTAGGTATGGACATTAATCAGATTATGATATCATTCTCAATATGTGCATTGCAAATTAAAACTAGAGCCAAATGTTATCTACCTAAGTTACTATGAAATGTTATACTTGGAAATATGGTCTTGTGATTCTTTGAGTGTTAGCTTAATAGAACAAGACAATGATAGATAAAAGGAAAAATCGTCAATGAATTGAGAATGAATACATGAACATGTTAAATCATATTGTTGGTATATAGTACCAATATATGGTGTGTCTTATTTAGATGCAACCTAAAGGACACATAATTGTAGTTTCGTATGTTGAGAAATCATGATATTGTATGTGTGCGTGTGTGTGTGTGTGTGGAGAGACCGAAGTGCGATTCCTTATGCCTCAACAATGGGGGTATAAGATGGAAACAAGCGTTTGTTTGATTTCTCAAGCAGATTCATAGAAGACCCTAGACTTATATGTGTTTTACCATGTAGATCTCAATTGTGGGGGTCTAAGTTGAGAATGAAGAGTCAACTTATATAACAAATCATTGCATATGATCACCAGAATTGTAGTATGATAAGTTGAAAATTCTGAAGCTAACACTATTTGAATAAAATAAATTTTATTATTGAGGATGTTGAGTTCTCGACAGTAGTTTTCTGAGGTCGAGTTCTCACACGAGATTGAATAAGTCAGACAGAGACTTGACTTTGTGAAATTGTTGTTAGAAAATAAAGTAGTGATCTCTTGGCACATACTCACATAACTCTAAAATTACTACATCATGCATTGTTTTCCATTATTGTCAGTATGCTACATTAGATGGATGTTGAGACATTATACTTAAATGGTTAGTCAAAGGTGGACAAACCTTAAGGAGCTGATTAGTGCTAGGGGTACAAACTGATTACACCTACATATACTTGACCTGAACCAAGTTGTAAGTCAATGACCGATAAATATTGTTATGTGATGATGATGAATACTAGTGGTGTGACACTAATGAATTTGATAAGCGTATTTACACTAAATCAATTGAAGGTGTATTTGTTTAGCATGCCTTTGTTATGTGTTTTACAACCACTAACAATTTTTTGTTGTTTAAAGTTTGACAGGAAACTAATATGTTGTTGAAGTGGTCTAAAGGATCAGAAAGAACCAAATTCAAATTTTGATGATATAGTTTCTGTCAAATGTGTGTTGTAAAATAGGTATACATGTTTTCCATTTTTATCCTGGATAATTACAGGGTTGCTTTGATCACAGGACCATAAAATTGGGATGCTTGAGGTACATATTTAATTTCAAATATGTGATATATATTGCACCAACCTTTGGAGGAAGACGTAATGACCGTACTAGTATGTAGTACATGTATCTTGTGTATGCCTTTATATGCTTTACAACCACTAGAAAACATGTGATGTTTATGATTTGATTGAAAGAATAAGTTGTTGTAGACAAGCATGATCTAAAAGTTCACTGGAACCAGAAGAAATTCTGACGGAAATGGTCTTTGTCAAACTCGATGCGTTTAATGTGTGTTGTAAATGTGCAGTGAATTAGGTGCACAAATACACTTGTGATCCCAGAAGAATTAGTGATCTGATCATAAATTTGCAATACCTGAGGCTTTGGAGAATCTTAGCCCATGTTTGTACTCTCTTAAGATGTATAATTAGTTGGAAATCCTCCAATGGACATGAAGAACTTGACTGAGAGGAATTAGAGTTCATTTGTTTAAATTAAAGCATAAGAGGAAGTTGAATTGCTAAAACCCTTTTGTTGGGTATTCCTCTGCGACCGGAGCCTCTGGCCACCACTGCTGAAGCTCAATTGACTATGTGATCTAAAGTAAATGAGCAATGGAAAAGTCTAGACAAACTCGGAGAAGGATAATTCGGTAAGACAACTACGTTCTAATTAAGTGATTTTTGTAGACTTAGTGAAGTCAAGAGAAAAATCAGTGGATCCTTCGACGAAAGGATAATCTAGAGAGATAGTTTGTTATTGCATTTAGGGGGATGAGACTTAAGCTCAAGAAATAAAATTGTCATGAAGGACACTCAACCTTAGTGACTGGAGATCCCAAGATCAAGGTTCAATGAGACAACTAATTTGTGGTAATTAAAGGTATGCGTTATCAAGAGATTTACATTCTCTATCCCTCCCTACGGTGCATTGTTATGATAGTGTGACTGCATGTGAAGGATGATTTTTAAGAAGTCTTAATGAGTTATATAGTTTTAATTTAAGATTGAAGTGGGGTATAGCAGTAACACTCTTGATAGAACCCACCTATCTGAATGAGGAAGTGGGTCGCTTCCTATGAGAATATTAGCTGACTCTCTAGAGCATTCTGAGAAACGGGATATTTTCTTAGGGACAAAATGAGCACAACGGCACGAGCTTGGCAACAACCTTGGAGATATCATGCGTGGTTGTTATCGCGAATTACACCAAACGCTAGCAGTTCAAGACATCACGTTCATTGTCTCTAACAAGTGGTTCCGCTAATATTTCACTAAGCAAATGTTCAAGACCTCATGGACACCTCTGCCTCAAATGGTATTTCCTCAGTTTTATGCGATTTTCGTTTTGTATCGAGATTTAATTCATTTTGAGAAAATGAGTTTTATGTTGTTGTTTTTTATGGTCTTGGTATTACTGATACTTAGGACCTAAGGACCACTAAGGGATCACTGGCTAAGTTTTACTTTGGTGAACGAAACATTTAGTCCCACAATATATGGGAAACTAAAGATGAAAACTCTTTATACTATTATGATTTATGCAATCAATAGTATGATCCTGGGGTCAACATACTTTTATGTGAAGGAGAGGACGCTGGAACGACTAGAATGACTTCAACACGCACGGTCGTGGGATTGGGGTGTTGATTTACCAAGATCTATATGTGTTTTTCATGTTTTACTAAGGTTTTTCATTCATGTGGGGGATTGTTGGAAAACAATATATAAAATATGAATTTTAAGGTTTTAAGAAAATAAATAAATTATTTTATTTTTTTATGAATGAAAAACCTAATAGTCCCATATCGGGGAGTTTTCAATCTTAAGTCGTTTTAAGAGACTATATAAACTTATTAGTCTCACATCTGTGAAATCCGTCTTCTTAAGTTGTACTAGGTTATTATATAAACAAGTTTTTCTCAACCTATTTTGATATAATAAAAAAGGGAAAAATGTTTCTCCATATTTTTGGAGAGGCCACATGAATGATAACTTTTTATTATCTTTCTCAAGTTTTTGAGATTTTCCTTAAGGGTTTTTCGGAGTTGCGAAGCTCAAGTTGAGCATCTACTACATATGATAGTAGTATGTGTAGTAGAGTTTTATCCTGGAGATATCCGCTCTGTGGAGGCTATAGCAGCACTCTTGAATGTAGCCAGGCGCTAATGTCTTAAGCACAGCGTGTTGACATATGACTCACTCTATTTTTTTAAAGTTTTGTTGCATACCATATTGTTGTTGCGGAGATACGAGGAGCTCATCCGTTTCGACAAATCACTTCTATTAAGGAGCTAAGTATCAATAGCTTTTCTTTATTTGATTTTTTTTTATTTTTGATTATTACGCCCAATAGTTGGTGTTTCTTTAGGAGGTTACCCTGTTTGGGGTTGTCTTAAATACGTACCAAAGTATTAATCAATAATTCCAAGTTTGAATTCGACTTCTTTGAAGTTTAATATCAAATCCATCTTGGTCCTAATCGTATTTTTTTGCAGGATTGCAGGTGCATCATTAGTTGCTCCGATAGTAAACTACTGATGGCCTTCCTTTCCTTCAAATATATTGAAAATGTCATACAAGAAATTGCTCTTACAGGATCAATGGATTAATAGTGTAGCACATTATGCCCCACAATTACTATACTGGTGGTTTACCCAAAAATGGTTTCCTTCGATGTCCGTAATGGAGGAAGGCTGTCTTGAGAATCCAGCTGTTTTTAGCACCTCAGACAGAATGATTTTGCAAAGGATGATAAACAACCCAAAGCCTTGGCAGGTATGAAAATCTCTAATAACAATGAAGGTGGCATGACATTTATCTCTCTTCAAAATATTAATTCAAGCTAAAAATTGCTAAAATTTTGTTAAAAACTATATGAATCGTTCTTTGCTGGGCAGACCATAAATAAACTTACAGTAGCTATTATATCATTTGCTGCATATTCTGAAAAACATCAACTACAAAATTTGTCCGGAAGATGTAGCTAGTATATGGTTTACTGGTTCTTCATATTGGTATTAAAAAATTTGTCCGGAAGATGTAGATTTATTGTTGTACCTTCTATTGGAGTTGCTTCTAATGCTTAAGTCACCATTCGCAATACATATAGATGATGATTGATGATGTTATATTGCAGTATGGTTTGTTGCAACAATGGGTGGAAATACATATGGATGATGACTAATGATGTGATATTGCAATATGGTTTGATTTGTTGAGATCGTAACATTTTCTAAAATCATGTCATCAGTCAAACTCACCTGAAGTCAAATTCACATGAAGAGTCTACAAGAGATGATGTCCACTTAAACCAATGGAGTAGTTCTTCTTATATATTTTGTCTTTGGAAGTATTGCTGATCGATCTCCCAGTGAGGAATCAATTTATTTAGCTTATGGAAGTAGATAAGGGATATTAGTTCCTTTTGTAAATATTAAGAAAAAAATATTTACAAGCTTTGAGGCTATTTAGTGAACACCAATTTGTTCCTTTTACCCAACTTTCAGATACCGGGGAGGATAAAGCACAGACGCTGGTTAAAATGGCTTATGAGAATTGAGGGGCAATAGTCTCTTTTTACAATAGTGGCATTATTGGCTCTCATACTTGTGCAACATCTCTTTCCCTTAAAGTTCTATTGCAGTAGAGATTTCCTATGATCAGTTCAGTTAAAGTTATTTTGGTGGGAAATTTTTTGATTTTTTTTAATTTGATATAGAAATCTTTGGTTAAACCACACATTCCTCCTGGTGGGGTGCAGACGTGCAGTGGCTTCTGCTTTTGTTGTTGGCTGGTGGTGGATGTGGTAGAAGTTGAAAGTTGTGATTGGTTGTCTATGGACTGCAATATATATAATAGGTTCTAAGATGGATTCCTATGTCTCTACTGCTGTCACAAGTGGACAAGCTTTCCTTCTTTTCCATGAGCAGTTCAGATGGTCAGTCTCTCTTTTTTTTTCCGAATCCTGAAATTTCCTATTGATCAGATTACTGGCATTTATTTAAACAAAAACAACGGAAGTATAAGTGGTAGGTTCACTGATTGAGATACACCAATAAAAATTTATTTCAGAAAGGGTTCTCAAATGTTGTTACTTATTATTCTAACTAAGATGAAGTAACTTATTTGCTCTCATCATCTACTCAACCTACAAGTTTCTATTACCTACCTACATGTTTTATCGACTCCATACTATCGCCACCAGCATTTCCCAACCCCTTCAACATAACTACCACCATGCATAACTGTAACCTGTACACCCACCAGATAAACACAGCAACGATACTACCATTGGCGTCCCATGTAGAGTCTATTATTCATAAAGCAGTCCCTCATATGTTTCCTACCATCCTACCTTCTCTGCAGCGTTATTGAGGATGCATTTCCATGATAGTTTTGTCAGGGTATGCATTAATATATAAGCACGTAATTTATCTGTAGCTGCTTTCGATACTATGAATATTAGTTAACTAATTATGGTATGGGTCAATAATGATGTGTTTTAGTTTATATAGGGTTGTGATCGTTCAGTTCTTCTTCATTCGACAAGCACAAACTAAACTGAGAAATCCGCAATTCCTAATTTATCCCTAAGAGGCTTCATTATTATGGATGCTGCAGTCGAAAAGTTTTCCCCAGAGTTGTTTCATGTGCTACATTCTAGCATTGTCGGCAAGAGATTCAGTGGCTATTGTAATTAATCATCTAATTGATTAACAATACTGGACAGATATGATCTAAATGCATAGGCTAGATTAACATTTTTGTACCATTCTTAAGAGAGCATGGTGGAACGTACCCACCGGGCGAAGAGATGGGCGAGTATCTACTATCGGAGATGCTTTTATACATCTACCACCACCATTCTTCAATGTTACTCAATTGAAGGCATCACTTGCATCAAAGGGGTTGAATGCAAAAGACCTTGCAGTCTTATCAGGTACGTTACACATAAGTTTATGAATCAGTTGGTGCCTAAACTCTGAAACCCGTATTTACTAAGTTTGAGGTTCAAAGACTAATTGCTTATGTATGCATATACCTATAATTGTATCAACAGGTGGACATACAATTGGGTTCCCCGCTTGTGCCGGATTTTGAGAAGGTTGTACAACTTCACTTGCAAAGGAGATACCGACCCAACATTGGACAACGAATATGTACCACGGTTGAAGAGCAAATGTAACCCTAACGATTAAGCCTAGCGATTTCATGTCTACAACCGAGATGGATCGAGGAATTAAGTTTCAAAACATCCTACGGTGTACCAGGGCATCCAGTGAAGTTGATGCCCTTAAAGCATAGCTTAAATGTGAGGTTAATCCCTGAGTTCCATGAGTTGGTTTTGAAGCAACATTCAAAGGTTAGTTTAGTTAGATGATGTCATATATGTGAATTATATATTTTTTTATGTTACCTAAGAATTGATATCTGAAATTTTATGTTGTTTTTATATGATTTTATGAACATTGATAACGCACAATTGCTGCAGCAAGATGGGGCAGCTGTATAGTGCATATAATATTGTGATTGTCACTATAAGGATTGTTCTCCAGAAATTAAGCAAGGGTAACCTGCCTGGGAAAGGTGCACAATACTGTGTAGAGCACATTGAATTGGCAAAAACAGCTTGGTTTTGTCGTAGTAGAGTTGGATATTTTGGGAGCCTTTTTTTCACTTTTTTTGGTTGATACTGTTGAGCCTTAAAAGATTAAAGATGCTGAGATTTTGGAAATCTTTAGACTCCTTTCGGAATTGTAGTTTTTCTGTTTGTGTTGAGTGGTGGAGATTCTTGCATTTTTAAACTAGAAGAAGATTTGTGTTTTACATTTTATTGAAAGAGTCAATAGGTATTCTTCACATTGTATGTTTAGATTGCTAACTTGCCGAAGAAAATAAAGCAAGCCAGGGAAGCTTGGATGGACAAAGAGATAAAGAAGTAACGAGGAGGAATCATGGATTATTTGTTTTTTCAGTAAAATTTACTTACCCTTCTTGAATGTTTTTACGGTGGTCTCTGCTTCATTTGGTTGTATTTTCATGTATGACTTAAAGGTGTTTTTAATTCTCTTTTTATAGGAATTCCTTTTTCCTTTTATATTGCACTGAAGTCTTGATTTTTAGGTTTTGTAGAAGCGACCATGCATGAAAATGTATCACTAGGTAGTAGATCAGTGAGGTATGTGTACATATTCGTATACGTATGTTTCACGACTATCGTGTTAGCACCATATTTTTTCATTACGGCAGTGGTTAGTCATTTTGGTTTATCCAAAGTAACATGAGTTTCGATGAAGAACGCGTAACCCTCCCATAGTTTTACATCAATCATTTACCGCGGGTTTCAATTCTCATCATTGCAAGAAAACCTGGTTTAAGAGACCAAAATCTTAGTAAAAGCCCAGAATTTTAGTTGCTTTAAGAGTTTAAGCAGCCAAAGTTGCAACTGCCAGATAGTTTGGTGGCTATAAACCTGTATCCACTTATATTTAGCCACAACCAAATGTGTTTAATCGCTAAATCCGTTTTCAAGTAATTTATAGCAGTTAAAAAAGTGATCATGTAGCTATTCACTTTGAGGCACAGACTCGTAGCAACAGAAAATGAATTGGTTGCTCAAAATGTTAACAAGAGCCCAATATTTTAGTCGCTTTAAGAGTTTGAGCTGTAAAACTTGCAACTGCCGAATAGTTTGGCTGCTATAAAGCTGTTTCAACTAATTTTTAGCCATGTCCAGATGTGTTTGATCGCTAGATCCTTTTTTCAAGTAATCTATAGCATCTAGAAAAGTGGTCGTGTAACTCTTTACTTTGAGGCACAGACTCGGAGCAACCAAAATATGAATTACTTGGTAAAACCTCTCCCAGCAACTAAGTTTAAGCCGCCACCACCATTTCAAAAGAGAAGTCAGTTTTTGAAGTAGACATTTGAGATTTTAGTATTAATCCAACAATTTATTAGGATTTGTTTATAAAAACATAAAAACTCGTTCAAATCAATATTTTGGTTCACTATGAGCAAATGTTTAGATGCACAAAATTAAAAAAAAAAAAATTAACATGAGTCGACTAAATTGACTATAATTAAAACCAAACTCTTTTATAAATTGACCTGATACCCTTTGATGGTAGTTGGAATTCAGTTTTAATCCGACAGGTATTTGACCCCTTTGTTGCTGAGCAAGTGTTGAACACCTACATCCACAGAGAAGAAGAAGATAAGCTCATTTGGACTCAGGCTAATCATGGTGCTTTTACTTCTCAATCATTCCAGAAAATGATGTCTCTCAATGCAGGTGAAACATCTCAACTAAATGACTCCTAATTCCCTTGGAAAAAATTCTGGGCCACTAAGAGACTTGCACCTAGAATCCTTTTTTTTTCTTGGCAAGTAGTTCATAATGGGATTGGTATTCTTAAAAAGATTGGAAGATATGTTAACGGTGTCCCACTAGATTGCCAATTTTGTAATACAAATGACTGAAATGAGGAATCTGTGACCATCTGTTCCTTCTGTGCCCTTTATCCCAAGCTGTGTTATTTGCCTGCCCTCTTAGTCTTAGGATCCAGAATAGGAACAAGAATTCTATTAATGGAGTTATAGGTTGGATCCAGGAAAATGATCATGCTTATAATTTTTGTATGGGTATGTGCATGTTGTGGGCAATATGGAAAGCAAGAGATGCTATCTTGTTTGATAAAAAACAGACCAACATTACAGCGATTATCAAGCATGGACTGTACTGGTTTAATTAGTTCTATTATCAGCTTGAAGGTGGCCTGACTGAAGCTATTCCACAACCGCATACATAGATTGCTACCATTAATCAAGATATTCGTCGGTCACCTCCAATGGAACTAACTATAAAAATCAATGTTGATGCTTCATGGAAAAATAACAGATCCTTTTGTGCCGATGTTGCTAGAGACTCAAATGATAGATTTCTTTGTGCATGTACTGCTGGAGGCGACACTCACAGCCCTCTATGCGGAAGCATCTGGGTTCTTACTAGCAACTCAACTTGCGAAAAAAAATGGAGTATCATAGCATTATAGCTGAAGGTGATTCTCAGACCTTAATCCAAATCTTGAAGGGGAATGCCTCCAGAATTCCTTGGAGAATTTTGTATTTTATTGATCAGATAAGGAAGGAATCTCGGTTAGTTGGTCAAGTTGTCTTCAATCATGTTTCAAAGAGTTCTAACGGTGTAGCTCATGAACTCGCAGCGTTCGCTGATAAAGATCTGTTCACCAATGGTGGATATCTTCTCAACCCCCGACCTGCTTGAATCAACATCACTGCATCAGAATATGATAGATAGTTCAGTTAGACAACATTAGATTACTCATAGAAGACTAATTTCAGATAAAATACTAAATGAAGAATGCAGTGTACAAAAAGTTTGTCTTGACATTTATACCTTTGTTTCTTTAAACGGAAGGAGGCATTCTAACACTTTGGAGTGCAGGATTCCAGCTTCTTATTCTCCCTTCTGCGTTCCTCAATGTACGCATCTTGATTTAGGAATCTTTAGTTAAGCTTCTGAATTTCATCCCGAAGTCTTTTCTCCTGCAAAAATGAAGGGGTAGAAATCAGTTGTTATGTTACAGGTCCAAGCTTAAATGCATCGGAAAGTAAATAAATGCCTTATTTCGGGCAAAAAGATGAAAAGAAATTAAATCAACATCCAAAATTGAATTGACTAAACCAGTTACTACCACTCAATTATGATACAAATTAAGGTTTCCAAAAAACCGAAGTAATATTGCACTTACTGATAAGCAATGAAGGACAACGTGCCCTCACTCGAAAGTCCAATAACGCGCAGCTTGCATACAGAACCAGAGCTCCTTGTAATGAGCATTTCAACCACATGTCTAATTTTTTCCTGCGATTGCAAGCGACCCCCATCCTCAATAATAGTCTCCTGCCAACAGTAAGGTCCAGCAAAAACTTTACCCCATAATTTCCAAACTCTGGGAATCACAATCACAATATCTTGCAGAGATAGTTTCTTAAAGACTTGCCCAAGTGCAAGATAGTTTGTAATACGAAAAGAAAAAAGAAAAAAAAAACTTGAACACTGCAAGATTGTATCACTCCAAACATGTCAAAGAGCAATAAATAAGGCAAAGATGAAAGAAAAATCTTACTAACATCAAATATTTAACCAATAGAAATTGATCTCCTGTGATAGAAAGAGAAAACTAAACATTACAATCATTGTTAAAGGCGGTTAAGGTAATCTTTGAAGGGTACTTAGTCCCAACTTCCAACCATCTCTAGGAAATGCCATACAATGCATCTTCGTTTCAGAAATATTTCATGGCTCAGGCTTTCTATCACAAAGTAAAATAACAAGTATAAACTTCAAAAAAACTTGAGCTCAGTATTGAGATTCGGCACCTGTGTTCAATCTCCATCCCTAAGCTACCTAATCACTAGTTTTGTAAATGTTGGATAATATACTTCCTGTAACAGAAAAAAACAAACACAGAGAACTTGAAGATGATTAAGGGAGGGTTAGAA
>JAJJMC010015296.1:4043369-4055479 GCA_023531435.1 Papaver californicum
ACTGTGTGCAAACCCAGTTTTCCATTCTAGAATGAAGCACATAGCCATAGATTTTCACTTCATCAGAGACCAAGTCCAGCATGGTGTTCTGAGGGTATCTCATGTTTCGTCAGAAGACCAATTAGCAGATGCACTTACTAAGCCACTATCTAGCAGACGGTTTCATCAGCTAAAATCCAAGATTGGACTTCTCTCTCGTAGTCCATCTTGAGGGGGCATGTTAGCAGATCATTTAAACAATCACCACAAGACCAGGACTACTAGCCAGTCAGAGTATATCTGGAGACTCTGTTAAACAATCCTAATGAATAGGCTGTACTCTTGTAACTACCATGATTTAAGGAGTCTGTTGCTACATCTCCTGTGTATAAAGTCTGCACACTTTGTAACTATGTAATCAATCAAAATCAGAAACACTTAACAAGAACAACATCATAGATTTCTCAAAGTAATCATATTACCCTTCTCTATTTTCAAAACCCACATCAAAAGAACTCAAATTTCCCTAATTACATCAACACCCGAATGGAAAGCTCAACCCTAATTACAATAAAAAGAAAACATAATTTGTAAAAATGAATTGTGTTCTTGTAATTCAACAGAAATTTGTAGATGTGTACGAGAACCTAAAGGAATACAACAAATCCTCAAGATTTTCCCAATTTCAAATTTCAGAAAACTTCAATTTTCCCTATTAACAGTGATTTGAAACCAAAACCAAGTATCAAAATTAAATCGTTTCAACAAACTCATAAAGAAACACTAATAGGTGTGAAACTGAGTATGGTTCGAGGATATTAAGTTAAATTTTGTCGATAACAAGGGAAAGTGAGTAAGATTAAGGGTTATTGGCTGAAATCGAAAGGAATTGATGGTTAACGAGTGAATTTGAGTGAGAATGATAAGTAATGGGTGGTTGATTAATGACAGTTGATATAGGTGAACTCGGAAAATCGGGTGAAATTGATTAATAACGGGATCAATTGAGTGGAATTGCGGGTTATTGGGTGAAATCGAGTGGAATGATCACCTAACTAGTAACTAAATAGTTCCACGCACTTCAATTAGCCAATGAAACAATCTAGTGGTATACAATTATACCAAATATCGAATTGTTGCTATGTCCATTAATTTCCATCATGATTTGAAAACTATAAAATACACATAATAGATAAGCTTGTATTCAAGCATAGTTTTTAAATACCTAATCATACATCTTCTTTATATAAAATAAAGATGTATAAATTGTACTTTGATTGTTACCCACTCATATGGATTCAACGAGAGATGTCGGGTAATATGTGTGTCATGATTATTATTTGTAGATTTACTTGAAAACTCGATATTTAATTCCCGTTCTTGGTAGTATTCTGTGTCCCTGTTCTGTTTTGCATATATAGCCATACGATTATCGTTCTCGGTGAAGAATTAGCAATTGCCTCGGCTCGTTCATTCTTGAGTCTCGAGCTACATTTGCTTGGGAACTCGATTTTTAGTTAAATCGTGTACTTCGCTCATTTATAATAAAATTCAAGATTAGTCATTTGATTGTGATGGTGATCGATGACGTAACCTTTGGGAATCACCACCGCGCTAATGAAGAGACATGGGTCAAGCTAATGCGTTAAGAAATCTCCTTCCAAGTACAAATTTTCAGCAAATAGCTACTGGCCAACTATGAAATTCGGGTCAAGAGGAAAAAATAGGGTGCAGTTTCTGGACATAGTAATTAATGTCATGTTTGGTCAATCAATTTTAGACTAATGATTTTTATGTCAAAAAATCTTCATACGAGTGTTCAATCTTTAATTTCATAATCTTGTTTGTTATCGGTTCATTCTCATAAACTTGTTCATATTGTTTGTCATATTATCCTTAATTAATAACCTCTTTCACTAAGTTGGAACATTCATCGGAACCCTAAACATACCGATATTGTTCATATTATGTCTTTAATAACCTTTTCCACTAAGTCGAAATCTTTACCAGAGTTTTATCGTCAATAACAATATCCAAATTAATTTTTATATATTTTTTGTATTTTTTCGTACCGAAGTTTGATAATAAAATTGAATGCACTAGTGCGTTTTAGCACAAAGAGAACCACACATGCTTCTCACACACTTGTCTCAATCTATATGAGAATCCAAAACCGAATACGTACCATCCAAAAATTTCCATGATCCGTATGACTATCCTTATCCACCGTCCAAAACTACTATTCAAAACCCTAAATGTTTTTTTTCCTTCATTTTCTTTCTCTCTTTTTCTCTCTCTTTCTCGGTTCTGCTCTCTAATCCTCCGCCGATACCAAAACCCTAAACAACAACTTATTTGATTCTTTACCTCCGCTACCAAAACCCTAAACAACAACTTATTTGATTCTTGTACCTATTTTAGTAAGCTTCAGAGTGAAGTGTTGACGGAAGCAATCTCCCAGATCAATACAAAAGCGACGAGAGCAATCTCCCATTTTCCCTTTCCCTTTCTCTTTTTTCGTTCATCTCTCTAACCCTAACTCACAACGGCCCCCTTCAATCACCACCACTGAATCACTCTTTCGATTTCACTTTTTTTTGTGCAAGAGAACAAGGTAGTAATCAAAATTTTGTTTCCTCCTTTTTCTGTTCATGAATTAAATTTTGTTATTGAACCTTTATTTGTTTATTTTTTCAGGTTTCAGACACGCAATCTGCTATAAATGTTTATCTTTTCTCTGTTTTTCATCTTGATTCTCCCATCCAAGATGAGTTTCTTTCCCATTTCTCTTTAGAGCTCTTTCGTATTTCGTTGGATATTTATATTTTAATATAAGAAATCTGATTATTGGTTTTGGATGATTGAAACAGGACACTGAAGAGGGGAAAAATATGTGAACATCTAACTGACATCATTACTATGGATCACTCGAGATTTTTTGTCGTTGTTGTTCAACTGAAAATTTTAGGGTTTTTTCTCAGTTGGGGTTTCGTTAAATGTCAAGTGGAATTTCAACTCTAATGATCATTGAAGGGTTAGAATTGATTTTTGTTTTGTAATTTTTTTTTATGTTATTAATATTGGAATAATTGGCTATTGAATAACAATTTCAGTTTTATGCTTTTTCATTATATATTTAACTATGATGATGTTTCTTAGTTGAAATATAGGATTTGAAGCATTATGTTTGATTTTCTCTTATTCTTTTTATTTTTTTATTCAAGTAAAATTTAGGGTTTCTATAAAAAAAATTTAATTCGTTTCTATTTTGGTTATGATTAAATTGTTCAGGGTTATCTTAATTTTAATCACATGTTAGGGTTTAGATTTTTTAATGGGTATTTGTAGTTGTTGGTGTTTATCTAGGATAACTACTTGGTACTTAATATCTGCCTTTCATGTTTATGAATAAGAGTTTCTAGTATTATTCATGAGATTTCTACAGATCTTATTCGATTTATGTCTTACTTGTAATTATTTGATGTTATACATCCATAATTCTCTTTTATAATGCTCTTTCGATTCTAACATATCAATGCCGGAGATCCAACTGTTTACTTGAACTGGGAAGTCAAGTACTTCAATGTTCCTCCCTTGGGTATTAAACAATAGGTACTCACATATCTCTCTCATTTCTTCATTACTCGAATCTATCGAGTTTGATTCTTTGGTTCTTGATCTGATAATGTTCGGTTTCTTAAAGATTTTTTGGGTAATTTCTACTGAAATTTTTCTTTGGATGTATTTTGTATATCAGTTACTTAAATTGAAAATTTGAAATGTACTACTATTAGAACTGATATTTAGAGATTTTGATGGTTTTTTTGTAGTGGGATGAGGGTTGTAGTGGGCTGAGGGTTTGACTCAATGCCAACTGTTCAGTAACTAAACTTGCAGTGGGATGAGGGTTTAAGAAATAGAGTTGCCAGTGGTTTAAGCCTTCAGTCAACACAACAATTGTAGAGGCTTTCCAGTAGTTTAAGCCTTCATCCAACATAACAATTATAGAGGCTTGAACCCTTTATCTATAGAATCTTCATTGGTAAAGAATAAATTTCTACACCAGGTTTTTTTGGTTGTAATTTCTTGATTTTATAGATGACCAAATGAAGTCTGAGGTTGAGTTGGGTTTGTCTAATTTATGTTGATTCATTTTGCAGAAGAAACTTTGAATGTGATTATAGATTGCAATGCGATTCCAGCTCTAGTGAAGCAGCTTCAAGCTCCTCCATCTCCATTACCTTCAGGTGAAGGAAATGATGAAAATTATGAGAAGCCTTTTGAGCATCAAGTTGAGAAAGGGTTTGCTTTTTCCCTTCGATTGCTTACTCGTAAGGTAATATTTCTCTTTTTATAGGTATTTCATGATTTAGTACTTGAATGGATTGCTTACTAGTAAGATATTTCTATTTTTATAGGTATTTTATGATTTAGTACTTGAATAAAAATCATTCAATCTAGATTCTTCTTTTTTCATTTTTATATAGGAATTCTATGATTTTGTTTACACTATGTTGCTTATAAGTGTTTTTATGTCTGTGATGTAGTCTGGTGCTGACTTGTTTATCCTGATGTTGTTATTGTACTTATTTTGCTTTTCAGCCAAAGCATCAACAACTCATAGTTGATTCTGGGGATTTACCACATCTTGTGGATCTATTAAAAAGGTGTGCATGTGGTTGCAACTCTTGGGCAGTTGATAGCATCATTCCAAGAGCAGCTGATACAATCACCAACCTTGCTCACCAGAATGCTGGAATTAAAACTTTAGTCAGGTTTGTTTCTGTAAATGCTTAAATTTCTTAGTTATCACTTCCAACATTCAAACCAACTTAATGCAATTTTTATGTTGTGGATGGATTTTAGGATTGAATGTGGACTCCCTCATCTTGTTGATCTGCTTCGGTATCCCGAAACAGAAGTACAGAGAGCAGCTGCAAGGGCATTGTGAACTCTTGCATATAAACATGACGAAAACAAGAAATAGGTAATCATTCTATGATACATTTGATTCGAAGCTCTATAAACTTAATTTTAATGCAATTTTTTCATATTATAACAGATTGTTGAATGTAATGCTCTACTTATTCTCGTTTTAGTGTTTCGTTCAGCTGATGTTGCTATACATGTTGTTGTTGAACCAGGTTCTTGAGAGTTTTGGGTCACCATCCCTTACCAGAAAATGCACTAGACGAAGAGAAAGAGGAAGGTGTTGATGAATATTTGGAAAGGGAAGGTGATGAATATATCGGTAATGATTAAGTAAGTCATCTAATCTTTAGCTCTAACAATACTTAGATCTGATTCAAGTTTAGTTAATAGATTAGCGTGCGAGTTTGATCTAATGACCTCAAGTTGAGTGTCATCTATGTAACCAACTGAGTCAGTCCCAGTTGCTACTTGTTCTTAAGTATATAAAGTATAATTATGCTCAAATTTAATGTGATAGTCACTTACAAAGAGGATAGATTTATGTGTAGGCGATGAAACAATGAATTTTTTGAAGTGAAAAGAATTTTAGTTCACATTCCATGCTTGTATTGTAGGAGTCATAAATGGACTGTAACAAGTAAACTATCTGATCACAAATGCTTGTCTTGTAGGAGTCAGAAATGAAGCACAAATGACTGCTCTCAAAGAACAACTTGACTCAGAAAAAAAAGAAAGTTGCAAAGCAAGACAAGGAGATCTCAAAGCTTCAACGAAGAGAGCGTAATGTCAGAGTATTTGAATGAGGATTTGAAGAAGATTGGTTGTCAACCTATGCCAGATAATTTAGAAGATGAATCCCTAGATGAACATGAAGTTGAAGATAGACGTACTGGTGATGATTTACAAGAAGATGAGAACGACGATGTTGACGATGTAATTGGTGGGGATACTGAAGTACATATCGGTATATGTGTAATTGTAGAATCTTAATTAGAAGTTAATTAAGATGTTTTAGTTACTTTAATCTTAATTAAAAATGGATAATTATAATTATAGAATATTAATTAGAAGTTGTCATTTATAATTATATAACCTTAATTAGTGATAACGTCCAGTATTAATTTTTAATTATAATTACATTTTGGGATTATCTAAATCAGAATTTGCTTTTAACGAGCAAAGAAATTTGGTAGCTTAAAATCTTAAGCAACCAACTTCAGGCCAATCAAAATCAGAATTCGCTTTTAGCGAGCAAAACAATTTGGTAGCTTAAAAACCTAAGCAACCAACTTCAGGCTAAGTTGTTCCATGTATCTATCAACTAGGTATTTTAATAGCTCCTAAATAAGAAATCGCTTTTAGCGAACAAAAATATTTAGTCGCTTAAAAACTTAAGCAACCAACTTCAGGCCAATCAAAATCAGAAATCACTTTTAGCGAGCAAAATATTTGGTCGTTTAAGATCTTAAGCAACCAACTTCAGGCCAAGTTGTTCCATGTATCTATCAACTAGGTATTTTATTTGCTCTAGGATGGTTGGTCTAGATCTGAAACGATTGGTAATTAACTTGCTCTAGGTTGGTTGGTCTAGCTCTTAAGCGATGAGAATTTTACTTCTCCATGGTGGTTGGTCTAGCTCTAAGCAATGAGCAGAATACTCGCTTTAGGATAGTTGGTTGATTACTAGAGCGACTGCCTAGCTGCTCTAGACCTTTACAAATCCCACCTTTTACAATTGCGAAACGAGTGCCACTTTTAATTGCTATAAGGGTTAGAGCGACTCAATATGGACTTTTACAATTAAAACTGCTTGGTTGCTTAAGTCAGTTTTTCTTGTAATGCGTAATCTTCCTGTAATGGACATAACTCACCCTACCAACATATTTGCGCTATTAGATCAGTTGGCAGAGTGTGTGGCACTCTGCCTCGAAGACGTGGGTTCGATTATATTGCCACAAACGAAAACCAACATAAAAGGCTAATAAACTATCAGTTCTACATTAACAAATCCACTCCAACCTTAATTTTTTTATTAATTCTTTGAAATTCCTTTTGGAATGCTGGTTGTCCTGATTGAACCACCTAGCTAATATAGCCTCAGAATTTTTCAGTTTGATCTAATTGTTCATGTATTGGGATGTCATTGAGAAAAATGTAAGTACATCATTGTTACAATGGTCGTTGTCACACTGAACAAATGGTCGTTGTTACATTGAACTTATCTATTTGGTTTCCGGCTTCTCTATAACTTTAATTTTTGGTCGGTCAATACATTTACATGGGACTACATCCCACATGTTAGACTTATGTAAAACCTGTTTGGACCCTTGGAAACTTACTCACGTTATTTGCAGGAAACCAAATGAAATTAGAATGCTTATGAGTTTGGAATGAGCTTAAAGGGTGAATCAAGGCCAGTTGCATAACATGTGAGAAGCGGTAGCGAGAAGGTAGAGATAGAGACCGAGTTTTTACTCATGCAGGCATCCACTAGAAAAAATAATATTTACAAACTTTCACACCTTTATTAATTTCCCAACATAATTTATACTTTCATCCAATTTCGCACTATGAATTCTACAATTCATATTCTTAGTGAATTTTCCCATTTTCTGCGTTAAATATTCTTTATCTCTTTGTTGGGTTAAATTAACTATTTTTAAATTTTTGATGTGCGAGGTATCTTGATGTTTTAATCTTGATCAACAAACCATAGGTGTCTTAGAAACAGTTATTGCCAAGTGTCAGTTATATGGGTGCCTTCATTCAACTAATGAAGACTGTTTAAAGAGAAACAAATATGTACGAAGTAAGCACATTTTCCAAAACAATTATTTATTAAGTATCAAAAATTACTTTAGCAAGACGTTTGATCTATACAAATACAATTTTTGAAACAAGTATATAGGTTTAAAAAATTTATTGGTTCAAAAATTGTACAAAGTTGTTTATTATTTGTACCTTGTTTATTAATTGGTATTTATTAAGTCGAATGAATAAAAACTAGCTCCATATATAACTCACGCAATAATTCACGGGTTTATGGCATACTTACACTCACTTAATACATATCCAATTCACGGGTTTATGGCATACTTACACTCACTTAATATATATCCAATTCACGGGTTTATGCCATACTTACACTCACTTAATACATATCCAATTCACGGGGTTATTTCCTATCATGCTAAGGCGCATCCGGTAAAGCCCAGGTATACATACACCATGACTAACTTGATTTATAGGTTAATCCTCCTCATAATTCACAAGAAGAACTATTTTTATCTAATTGAAAAATAAATTGAAGGTAAGACAATAAAAAAATTAAACTGAACTTCTTAATTACATTGTTTATTCCCAATAATTGGGTATACAATAAAAAAGTTGACCATATACAATCACTTCTAGAAAAAATATATGTATATATAAACTCTAAGAACAATTATAGCATGGAGGGATCCCTGAGTCCACTTTTAAAAGATATGTCAAATGGAGCGGTCGTAGCTTCTACCAAAATCAAATTACTTTGGAGCATGGAAACAAGACCATTGAACGTAGAAAAATATTTCTAGTTCAGCATGATTTTTCTCCACAAAAACGTAAGTGTTACTATTATGTTTTCTTAACTTTTATAGTTTTTTTAAAGATATCTAACAAATAACATATACAGAGAGAACAAATACACGCATCAGTATGAAAATCACAAAATTAATAAAGTACCAACAAAATCACATGATATAATCGAGATGGAGGAATTAATATAAAAAATTAAGCGGTTGAACGAGACTTTCTTTTAGTTTATAATGTATCACAATCATGATGACGAATCAGCGGATGAAATAATGGCATATTAAAATCGGTGAACCAAGAGGCAAGAGTATATTAACTAACAAAGGCTTCTCTTAATTATAGTCCATGTATTTATTATTTATAACCCAAAAAAGTTAAATTAAATTACAAACCAAATAAATCTTAATTCTAACAACTAAACTTAATCTACTTCTTCCCAATAATTAAAATAAACCATAACTTTTCTTTAAATCTAAATGAAATTGTAATCAAAGTAACTCTAATTCTTTTCTCACCATTTACATAAACTTATCCAAGTGTAAATCCTAATCCCTACTTCCTCCTTTAAAATTAAATTAAACCCTAATTATCTCTTTTAGTCTAGATTGATTTATAATTCTAACTAAAACTAATTATTCTGTTAAAAATCTCCACGACAAGATTAATCAAAGTGAATTAACCAAGGCCTTGATTCTTTACGTAAAAGGTTAAAATCAATCCTCTAAAACTCCATGAGCAAAATCTAATGAATTTTAATCTAAGAGAGTGTTCTCTTTTTCATAGTTACATGATATTAACTACTTTGATCATAGTTACACTAAATTGATTAAGAGTTTTTGATTATTTTTCAAAATCATCAATTATATATATAAACGTAGATTTTACACAGCTTAACTATTATTAATTAGTGTGATTATATCATTTTTTGATGATTTAGGGATTTGATATATTTTGGGCTATATATAATGATTATGATTAGGTTTTCAGGATATATTTAATAATTATAAAGGTTTATTTGGTTAGTTTAATCATTTATTTTATATGGGCTATAGATAATAAATGCATTGACTACATTTAAAAGAAGCCATAACAAAAACATGAGCTCCAAAAATTTAGAAAATATCAAAAATTGGAGAGGGACTTGAGCAGTAAATTTTTTAATCGATTTATGGATCTAAGATAAGCTTTATGGGCTTTGATGATGTTGCTTATAGACCCATATTTTTATTTTATTTTATTGCATTGTTTTCATATTAGTTTTGCTAGAGGGATATTTTAATAGTTCTTAAGGTCATGATTTATTAGTGTTATATTAATATTAATTAATACTATTTTTTCTAATAAAATTAATTTCAAAATATGTCTCCAATATATAATAGACGAAAAACAGACCCGTGCATAGTAAGGAAAATGGACGAAAGAGATGGATACAGGGCTTATGTATTGCAGGGTTCTGCTTAAGACCAAGAGCTTTCGAAGAACATGAACATCCAACGTACATTGGCATTTCAAATACATCGTATGGACCATCAAAATTAAAAATTATTATCGTTAAAAATAATGATTTACCAGATGATTATACCAAATTCATTGTGCGTCAACTCATTTCTGACAATTCCAGATTTATAAATTGTATTATTCGCCAAACAGTGACTTATATGAATGAGACTGATGAATATAAATTTAGAGTTTTTCTTATATTCTTTTGTTGTAACTTAGGTTGTTTTTTCTTGTTAGTAAATTTGTTTAATTTCATATGAAATAAATTCAGTTTATTCTGATATTTAGATATTCGAGTTTTTATTCTTTTTATTCCATTTTTTAACAAGATATTCGATTTTTGGAGCAAATATGCACAACCAAGGAAAATTTTGAGTCCAGATTTATACGTATTTGAATGATATTCGTATCAATGTATTATTCTATCTTAAACCTAATACAAATACAGATTTCATTCAAACAAGGTGATAAAATAGATAAATTTTTAGAATTATATTTTGTCCAATATTTTTTAATTGATATAATTGTAGCTGAACTTTTTTCTACAATTATATAAGAAACAGATCCGTACATAGCACGGGTGATGGGTTAGTCTTCTTAGAAAATATTTTGAATAAGGATAAAGTCAATATTTTAAGTAGTAAGACGCCAAATTAGTTAGATGAGAGGACATCGAATCTGTTACCTGATCCAATTATTATAGTAACAAATCTGCAGTTATAGGAGGGCAATAGGTTCAGGCTCTTCTCGTAGGTTAATTTCCTGTTTTAAGTTTTTTTCTGTCCTTGTTTGTATTTGAACTTTCTGTACCTATCTTTTATTAATATAAGATCTTTATTCAAACAAAAAAAATGAGGATAGGAGAATAACTGTTGGTTAGAAAACAAAATTGAAGTGTTAGATTGCATTCGAAGTCCGAACAATATCTCAAGACAACATTTTTAATTAACAGGTGAATATATGTGGGAGGAGACAACATGCAATCAATATCTCAGGGCATGTTAAGTAGGGCTCAATGGGGCCGAACCACATGTGAAGTGAGTGGGTCTCCGGACCCACGCAATTTTACTTTTATTTTTTAACTGGTAGTGATTGTGTAACAGTTATAAGTGTTACTAAGTCATTTTGTTATACGTTTTCTGATACAAATTACTTGACACTTCAGTTTTTAGAACAAGTTTAATGATGGATCCAAGTTATTCCAAGCTTGAAAAAATGTGGAATGTCAAATCTTATGACTTCCAAGTTGTGGTCATCCATATTTTTTTCTAAGGTATGTTCTAAGATTTTTTGGAAGAGAGCTTAGATTCCAAGTAATCTGATTGGATCGCAAACTCAACCCAAAGCAACGCTAATCCAACGCAAAGCTATTCTAATCCTCGTATAGAACTCGAACAGACCCATCTCCTATTCCTTCTCGTTTTAAAAATTTTCGTTTCCCTTAACAATGAAATATTTTTTCTTCGATTTCTATTGTTCATATCATATATCATCACGCGCAAAGTTTGGGAGGATGAAGTTTTGGGTGGTAAAAATACCAATTTTAAAGATTAGAGATTTTATGGATCTGAGGATGGTATGAGGTCCATCCATCACCATCTTTCAACGACAGTAGCAGCAGCTATTCAGCTGTTTTTTCAACTCAAAAATCCACCCAAAAACACTTTTCTTAATCACACAACAAGTATCCATTTCTTCCTGTATTCTTGGCTTCACACTCGAGTTTGAGAATTGTTAATAAATTAAAGAAGCATGACACGTGGAAGAAGATCAAGTTAAGAAGCAACCAGATTAAAAAAGGCGAGAAACACAGGATCACTATTAAAGATATCAAATTTCAAAAAGAGACGAGACGTTTCCTGACATCTGAGCGATAAATTGCATGAATGACACATAAGATCGAGAAAGCTGAACAATATCGAATAAAACAAATAGCATTAAATGATAGATGATCGAGAAAGTAAATTGTAATAATTACTCTATTATTTTAATGATCGAGAAAGTGAATTGTAATAATTACTCTATTATTTTAATGATTGAGATCACAGAAGTCTTTGAAGATAAGGAAACACGTGTCGTACATATAAAGCATCGAATCAAGAAGTAATTAGGAGTGATCTGTCATC
>JAJJMC010015296.1:4055489-4072094 GCA_023531435.1 Papaver californicum
GAAGG
The DNA here is from genome assembly GCA_023531435.1 of Papaver californicum. Classification (NCBI taxonomy): domain Eukaryota; kingdom Viridiplantae; phylum Streptophyta; class Magnoliopsida; order Ranunculales; family Papaveraceae; genus Papaver; species Papaver californicum. The sequence goes on from JAJJMC010015296.1 coordinate 4,055,495, forward strand.
GGAGGGAAAAAAAAGAGATAGAAGGAGAATTGGAGAAAGAGAGAGAAAATATTTTTAGGTACGAATCTATGGAATACAGTAGTATTATGTAAGAATTTCTGTATTTAAATTAAAAAGTGTAAGGATTATAAACCCAAAAATTGCAAAACCTGGGTGATGAATGGTATTGTTCATAAATGATTTTATGAAATTAATAAAAGGATTTTTCTTTATTACTCGATCTTAGTTATGTAAATTGTATCTAAGAATTTGATTGGTTGTTTAGTCGAAAGGATTTTTTGGCATAAACAAGAATAACCAAACTTTTACAACTTTTTTCGTCTGTTCCCATTGCAGGCGGAAGAAGAACATGGAATTAGGGTTAAATGGTTAATGAATATTTGATCTCTTACCGTTGGTTAAATTGTTTCATCAAAACCGTTGGATCCTATGCCCACTTCAGATTATAATTGTAAAAATTTTATTATTTATAATATTAAATTAATTAAAGTATGGTTAAAGACGGTTAAATAAGTCAACATCATTTCTAAATACTAACCTTTAAATTGGACAAATGTTAGACTAAATATTAACTTTGGACAAAATATTAGTACCGAAAATCTATTAAATCATAATGGAAAGTACTCAATTTCGTCAAAAGTTGAAATAAAACTTCTTTCCTTACATTATATTTACGATGGAGATTTATGAAGAATACTTAAAAAGTAACGAGCCATAATTTTTAATTGGATGGGGCATATTAGTATGGTTGGATATTAAAATAAAGTTACAAATTGGTTACTAATTTTAAAAATACAAATCTCTGGACAATTATATTTGTCATAAATAATTTAGCAACGATTATAGTTGTCATAATCATCATTAATAAAAATAGTTGTCATAATCATCATTAATAAAAATCAGTGCGACAAAATAATTTAATAACACTTATATTATAACAAATTAACTAATAATAATAAAAATAAATTGGTGGAACCTCACATGTGGTTAGTAGGTGTTATTGTGTTAAATAATTGAGAAGAAAAAAAAAGAGAAGGGAATAATCTAACCAACCGGAAATAATGGTAACAAATTAATATGTAACAAATTTAATTAACTGTTACATACTAATATAATAAATTTGATAAAATTATAAAATAATATATTTTAAAATTCCCTTAAGCATTAATAGGTCTCAAATAATATATAAAATAATAATGTCACTAGAAAAATAAAAAATTAATTTCATACATATTAAACTTTCTTAAAATATGATTTAGTATTGATTTATTTTTCTTTAAAATTCAAATCAAGTTGTATTTCATCCCTAATAGTTAGTAGTGCACTGAAAGACCCGGAGTCACGTTGTTGTATTGCAACAAGAAGTGTTGAAGTGTGATTGATACTTGGAGTGCTTGTATTTACATTGCAATTAGTCAATAATATAATATCTCTAAAAAATTAGTCCTTGGAATTATTTTCTAAAGTAATGATATATTATTTAACTACAAAATAATAATTTATTATATTATCGATAATATAATATCTCTTTAAAATAATAAATTTCCTTGACCCTAAGCCTATTATTTCATAGAAGTTATATTGTACTAGGAAGGAACCTGTGTTCTGCACCGGGAAATAATTTCTTTACACAATATATTCATTTATTATGCATCCCGTAAAATCATGTATTGTTTATGTAAATCTAAATATAAATAGATTAAAGAACAACATTTTAAAAATCTAATTTACAGCCAAAATTTAGGATATTTTTTCATTTCCATAATTATAATGAAGTTGAATCAAAATTGTCTATTGACACTCAATATAACAGATTTTACTGAAGCAAAAAATGAGAAGTAAAAAAATTGATATATTAGGGTTGTTTTTATAGTCTTCATATCAAATAATATCAACCTCTTTACAATTTAAACTTAAGCTTATCCGTTTCCAAAAAAAAATTCCTACTTGATTACCATGAAGCTTGAATTATCTAATAAACCTCATGATAATGTCTAGTATGGAGGTTTTGTGCAGACTGATATACTGCATCTGGAAGAGTGTATGACAACATGGTTTGTTAAAACAAAAAACCTACTTGATTAAGGGTTCGGGAGGTGAAATTACTATATCACATAGACCATCAAAAGGAAGGGAACAAGAACTTGAGGTCTCTAGTAAACAAAATTCGCTCAAAAATTAATCTAACCAATTAAAATAGAAGTTCTTCATGTCATATCACTTAAACATTTTGTTCCAAAGTGAAACAAATAAAGCATGGATCAAAATTTAGGTTTATAGATTTAGCTAACAGAGAAATTCAAACAAAGAACAACTAAATGAACCTGGGCTAATACCTGAATTTAAATTAGCATAATGTAATTGTTCCTTCTCCATATATACTCCCATGCAATACAAACTTATAGGTTAACTTAAATATAAGAGTAATACATCATGTATAATAGGTTCCTTGAAGTGGGGGTTATTTTGTTACCCGGGATACCTGAATTCAATAAAATACTGAAGGGCCAAAGGCTATATTGGGGACAATCTGTACCTGATAGTAGAAATTGGGATACTTCTGCTACATTATCACCATTACATTTAATATTTCAATATTTTGCGATTTAATACAATTTTATTTGATCGTATATAAATCATTTTCGACAATGTCATTAAATATATTGGGAATTTTTTTTTTGATTCCTGATTAAGAGAAAACTTCTCCGAGTTTGTAATGTATCCCGGTGTTATCATAACACCATCACCAAATGGTAACAGAAAAATTGAGAGAGTGATGAGTATGTAAAGAAGACTGCAAAGAAATATACATGCATCAGTCCAATCCACACTAGCAGCAATGGCTGAAGAAGTAACTGCATCACCTGCCCATTGGGCATTGCCACCCCATTGATCATTAGAGATCATACCAACACCACCGTTCTCAATAACACCAAAATGCCACTGGAGCATCACCCTCATATGTTTTATGATCCTTGGCTTCCTCAGGCTCCCTGTAGAAAAATAAATCCACATGCAAAGAGCAATTGTTATATTAAATCTTTGATAAAAAATTAAAATAATAATAAATAATACCTTGTTCACAGCACCACTCACCACCATTAATTGATCACAAAAAAATTTAAAACCTTAGAGAGAGTACCTGTCTTTTATGACTGCAATAGGCTTCAACAAATACTCAAATAGTACGGCATTTCAGGAATTCCTAGTGAAAATGCATGCATTACACACCTGCAAAATATACTCATAGTTTCAATTAGTTTAACTGAAGTCAATCTAAACAGATCCCATCCAACTTTTTAAGAGTTTAAGGAATCATTGTATTGTATTTTTATAACTATAGTGATGTGCAAGCACATATTAACTGTCAGTAAATAAATTATTAGCCGGTTTAATTATCTCCAAGTGTGTTTACTTCTTATGCAACACTCATCAATATAATAACAGAACTTCCTATGAAATAATTATGTAATGGATATGTATGGTTGCCTATACTTAATATATTTCTTACTGAATTTAAAAAAGTGATAATGTTTTAGGATTTCAGCAACGATAACTCACTGGGGGTTCATACTTTTACGTTAAATTTGAAGTTGAAAAGATCTCTAACTATTAATCATTAATAGAAAGATTGGAGAGTCCATGCAATATTCATCGACATAATTACATAAAGATGTTTCTTATACGACATATTTTGCTAGTCCTCGAGCAAAACTAACCTAAAATAAGTCTAAGAAAAAATAATGAAATCCTAACTCACTGTCGCAGGCATTGCGATTGCACTTAGCGTGTGCAACAAGCCTTTGAACCCCTAGATGGCCCTAATGGACGAGTTTTGTCTCGTGAGGGTTTACAAGAGATATAGCCACAAAACCTTTACTCCAAACTCTAGATGTTTGTGAACGATTGAGGGTAGATACTAAACATGCTATTTAGTTGGCTACTAAATTCTTTGGCTATGGGAGGAATTACCCTTTATGAATTCAGTCGTTATACACGAGTTTGCACTCAAGCATACTAAAATTCATATATAAGAAAACAAAGCACTACTCATAAAGTCGTACAATGGACCATGATACTCGGAATCTAACATACCACAATCACATGAATAGATTAAGAAGATGGATATGGAGATAGAAGTGTGCATATGTTGACTAAGGTGAACGGTGTTTCCCAGAATATTTGTATGATCGTCGATGCCAAGATGAACTCTAATAGATTGAGATGCGCACCCACTGGTCTGAATCTTAATTCTAGTATCAACTCAGCTGGTATATACAAGGGCCCCAAGGTCGATTTATTGAATGTATACAAAAAAAAATCATCAACATGATTAGATCTTTTGAATCTAAGCGCATGCTCCTTGTCAGCAGATTACATGATAGTTCCAATGGATCCTGCGTTCCACGCTTTCTTAGGTGACGGAGAAAGGGAGAAAAAACACATTATCAAAGTGTCAAAAAAGTTTAAATCAAGTTCAATTAAAATAATGGGACTTGATCTCAATCATTTTAATTCATCCTAGCGGAGACAACAAGGCGATATTAGTGCCCCATCAAATCATTTAGGGAAACACATAAAGTTGCGGAAATAAAAACAGAACGTGATATGATGACGACTATCATGTTATTTCTAATTCCTGAGTTTTGTCCTTTGATGAATAGACCAGTTAATGGGTTCCTCAACTCTGATACGGGTGTAATTCATACATATTTACCGTCTAATTTATATTTGCTAGTACTTTTAATTGTACTAATTTTATTATTTTATCTCCTTAATAGGTGGTTCGCATAAAATCCAAAGCTATAAATTAAAGACGGTTAAATGGGCTAAATTGCTTGACTTATGGAGTTGACAGGAAAGAGTAGGTTGTGTCGTGGTGGTCGTGACTAGAGAGAGCGAGGAATATTCTGGACGTAAATCAAGAAATAAAAGTCTTGCAAAGAAAAAAAGAAGTAGGCTTGTACGGTCTAATTGGTTGTTCATTTAAGAGTGGCTCGGTTGTAGACTTGGCAAAAGATGAAGGAGAGATGGAGAGACAAAAGTCTGACAAGGGACTTTGGCTTTCTGTTTATATTGGTTTTAGTGGCTGTGAGTGTAAACAGTAGAGGAGTGGGGTTAACGTCTTGAATAGATAATGAAAGTGGAGCCTATTTGTTGTGGATGTGACGTGAATAGAGAATAAAAGTGGAGAAAGTAGGTGGTGCTGAAGTAGGAAAAGTGAAGCACGTGACTTTCTTTTAGGTCAGCGGTATAAAAGCAAGAAAGGTCTGACGGACGAATGGGGGGGACGTGAGAGAGAGGAAGCGGCTGTGACCTAGGGGAGAAGAAGAGCCTATGGGAGAGAGAAAAATAGGTAGGTGGTAGAGAAGTTGGAATACCTAGAAAGAGGAGGGCTTCTTTTGGGTTTCTAGGTGATTGGAAGGATTGGAGAAGGAGGGAGAGAATGCTAGAGAAGTAGGTGGAAGAAGAAAAAAAGCTAGGCGTAGGCTTCTGTTAGGAGGAGTTCGGTGAGAAAAGAGGTGAGATTGATTGATTAGGTTGGAGGCTGGAGAGATAAATATACCTAAAAAGAGAGGTTGTACGGATTGAGAAGACTGATTGAGACGCATAAGGATTGAAAGGGCGAGAGCGTTCTTCTGGGTTGAAAGCGCATAAGGGATTGGATATAGAAAAGAGAATAAGGGTTGGCAGTTGCTGCACTGGACATGAGAAAAAAAAGACAACGCAGGTTTTTGGTTTTAATTCTTTTTCTCTATTCTTTTTGATTATTTTTATGGATTTTAAGAAATCCATCTCCATGTCTCACTAATTTTGTAGCTAGGGTTTATGTTGAAACCACTTAAAAGTTTTAGATCAATTAAATCGAATTATTTGATACAGACTATTATGACTTGAATAGATTAATTCTTGATTTTGATTTATTGATTAATGATAAAATTAGTTGTTGCTTCACTGGTTCTGTACAATACAGTAACCTATGCGCAGAATTAATAGGATAGCAAATATATTTGTCTACTTATTTGATATTTCATGCTTGGGTTAAATCCTTAGATGGGGTATGCTTAGAATAGTCAGGTATTATTTGTGAATCTATAATTAGTTTCGTATAATTTTCTCGCTAACACAATTAGATGGTGTATGCTGAGACTTAGAGCTTTTGATACGCCATGCTTAGGGTGTCCCAGTGATATTTGCGACTCTAATATATATAATAGGTGATGTCGATAGAACGAACAATAGATGAATATTCAAGAATTATGTTTCACTTCAGTAATTAAATAGAAATAGTGGTGGATACTAAAAATCCTGGTTACCGACTCTCTCAGCTTAGTTGTTTTATTAGTTTAGTTTGTTTTATTATTTCATTCATAATTCTAAAAATCCAAAAATATTGTTTCTGATTAGTTTATTAAGAATATTGATTGCAGTATTGTCCCCGCTTCCTGTGGATTCGACCCGTACTTGACGTTGTTTATATTGTAGACACCGTGCCATTGCGGTTATTTTATATAGGGTATTCTAAAATCCTATCAAACTCCTACAGCCAAGACATTTGTTTCCATCTACCTAGAATGGTTAGTGTTATCCTGAATAGTTCACAAGTTTCTAAATTTTGGAGTTTTTTATTGGCATCAATTTTTGAAAACTCTACCCCCAAACCTAAATCTAACATCTTCCTCAATGTTTCAAACTGTGCAACCTAGAGTGGTATGCAATATAAACATAAATACGAGAGACAAATATAAATCAAAGGAAAGGGATTGGAACGTCTCACCTGATTGACGCAAGAAAAGCAGTATTCTCTGTAACACACATCAAACGATAGTAATAACAAAGAACACCAAGGAATAAAAATAAACAAAAAACCTAAAAATAAAAAAAAATAAAAATAAAATAAAAATCTACCTACTGGATATGTACAGAACGGATTCCCATACACTAGCAACCTGAAAATTTGGGGATCAACACAAAATACAATATTTATAAATGAAAGCTTCACACTTATGTTCTGGCAACACGGAGACACTGAAACTATCAAAATAGAGGATTACCCCGAAACCAAGTTTTTAATACACCTGAGAGTGCGTAAAGAACATAATATGGGGATAATATTGGGATTAGGGAAGTTTCAATTGGTTCATGCACGGTGTCAGGAACAGGAAAATCCTCTACGTACTTGGATGCAAAGTAATCCAACAAAACTTGAGAAGCACACAATTCTAACCCTAAATTAGTTAACTTTTGGAAGTCTAGGAGTCTAGAAACAACCTCTAAGTCGAGTGAATAATCTTGGAGATAGGTTCATCTATGGAATTAAGAAAATAATCCACATAATCATCCACAGGGTCATCTATATATTCTGTCTGGAACAAAGAGTCACTACAAAACTGATCATCATCAGCAAATAATCTCTGATTCCAGAACTCTCAATCTTTGTTCCAAACTAAACGGTCGGTGTTTATAATACTTCTCATATATGATTTGAGGTGATTCTTGACTTACCATATGTGAGAAAAGAACTTATTTATTCTGTGACGCATACATATATTCCCTAAGTGTCATCTTAGATGACGTCTCCTGAGAAGGAGTCATCATCCTCAGAAAAGGTACCTGAAATAAAATTCTAAAATACAAAACAAGTCAAACACAAAAGCAAATGAAATAAACAAATTAAACTAAACTAATAAATTAAATTCAATGGAGAGAGTTGGTAACCAGAATTTTAGTATCCACCACTATTTATATTCAATTACTGAAGAGAAACATAACTCCTCAATATTAATTTATTGTTCGTTATATCGATATCACCTATTATATATATTAGAGTCGCAAATATCACTGAGACACCCTAAGCATGGTGCATCAAAAGCTCTAAGTCTCAGCATACACCATCAAATTGCATTAGCGAGAAAATTATATGAAACTAATTATAGGTTCACAAATAATACCTGGCTATTCTAAGCATACCTCATCAAAGGATTTAACCTAAGCATGGAATATCAAACAAGTAAACAAATATATTTACGATCCTATTAATTATACGCAAAGGTTATTGTATTGTACAGAACTGATAAAGCAACAACTAATTTTATCATTAAATCAATAAATCAAAATCAAAAATTAATTTATTCAAATCATAATAGTCTTTTGCTTAATAAATCAATTTAAAATAGCTTATTACTCAAAATGGTTTCAAACATAAAACCATAATTACAAATCAACTAGAAAGACATGGTTTTAGGTTTCCTAAAACCCATTAAAAATAATTAACAAAAGAGCAGAAAGATTAAACTGTTCGTATTCCGGCGTCTTCTTCTCTTCTGGATTTTCTCTGCTTTAACAACCCTTTTCAGACGTTAACCTCCTCCCACCAGCCGCCAACCAGAAAAACCTCGAACAGAGCCACTACCTCCAGAAACTAATCAGCTCCCCCACTTTATCTTTTCTTTTTGGTTTTTATATCACCTCGAGCCTATCAGCCAAACTAACCCTCTCTTTCAATCTCTTTCTCTCTGCGTCTTCCTTCTCAGACTCCCCCAGACCTTCACAGCACCATACCTTTTCTCATCTCATTTTAACCAAGCCACGTGCTCCTTCTCTTTACTTTCTTTTGTCTTTTGGACCTTCACAACACCAAACCTATCATGATTTTGGCACATTCTCACGCTCAGATACATATTAACTTCATTTACTCGGTCAACATGGCACTCGAACCCATTTCTACTCTTCATTCGGTCACTTCTTCTACCCAACACAAAGTCAGACACCTGCATTTTTCACTTCTCTATTCCACCGATTAGCCGTTTTAGCTGTATTTGGTACGTATCTTTGGATTTTATGCGAACCACTTATTAAAACGATAAAATGATAAAATTACTATAATTATAAATACTAGTAAATATAAATTAGGTGGTAAGAATGTATAAATTATGCTCGTATCATGAGATTACTCCAATACGACTACCTCGATGCTTTAAAACATCTTACAGATCTAAAAGAAGAAGGTTAGATCAATTATGTTTGAATGATATATATCAGGGCGGCATACCTTAGTGGTCAGAAGTATTAGTTTAATGTTTTTTCTTTATTTATGATACACGACAATGTGTTTATTTTCCCTGCCATATTAGCAGTGTCGGTTAGGAGAATATTGGGTTGTCATCTACTATTACAGGGGATTCCCATAGTTATAGATTGTTTGTTCCTCGGTTAGTTCATGGAGTACGATGTTGTTTTTCTCCGTTCCTTACCAAACCCCTTTGTTTGTTAATTTTACTTAATGATCCATAGAATCAAGTATTCATTTACAATGCTTTTATCCTACATGTTATTAGCTCCTGGATGCACTCATCATCAACACATTTGTAGTCGAAAGAAACAACTTCAATGAAGGTGGAACACAAAAAGTAATACCCAAAATGCAAATATGGGCAGCCGCAATACCAAGATACTTTTACCAACTAAGTAGATTTATGATAAATGAAGAACTTAAATTATTCAATAAACTTATTGATTAGTATTAATTACTTACAGTATTGAGGGAGCCATACTTGATGCTGATAAGGCAGGTGTAAAGATTTTAAGCTTGGGCCTCTTATACTAGCAAGTACAAACATTAACTTCTAATGATTGAGGAGACTTACGAAGCAGTCCTTGGGGAAAATTTTATGGATGTCATCATTATTGTACCCGGTTAGTAGCAATTATGTTTGAGTTGGTTAATTATTGGAACTTATGTTAATTTCTAATGATTGTAAGTTCCTTCGTTCCACATCATCTAGTAACTAGAAGAAAGATGGTATACAATCTCACATGGGCGACGCTTTACCAATTTGGTGTATGCGCATGCCAAGTGTATGCTCACTTCTAAGGTTTTTTGGGGGTTTTGTTCCATATACCGAATGTGCTCTCAATTGCCGAGTGAAAAACTTTTTGGTGTCTTTGTAGGTCCAATATTCTGTTGTCGACATGCGTCATCAACAGAGAATGGCAGAACTTTGTCAGCTCACAGAAGTAAAACTTATAACGTCTCTCTCCCTCTCTTACACACACACATAAATGTCTTTGCTCTTCCTTTTGCTCATTCTAAATTTCAACTAGTTATAAATTCAGGTATAGAACTGTGATGGAAGGTTTATCATCTGAGAAATTCTTCGACACCAACTTATTGATTCCTTTTGCTGGATCACCTCTAAATACCCCATCCCTCCAGAAGTATAAAAGGGTACATCACTCTCTAAAAGCCTTTTTTTTCCTACTTGACCACTTACAAACCGTGTATTTGGTTTTTGCAATAACAAATCATCCTTAATGTTTTAGATGGTGGATTCTTAGATTCACTGTATACGTATCAGAAAGTTCCTAGGGCAAGTTTCTCCTTTCCAACAATACATATCAGCAAGTTTCTAATGTTTTATTAGTTTCTCCTTTCCAACAATATATATCAGCAAGTTCCTAGCATCATAAAACCTTTCCAATGACAGTTCCTCTCATTTCACAAGGTGGAGTGTCAAGGGCCATCGTTCCATGCCTTTAAAAAATTGTAATTGCCATATTTTTATTGTGGACATGCTTATATCTTGGTTTATTGGGTTTTATTAATTTTGAGTTATATTCAAGTTTTTCATTTGATCGATTTTGGGTATTACAGTGCTGAGAAACCTAAAAATTTACGTTTTTCATTCAATCATTACTTAATATTTCAGAGTTGAGAACTTAAAGTTTAGTTTTTTTTTCCTAATCGTTGATGAAATTTATTGAAAATTATAGGTTTGAGAGTCTCATGATTTAGAGATTTCCATTGTATAATGATTTGTTCTTAAAGTTGGTTGATTGGAACATTTCTATTATGTTCACCTATTCTTTTGAATGATAGTTTTTTTTGTATTGGATTGTTCAGTGTGAAATTGGTCGAACAAGAATTGTGGCAGAGGGAAGAGAAGGGTTTGATTGGTGTCTTGCCTCTTAGAGATGCTAGTACATCTGTAGGTTCAGTATTATCTCAAGATAATATTTTGTTTTTCATTTGTTGATCACCCAGCTCAATAAGTTTACAACTGAGGTGTTCGATATTATGATTGAATGTAACATAAATATTTTTGAAGGTTTTGCAACTGATTCTGGGGAAAGAACCCCGAAATGTCCTTTGGCAACTTCAGATACTCATAAGCAAGATGGTAATAATCAACCAGAAGTACAATGGCATACCAGGTACGATTATAACTGGAATCATTTGTGATTTTTAGCTCTTATGATATTTGTCTTTTCTTTTGTTGGGATGTGACGATTTAAAATCAACAAGTATCTATGCTTTGGGTTTTTTCTGAAAAGTCTCACTGGCCATGTTTGGCATTTGCTATTTATATGGAAGTTGTGCAAATGATTGCAAATGATGTTTCATATCAGGAGAGTACTGCAAGAGCTTTACATCTCTCTAGAGGTGTTGAGAAACCAAGTGGGAGGGTCACGCACATCACGAGGGATTGTGCAGCTTCAGTGTCCAAGAACTTAGTGTTAGAGGAATATATCACGTTCCTAAGATTTCTCGCCTTGATATGACAAAGCCTGGTATGTAGTATTTGTTCCCTTGCTGTGTACTCTAAAGTAACCAACAATTGAAAAGTTATCTGCCAATTCCATACCCTTTTTTGTAAAAACATGGAATTTCCCATGATATATTTAGGTTGTGTATCTAGGAAAAAAAAATTATGCATCTAATACCGAGCTGCCCTTTTCATCATACAGTTACGGAAAACTACTTATATTGATCTCACTGTTAGTATGGCATGAAATAAAATAAATCGGTTTTGGTTCACGGGCCATGAACACCTACTCATTTACTACCTTCTAGAAATAGTATGTATATTGTCACGGCCTTATTTGAGATCTTTCTCGCCTAGGGAAGCTCTTTATGTATCTGCAAGTTGGTTCATTGCACATTCTCTTAATGTGAAAAATCAAAATGATCCTCACTAAAAGAGGAGCCCAATCATGTATCATTCCAATGGTTGCAAGTCACATTCCAATGGTTGCAAGTCACAGTAGTAAAATGTAGCGGCACACAGTTTGATATACAAGTTTTAGCAGTAAAGTTTGAGATGTAATTAAGTAAAAACTTTCCCTACACTTTGATACATTTTTTTTCTTCGTTTTTTCACAATACTACACAACTAAAGAAATGTTATTACTATATTAGTAAGGGAAGACTTTCCATTGTGATTGATAGATAAATGAGTTATTTTTAGATAAATTATTACCAATTTTATTTTCCTCTTTTCTTCAAGTACTTATGTACATAAGTTTATCTCTTTTTAAGCAGGAATCTTATTGGATCTTCATCAATTTTCTATTTTATATAATTAAATTCCATGCAAAGATTTGCATTGCTTAGCAGAACCTAGATCGTCTCGACTCTAAACTATGCACCTAGAGGTATTCAAAGTTTTAGATCTCAGTTGAATTCGGATTTAGAGAGGAACGAAGTTTTCCCATTTGAAACGAACAAATATAACCATGTTTCGTACTCTATTAAAATATATGGAGTTAAACACTAATAAATTTGGTTTGATATTGACATCCTAAGTTTTATTATTATTTATGTTGTTGTTGTATCATTAGGAGTGCCTCAATAATGTGTACCACTTCTGTCGTATCTTCTGACCTGAAATCTTACTGAGGGAATCCCTTTAATGATACATCGGGAACATTGTTCAGTGAGTTTAAAACCTCTCATTCTTTCATTGCGTAGTCTTTTTAAAAGGATTTTTCGTTTGATGTCTTTCTAGCTAGCTAGAGTTTTAATTTATTAGACTTTAATTCTTAATGATAACATTATGGATATTTTCTCATGTTAAATACTTTATGTAATTGCCAGCAAAGATAGATAAGAATACAAGAATTGATGTAGTTGAAGAAAAGAGAGCTAGAGCATCGTCCATATGCTATGCTACATATCTTTTCAAAAAGAAGATAACCAAAACTATTAAACGACGCCTTTGTATATATTTCTTTTATCTTTAATCCATATATATTGCCTCGGTTTTTGATTGAAAAGTTTAATGAATTGACTACCACAAGAAATGATAAAGGTTTTTGCAGTTTTTTCTTGTAGGTTTTTTCCGGGTAAAGTCAAATCTGATGGGTTCTCGGCGGGGTCAGAAGGTATAGTTATCATTATATCTTGGTTTCCCCTACATTCCTCTATTCTGTGTCGTCTAATATTTGCTTGAACTATTTTCCAATCATGGTTATTCCTGCAAATTTTCCTATGATACAAATCCCTTTACGAAATCCCAAGTACTATCATTTCAGTCTTCTACGAAATAGTTTTTAAGCAATCATTCTTTTGATTATAGTTTTTCAGTTCCTGTTTTCAATTAAATTTAGAGAAAATATGAAAAGGTCCTTCAGTCCCTTATTTTGTTAAATTTATATTTTGAACTCTCTTTATGTTATTGAATTAGTAAAATATCTCGAGGAGCCTTCAAAGGGTATCCATCCGCATAAAGTACAGATTGATAACAATATTTACTTTCTATAATTAACTCAAGAAAGCTATCTTTCATTACACTTAGGCATCACCTAAGAAATATAGAGTTGAATTGAGTTACAATTGTATTACTAGCCTCGTTCAGTATGATACTAACTAATAATTGATGAGGCAAATAATTTATGTGCATCTTTTTGCCACTCATGATAAATTTTGGGTCCTTCTTCCCCAAAATTTTTGTTTACCCTGGAACATTTACAGTGGGTGGAACAAAAACCAATCTGATCATCCATGGAAGAATGGTCAAGTCTCTTCCATGTATTTTTGTTGAGAATTCTTCCATGAACATCAAGTTCTATCATCGATGATATCATTTGCAAGTCCGTATTTCCCATAAGTTAACCATCACCACCAAAAGGTCCACCAACAAAAACAATAGTGCAAACAGCTCCAGGAACTCCAAGAATTGATCTTTACCTCAGTAGTACTTGCACTAGTTTGAAACCAAGCAATCACATGCACAGCTAATGGTTTTAAGTAATAGATTTATAATGTTTGGCCTACGAATTCAATATTCGTTGGTTTTACAAACAAAACCAAAAACAATGCATATGCCTGATGGGTATATTCTTATTATGCTGCATTTAAAATCTGGATACCGTTTTTAATGAAACAAAAATTCTTATGTCTATATTAGCAGGATGAGCAAATTCCTTTAAAGAGCATGATGAAACAAAGTCTTAACCAACATTTAGGTCTACATTTCTCATTTTGGATGATCCTTGGGACTCAAATCTTTACAAATTGATTAAGAACTTTAGTAATTTTAGGTGGATTAACATGAACTTGGGTTGGTTTCATATTTCGGTATTTAGGAAAAAGTGTTGGATTTTCCATTATATTGGTTTTATGAATCGTGTTTGGCAACTAAATGATCGGTCAAGTTGTGTGATTTTTTTTTAAGCTAATGAAACGTTGTATGATATGTAATACACGCAGGAGGATGAGGTTGTGAATGAGGGTTGTTATGGGAATATGATAAGGATACCCTGGTGGTAGACTGGGATTGGTGGTGCGAAGGTGGTATTGGTGCCTGAGATTTGACATTGTAGTGCTGGGTGAACAAGTTTTTGCACGGATGGGTATGCTAACGTTAATTTTTTTATAAGAAAGTCACGGGAGAGTCATGGAATTCATTTTGGAGTTGATGTAATCTGTTTCATTGGAAAATTATGGTAATTCCTGGTCAAATTATTTATATTGTCTTACGATAACATCTCTTACACCGAGTAACAATAGTTGTGATATGATACTAATCTAGACAACTATAGCCACTTATAAAAGTCTCTCACAACGTTATGCAAATTAAGGGGTATTATTTTCTTTTAGAATCCATGAATTGTCATAGATAAATAAAGAAAGTATAAAGATTTGGCGGAACAAGAAGATGATAAAATCAAATTTTTATTTGATTCAATGACCACGAGGATATATAAGCTGGAGACGTAGAATAAAAATCCGTTTAATTATATCGACCTGAGGGGCAGGTGGAAGATCAAATTTTAGTTGGTCTTATATTTATTTATTTTCTTTTAATTCTTAGTAGACCAGGGTCGTCGGATTCAAATTATTAATGATTTTTGTCGAGCCCCATAAATAATTTTTTGGCGTTGGTTAAGATAGGAGGAAATTATGTTGGGGTTTCTTGCAGCGAGAAACTCAAGAAAGGCTTCACACGGGTAGTTAGAAAACATGTTTGATTTATGAAGAAAGATATATCAGTGCATTTCCTTGATAACATCTTATTTGACGGGAAACACTTCATACGCTTTGTACTATTTAGAGTTGGCAATCTATTTTATTTTAATATCGTGTTTTTTAGTGTCTGTAATACCAGATATTGATACAACTATATATATCGGGCGTGATTTTTTATTTAACTACAAAGAGTTGGAGCCTGGAAGAGTAGTTGAGTTGGCCGCTTGATTCTTAAAGCGATTATATGATTTCTAAAGAGAAATATATCATTGCATTTCTTTGATTACATTATCTTCGACGGGAAGCACTTAATATGCTTTGCATTGTTTAGAGTTCGTAATCTATTTTGTACTAATATTTTTTCTTTCTTATTTTGTCTCTAATGTCAATTATTGATACAACTATACAACGAGTGTGATTTTTCATTTAACTACGATGGAGCTTTAAGGAGCAGTTGAGTTGGCCGCTAGATTCTTAACGCAAATATAAGATGGTACATAAGGCAGGTAAGGAGTGCATAACGGGTGAAGTACAAACAGGATTTGGCCGAACCTGAAGTCATTGAGTTTTGAGGTATAATATTATTATGATTATGTTTCTTTACTTTAAAATTGCAAAAATTGATTAACCAAGAGATGTTGCATATGTATTCTAAAATCTAGCAAGGCTGAAAGTATAGTTTAAGTGCTAGTTTGAGCAGCAGACTTCAAAAGTCGATAATTTCATGAACTACTTACTGATATCAAAAATTTGTATATTTTCTTAAAAATATTTTCTTTAAAAGGATTTCTTAATCTCCAGCACTTTAAACGTACGTAATTGGTGAATTTGATTCCAACTATCAATCTACTAACTGATAATTGGTGTTTTTATTATAAACTATGATTGTTAGTTGGGACCCCTTCTGGAACGGGTGCGGGACGAAACCCTGCCTCACCAAATGGGGTCAATTCCCGTTATACCCTCTACGAAGCACAGGTTAAATACTTGTTGCCCTAGTTAATGAGTCGACTACGATTTTCGCTCTCCTCGGATCACTTTTTACTCTCCCTTTAACAAAAATCCACTCGGATTGAGAGACCATTTTAGGTCACTCAGCTATTTTGTTTTCAGTTTCGGCAGATTTCCGACATTTCGCCACTTTTATATCTCTCCATCTGAAGAAAGTTCTTAATTTCAAATTATCGCTAATTAGTTTTATTAGAAATTTTTCGCACTGGTATTATTTGGCTTCTTCTTCAGATTGGCCCCTGAACAGATAGAAAATACAAGCATGGGCTTTACTTGTACTGTCAGAAAAGAGGAGGGAGGGGGCTTCTACAAGGATTTTAAATAGCAGCTCAAATGTTA